>JAHWFO010005999.1:1372044-1415385 GCA_023313115.1 Rhysida immarginata | reverse complement strand
TAATAACCATTATTTATTGTATTCCAGGGTTTTTGTGTCTCGTCCTTTTCTCTTATAAATATCCGTTCATTCTATACATTTGGCTAATAAATTATGCAAAAGACAATTTGGTAACGCATGCGCAGTTAAACATTTAGTAAAAATGCTCATATTTCATCAAATATTTAATATTTTTCTATTCTGATTGCAGGGTGTTGTCTGTACTGTAGTTTGTCAAGTTTTCTGTAAATGGCATTGCATTTGGTTGAAAATCTTGCGTGTTATAAACAAAAACTTTACGAAAACATTTAGACCTTTTTAAAGAAACCTTTATATCTCCATGAATATATGTGCTATTCTCATACAAATGAACACAAAAGTAAAACAAGCCTCTTAAGCATATGCTACAGCTACAATGCATTTCAAGCATTATCTTTTTACAGGGCAATTCCAAACATTATTTTTTTGGTTCACTTCTTTGCTGGTCCCCTATTTGCCTTCGGGAGAAAACCTTGGCTGAAATGTATGCGGTGTATCATCCTTTTTACACCCCTGAAATTTCAGGATAATTTGTCAAGTATTTTTCTAGATATTCGACAAAACGTCTAAAATCGAAAGTGTCTGGTCATTAATGGCCATATGGTGTACATGGCGATTCTAAAATGGCGAATCAATAGTATCTAGCACTGTCCTGAGGGCCAAATTGATCAAAGTTCCTCATGCAAAATGTCAAAAAACAACCCTAATATCTCTAACCACCTCACAAAGTTTGTTAAAACCTTGCAAAATTTTGCCATATTTTATCATCGTTCTGAAGAAAATCTTTCCTTATGTCATTGAAAGATTCCATAGTCACCTTTGCAGAAAATAAACGTGCCGTATTCCTTCACAAAATGCTCTTTGTGCTGGGTAATCCCCAGGAAGAGATCTCTCACTGTAAGGTGAAATGGAAGAATTCACTTTATTGCGTTCAATAGGTAGGGACATCGTAGAGATAGCATACTTTATACCCTGCGAGCTTTTTTTTTTTTTGGGGGGGGGGCCAGTCCTGCCATTGCATCCTTAGAAAGTTGCGAGTTTCTTAGATTTGCTTATTCAATACACATTCAGTCGTTATCATGGATAAGAATGACACTTCAAATCTGCGACGTGGGAAACCACTTGTTTCTCAAGCGAGAGAAATTGTCCACAATGTCTTGGAAAACATGAAAGACATGAAGAGTAAGGAAGGATTTAATTGGAATCCATATGACCAAGCAGCTGCAATTACCGGAGTTGGAAGATCTGTGGTTTACAGAATCGAGAAGGAGTTTGAAGTGAAGGGAAAGTTTGAGACTCCTAACAAGAAAAGAAAGCGTGAAAGCCAAGTTTCCGATTTAGATGATTTTGACAAATGCAGGCTTCGACAGTTCTTGAATGTTACGAAACCAAAAGATGCATTCCTACTGTCTCACCTATTGTGAAAGCAGCACGTGAAGAAATTTGTTATAGCAGTCAAAATGCAACAGTGGCGAAAATTTTAAAAGACATGGGGTTCAGATGGAAAAAGGTCGATGGCAGAAAATTCGTGTTAGAGAAAAGTCACATTGTCGCCACACGAAGAGATTTTTTAATGAAGCTGAAGGAAAATGCAAGAAATCCAGTGCCCCGACAAGTTGTTTACTTAGATGAAACTTATCTGCACACAACCCATTGCCAGACAAAAATGTGGGTGGACATCATGTCTCCAAAAGCGACCGGTTTGCAAGTTCCAGTGTCTAAAGGGATTCGTTTTGTGATCTGTCATGCAGGTTCCAAAGAAGGTTTTTGTTCCAAATGCAGCCTTCGAGTTTCGATCCAAAGCAAAATCCAGAGACTATCATGATGATATGAACAGGGAAAATTTTTTGAAATGGTTTAAGTCTCAGCTTCTACCCAATTTGGCAAGACCTACTCTCATAGTGATGGATAATGTGTCGTATCACTGCACCGAAATTGACAAGGCTCCCACAACGAACACTAGAAAAGCTGACATTCAGAACTGGCTGAGTAGACATGGTGTTCCATTTGATCCAACAGATGATTAAGATGCAATTGCTACAACTTGTAAAAAAACACTATTCGCCAAAAATATTTGAAGTTGACAAACTGGCAGAAGAATATGGTCACAGTGTTGCATTTGCCTCCTTATCATTGTGATCTGAACCCTATCGAGTTGATTTGGGCAAATGCAAAGAATTATGTAGTCTGAAATAATACCTCACTTAAAAAAGATAACATTTTAAAGTTGTGGAAAGATGTTCTAAACCAAATTTCTCCTCAGGATTGGAAAAAATGCATTGAACACGCCGAGAACATTGGTGAAGATTACTGGAGATGAGATGGAATGATAGATGAATTTCTTGAAAATCGATGTGAATCACTTATAATTAATGTGGGTCAGTAGAGTGACAAAGAGTCCCTTGACTGATAACTCAGATGAAGATGGAATTTTTCCATTTCCATGACTTTTGTGACAAAGTTTTGTTTCAATTTCAATAAACGAAAAATGAAATTAATGTAATAAATGAACATTAAAAAATGAAATTATGAAAAGTGTTTTTTTTTTCCAACTTTATTGTGCACTTGTGATTTTTTTTATTTCGACAATCCTACACAGGGCAGAAAAATTACAAAGGATGCAAATGCTCCCTATATTCTAGCTCTCATTTTTATTCCTATATATCAGGGGTGGGCATGCTTGAGGTCAATGAGAGCTGCATTCCGGTTTTTCATATATTATAAAGAGCCACACTATAGTTACATAGTATTAAAAACACCATCTCAAATAGCAAAATATTAGTTACTTAGTCAATTTAATAAGATTCAGTTAAAAAGTTTCCGATTAAAAAAGGTTTAAATTTTCAATGGGAACCACACTTAACGAAGAGCCGCATGCGGCTCTCGGAGCCTCATTTGCCCACGTCTGCTATATATCATATATACTCAAGCATTTTTTTAAATATATATTTCATTTTGATAAACTATTTCCTTTGATAAAGAATGACATTTTTTTAAAGGACAAGCTTCTAAAAACTTTTAAAATGCTCTAATTTTCTTAAATCCTGGCACTTCAACAATTAGCTGCAACGACTAGAAAAAGTGAACTCTAGTTGGGAGCGCGTGCCCGCAGGCTTGAGTGAAAAAAAAGCAGCTCACTGATCACGCATGTCACCTATTGAATGCGATAAAGTGAACTCTTCCGTTTCACCTTACAGTGAGATCTCTAGCAGTGACAGTGCTCGCTGAATGTGTAATGGGTGCTGCGATTATTATGCAGACTCCCCCATACCGTTGAAAGAAAAACGCCTAAATCCACGAACTGCTGTGCGAGTTTTTGTCGAAGGGTCCTCGGCCACATTGCCAAGAACTTGATCCAGAACATTAATAATGGACTCTGCCTGTTCATTTATTGGGATGACGAAACTTCGCAAGGCTTTAACAAACTTCGCCAGGTGTTTAGGGGTATAGGGGTTGAGATTTAAACATTTTGCATGAGGATTTATGTTCATTTTGACCCACAAAAACAGCACCAGGTTCTTTTGATTCATTGTAGAATCACCTATATACTGTCTGCAAAGTAAGGCAAATAGAAATAAGCTATGGGCCCCCCCCCCCACAGACATTTTGAAATTTCACACAATCTTAATTTGTGAATCAGGGATGTGATTCTTGTCAAATCATTGTTGTGCCAGTAATTGGGAAAATCTACTTTCTTTCAACTTGAATTGCTCTGCCAGAGGGATTTAGCTTATGAAAGAATGACAAAAATTAGACATCATTTAGGCTGCAACATGAAAGCTTTAACATGCTTTCTTGTCAACGACTCATCGAAGGAAAAACACAGTTCAGCCTGAAAACTGCTCTGAGCACCGAAATCATTGCAATCCATGAAATCTGCACACTGGTAAGATTTTCGGTGCCAACTGACTACGCAGTGAAATTTTCAGGCCAAGGTGTATTTTTCTCCGTTGACCCATCGGCAAGAAAGCATGCTAAAGCAGGGATATTGCAGGCCAAATGACATAGGAAACACATAGAACTCTTTTCACTGCCCTGTTATCTTCCATTGGTCCTCGTTCTTGTCCAAAATAACAAATTGTAAACTAGAAGAATGATAATTAAGAAAATACAGTCGAAACCGCTGTAAGAGGACAGTCTGGAAATCAAAAATTTACTCTTATAGACTGAGTTTACAATACACAAGACAGTTATTCGGAGAAATAAAAAAAATGGCTATTATCAGCGGAACGCTCCTACAAGGGCTTTTTTCAGGGTCTTGTGACCCAGTGTTCATTTTGAATTTTTATTTTATTCCAGAGTTCTTGTGTCTCGTCCTTTTCTTCTACATCTGTCATTTCTACTGTAATGAAATTTTTTCTTCTAATTTTTATAGATCTTCATAATTTTTTGGAAAATGATGAAATGAGACATTTGATTTTTCTCTTTCCAATTAAAACATAACGAAATCGAACAATTACCGTATTTTTTCGAATACAGGCCGCGGCTCTAAACCCAAAAAAATCGAAAATTTCGGGAATGCGGCCTGAAAAAAAATTTTTTCTGAAAAAATCATTTTCGATAATTTTGGATAGAACAAAAAAAAAGATCGAACTACTTCGTTTTAGCGCCCATAGTATATAACACAGTAATTTAGATAGTAATTTCATTATTTATATAACTCTCCGAATTATTTTTATATATATTATAAATTTATTGATGAAATGTGTAAATAATTATAGTAATTTAATTTTAATGAGCGAGTATAACTTATTTCATCAGCGGCGGCCATGGCTATCAACGAAGTGCCGACCAATAGCGCGATAGAGCATTCTATGACATCACAACACCTTGGAGCGTAGCCAATGAGATTCGACCTTGGAGTAGAGCCGGCCAGCAGAAGCAATGAAATCGCCGACAATAGCTTTAACAAGTGAATTTCATAATGAATGAAAATATATGTGACTGGTTAATTATTGTTCTGAAGGGTTAGAATATTAATTTCACTGTTAGAAAACGATTCAACAAAGGCTGGATAATTTAAAGCCATCAATTCACATCGACCGTGTTTTTATCGGATTATTTTTGCCGATCTACGATCGATTTACCTTTTCAAAAAGTATAAAATATAATAGTTTACTGTAAAAAGATAGGAAGCAAATATAAAATATGTATTGACTATTGATCAAATATAGGCGGTTATACATGCATTGACTATCGACCAAAAATCATTACGCTTACGTTGACGATACTCTTCATTTCAGTTGGGGAGGGGGGAGTATTAATATAAAAAAAAAAAAAAAACTAACAACAATTCGACTATTTTACTATAAATTTTGTATAAAAGTAAAATTGTCTCGTACGATAAATAGAGTTGAATTTCTTTCTTGTATTAATAAACATCCCCCCCCCCCCCCCCCCCAAAAAAAAAACTGTTCCCGATTTCACAGTTGTAGAATGAGCATTTTTTTTTTAATAACGGAATAATTTTTGGTCAATAGCCAATACAACCTATCTATATTATGTCTATTTTCTCTTAGATTTGCTTCCTATCTTTTTATAGGAAACTTCTATTATATTTTAAACTTTTTGAAAAGGTAAATCGATCGTAGATCGGCAAAAATAATCCGATAAAAACACAGTCGATTTGAGTTGGCTTTAAATTATCCAGCCTTTGTTGAATCTTTTTCTAACAGCGAAATTAATATTCTAACCCTTCAGAACAATAATTAACCAGTCACATATTTTCATTCATAAATTATGAAATTCACTTGTTAAAGCTATTGTTGGCGATTTCATTCCTTCTGCTGGCCGACTCTACTCCAAGGCCGAATCTCATGGCTACGCTCCAAGGTGTTGTGATGTCATAGAATGCTCTATCGCACTATTGGTCGGCACTTCATTGATAGAGCCATGGCTGCCGCTGATGAAATAAAAGTTATACTCGCTCATTAAAATCAAATTACTATAATTATTTACACATTTCATCAATATATTTATAAAAGTTTCATTAAATATATTAAAATAATTTAGAAGGTTATACAGTCGACTCGCGTTATAACGAAATCGGTTACAACGAAATTACTGAAATAACGAAGTTTTTCATAGTCCTCGTCAGTTTTGTTAAGAAAAAAACAACTGCTTATAACGAAATCTCTTAACGAAAAATCGGGTAAAACAAAGTAATTTTCCAATGACACGTAATTGAATGTATAGTAATTTCACACCTGATATAATGAACTAAAAATGACGTCGTAAATTGGGCAAAATAACGATTTATCGTAAAGGCAATTCACAATACATGCCGTTAGGCTTATTTCACGTAAAGACGAAAAAACAGCAAAAATTGTATGCCGATTTTGAGAGTGCGAAAATGACGTCTTTGTTTGCTTGAAAACAGCCAATAAGAATCCATACAAAAGCGGAAATGGTGGAAAGATCGAAAGCGGAAGCAAGTAGAATTTACTTCTTCAGTAGGCCTATTCTTCAGATTACGATCATTGATCGATGACTACGAAAAATAGAAGCAAAAATCCTTCTAAAAAATATCATGTACTGAAAAAAGTAAAAAACTAGTGCTGCGCGATTTGCGGAAAACATCGATGTTTCCAAAACCATTCGATGTTAAATCGATTTTGGAATATGTTAAAAAAAACTTCGCCGCTTAAAAGAACTTACAAATTCGCCGCTATGAGCGCTGAAACTAGAAAAACGGTGCTGCCATCTGAGAGGCGTATGAGGCGTATAACAACTAACAACATCGATAGTATAAAATCATCGATGTGTCGATGTTTAACATCGACATCGCGCAGCACTAGAAAAAACATTCTTATGAAAATATCAAATGCTGATAAAGAAGCACATGTTGGAAAAAAATTTATTCGGAACTCAATGGCTTTAACCTGGGAGGGGAGAAGGAGAAGAGAGAACGCAAGCAATTGAACAAGTTCGCGAATTTGTTGATTTATATCAAACAGTTTAAAAATCTTTCAATGATCTTTAAACTGTTTGTTTATATATCGACTGAGCATCTCAATCCATTAGAAAAGAGATTTTCGACTATAAAAACGCATTCGAATGAAAATCTGGTTTTTGGTAGTGTTTGATCAAAAAAATTTCACCAAACGATCGAAGTCGAATGGAAATCACATTTTTTGTTTGATTATGTTCGATTAAGGATATTTCATCGCCGTTTAGTCGCAATATTTCAAATTTCAACTAAAACCTATGAATTCTAAAGTGGAAAATGCATTTTTACATTAAAAAATTGGGTTTCACATATAACGAAATATCGGTTATAACAAACTTTTTATGGTTTCCGGTGAACTTCGTTATAACGAGAGTCGACTGTATAAATAATGTAACTGGTATCTAAATTACTATTTAAGATACTGTGGGACGCTAAAACGAAGTATTTCGATCTTTTTAGGCTAAGTTTTTTTTGCGGCCTATAAAAAGTTATTTTTTCGTTCCACCGTCAAATTGCGGCTGCGGCCTAAAGTGAATGCGGCCAAAATTCGAAAAAATACGGTAATTGGCATGTTTATCAGTTTTCATAAAAACCTCATTGCAGCCCTGCTTTGTTTTCCTCATTGTGTATTTCTCATATTTGCCACCAGTTAGCATTCAAGTATCACGGATAAGGTCTATTAATATACTAATGTAATCAATAAGTCCGGAGAAGGCTAATATCTCCGATCAGGCTTGGAGGAGACTGGGTACAATTTGACAGTGGCGTAGAGGTACATATGACACGAGACATGAGAAGTAGGAAGAAGCTCCGCAATGTAGGGTTTTCCAAACTATGCGTATCAGTGAATTGTAAGTTTCACAGTTTAAGTGTCCTACCTTTAAGTTTTTTTCCTCCCTATGTTTGTTTAGAATTTCCCTTTGCTTTATGTGTATCAGCAATTTCTTAATTATATTGTCTAAATGGGAATTGTATCGTTGGAAACTTAGCAGTATGTTAAATACCAAGAAAAAAAGTCAAGAAGTGTCTATAAAACAACTGCAAGGTGAGTCTTCACCACAAAATCACAAAATCTTTCCTATTTATCATGCCCAATATGTCAAATTTGCATCATAAAGATCTTACTTGTAATGACATGTCTCTAATTAATCAGGAATTAATAATATTACGCAGTTACTTGAAACACACCTCATTTCTGCTAGCATCATGAATATCTTTTCATGTTAAAACAGTGGCTATAAGAAGTTTGGCCTCAAATTTAAAATTCTTAGGCAAGAATTTAAGTACATAGGGAAGAAAAAAAAATCCAAATTTAAAAAAAAAGTATCCGGCAAAGAAGCATACAAATTTGAGTACTTTGATAAGTTGAACTAACTGTAACACTACATTTTTTTGCCAGTCCCCAACAACTTAAACTTATCGATAATTCATTATCTGAATTACATGACTCTTAATAAAGAAAATTGAGGTGCCTGTATATGAAGGGTAAAAATGTTACCATGGGAGTTAAATATTTCTGATGTATTTTTACAAAAGGTTTTTCATTCATATATAGGCAATTTAACAATAGTTTTCATTTTTCAAAAATTGAAGTGTTAAAATATCAGAAAAGAGCCAAGCCAACAAAATGGTCAGATTAATATCCACTGACAGAATATCCATTACGTGCATCAGATATTTCTCTGCCTGACTTTTCCAACTAATATATTTCAATTTAATAAGTATGATTAAACTTATTAAACTGAACGAGTCATGGTTTAGAAAGAAGAGAAGAGTAAAAGAAACAACTTGCAGATAAATAATTCCAGGAAACGAGGAATGCCTTCCTGCAACTTTACCGAAAATTAAAAAAATTATATAAAGGAGAGTCAAATGAAAGTGAGCCAAATCAAATACATGACAAACTGAATATACTTTATTTAAAAGTAGTCTCCATGAGCATTCAGACATTTGTCCCACTGACTAACGAGTCGTGTGATTCCCTTCTCATAAAAGGGTCATTCCATGTCAAATCAACCAAAAAATAATTTTCAACTGACCATTTTTAAATATGATGAAACTTGCAGGATTTATTCTCTCTATAAACGTAAGTACAAAAATATTTTTTTTAATTTTTATACGACTTTTTTTAGTTTTTACTTTTTTTAATTTTAAAAAAGTTTTTTTTTGGCTTGCAGGACAAGCTGTAATTCATCATAGCTTTTGTTCTATAGGTCCTACAGACTTGTTCTTGGGCTCATTATTTAGATCTTTTTAGTGGCTTTAATTTGATATATAACTTTTTAGTGGCTATTTTATATAAAAAGTGTGTTGTTTTTTTTTTGAAAAAAGTAAAACTTTTGTTTTATTCTACTATGAAAGAAGTGTTTTTTAAAAAATTTAAAAAAATATAGGTTATTCTGTTGTTTATTATCTATATTTCCTGAAAATTTTAAAATGGGATCACAAATTATGGACAATTATGTAAGATACTTAGCTGTACTTTTCTAAATAGCGTTAGGTAAAAATAACTAGTTTTGTTTAATTAAACCAAATATATAAACTAATGAAAACTGGGTCATGGAGAAAATTCAGTCTGTTAATTTCCTCTATACAACACAAGAAGACCATGAAACAGAACATTTTGGAACAACGACTGGTGAATGCTAAAACTGTCAAACGAATCCAACAGCTTCATTCTTTTATATCTGTTGTAAGTACTGCAAAACTTGACGTTAAGGAAAACTAATGAAAACATAAATGACTTACCTCTTTTAAAGTGGCTATGGTTTTAAAACTGTCTGACTTGAGTAAGCCAATTAGTTTTTATTTCTACTTTGAGCAAGAATTTTGTTTGGTTTTTCCATTTCATTAGTTGTAAGTTTATAAACTCTTCCATTTTGTGTTATGGGATCAACTTTTGTTAGGACATCTGATCTGCTCACACCCAACCCCTCCCCCACCCCGCCCGGGGGGGGGGGGGGGATATGTGCTTGAATGAAGGGAAAGGGCCATACGATTCCAAAAAGGTTATTTTTACGAACTCATTTTCAATCTCGAGTACACAGACTAACCACCATTGATTTAAATAGTTACAAGTCACAAACCCAACTATTTCACTAAGTTCTAACTGCTCATTTCCCCCCCCTCAAGAGACAACTTTTGTTTCAGTTGAAAAACCGCATTCCATAGGTTTTGTAGTACTTCCCACAGGTATAAAAGAATGAAGCTGTTGGGTCCGTATGACGTTTTAGCATTCACCAGTCGTTCCAATCAAAGCTGGCAAGGAGTTATTTGATCATTATAGACCATTTGCAAATGAAAAATTTGTTTAAAAAATTCTTCTTCAAAGAGGAAATAAAAACTAATTGACTTACAAGTCTGACAGTTTTAAAACCATAGCCACTTTAAAAGAGGTAAGTCATGTATTATTTTCATTAGTTTATTTAATTCAATTAGTTTAATTAAACAAAACTAGTTATTTTTACCTAAACGCTATTTAGTTACGAAAAGTACAGTTAAGTATCTTACATAATTGTCCATAACTTGTGATCCCATGTTAAAATTTTCAAGAAATATAGATAATAAACAGCAAAATAACATTTTTTTTTAATTTTTTAAAAAAAATCTTTCATATTAGAATAAAACAAAAAAGTTTTACTTTTTTCTAAAAAAATTTTTTTTTATATAAAATGTGTCAAGTTATATATCAAATTAAAGCCACTAAAAAGATTTAAAAAATGAGCCCAAGAACAAGTCTGTAGGCCTATAGAACAAAAGTTATGCATTAAAGCTTGTTCCGCAAGCCAAAAAAACAACCATTTTAAAATGTAAAAGATTAAAAACTAAAAAATGGGGTGACATAAAAATTAAATGCAATTTCGCCGTACACTGCAGCCATACGGCGACTAATTTCGTGTTGGGAAATACCTTCAGCTATCAAAAACCTGATCACACCACGCTGTTCTTCTTTTGGAGCGTCCATTATATCATGAAACAGTGTTCAACCCAGTGTATGAGAGCATTAAACAGCTTTTATTCTCACACCTATGTGTCATATTATTTTTTTTTTCATTTTTGTTGCTGGTCCCCTATTTGTCTTTAGGACAAAACCTTTGCTGAGATATGCGAGGTGCATGTAACATGCTCTTTACACCCTGAAGTTTCAGGATAATTCGTCACATATTTTTCTATGCGTCGCAGATAACGGAGCGAACCATTTTTGCGTGGGATGGGCTGGCTCACTTTCATTTGACTCACCCTCGTAGTATTCGCCACGAAAACTAAAATACACAAGGGAGGTTTGATTACATTTGACTGAAGATGCAAATAAAATGCAGGAGAGGATCAAAAAGTAACCTTAAAAGTGACTTAAAAAATTTGAAACTTCACACGATTGTCCCATAAGTTGATACCATCATTAACTCTTGTTTGAAGATTGGCCAACAGGTGAGAACTAAGCCAGAGCATCTGACAAAAACACTGCAGTACTGTTAAGAGGGTGGTCCTGCTTGCTGCTTCCTCCAAAAACAAGCAGCATAATTTTTTTTGAGCAAATAAGGTGAAACACCAAATGATATTCATTGACGAATACAATAGAAATATAGGGAAAATTGATTATCTTTACAAGAAGAGTATGAATCACATACACACAGGAAATTCAAAGTTCTGTGACCTATGCTGCTTGACATTCAAGTTCACTAAAAACGAAAAAAAAAATTTCATGAAACTCCATCAGCTTGGAAAATAATACTCACGTTTTTTGGGGGACTAGGATATAATTTTCCTTAGAGTATCAACAGTGAACAGCAGGTTGTGTTCCAACCTCCTTAAGAACCTTTTGAAGACAGCAATAAGGTCTAACATTGCAGTTTACCCAGTTCTTGGGTTTTGTTACAACTAGCTGCAATCTCATGCAATGGTCACAAATATTCCCAATCGCAGCTTTCAGTGTATTTCACACCTCCCTTATTCACAGGTGCCAAGTGTTCATCAAGGCTGTGCAGTCAACCAATGGATTTTTTTCCCTCATGGAATAGAAGCTCTTGTGAAACAGTGCACACATGCATTGAATGAAGGAATTATATTGAAAAGTAATGAATTTTCATTGGCTTGTATAAATACTTTAAGCTTACTTTTTGATCTTCCCTTGTACATAAAAATACACAAAATATCAATGAACAGCAAATCACCTTATTTCTACAGATTTTAACAGATATATGGAAGTAATGCATTTCCTTTTCTTTCTTTCATGGCAGCTACTAAAATAACCCTTATATTTTATGGTCTTAGAGGAAATATGCTTAATAAGACCAAATAGATGAAAAATGAAAAATTTAACCAGGGGCTACAACTGTCGGATCGGGTATCTGTTTTGCCAATACATGTCAGTAGCATTGGCCCACAAAGTTACCAAGATTAAATGTCAATTTCTTAGCTTGCACTAATTGTATTCATTTGAAAATTGGATTTGTGGATCAGTGTTTGAGGTCATATACATAGCATTTGGGATAATCCAGTGCAACAACATTCTGTACGAAATGTTCATGCAACACTTTTGAAAATGGCAGTTGCACGATGGGGACATGCACCATCTTGCATAAACCACTAATGTGAAAGTTCAGACACACAGGATCCTTGAATGACATGAATGAACTCTTTCCAAATACACTGGTTCATGAATCCCAACCGTTTAACTAAATTCATTGATACCAAAATATAACACCTACACTTGATACTAGCTGAGAAATAAGAGTTCAATCTTGGTAAGTAGGTTTGGACCACCCTGTACGAACAAACATACTCGTGATTTAAATATAGACAGTCGATTTTTTCCTTTATTCCACCTAAAACTGCAACAATATTCGCAAGTAAGAAAACTGAATTACAAACTTAGAGGGATGTTTATATAATCCATCTCATTTAAAAATGCTGCACTTCAGCATTTTGTATTGACAACGATTAAAATTATCTTTACAAGTGACATTAGTCTGCATAACTTTGTTGGCTATTAATGAATTCTTTAGCTTTTCATAAGAAATTAAACGTTTTATTATAAATTAAGAGGCTATAAAAAAGTCGCTTTAAAACTTAGACAGAATAAAATTGATTGATATAATACATCGAAAACATCGGTGAATCATTTTAAGGGGGAGGAGTCACGAAAGGTGTTATTACCTGTACAATGGCTGGGTCGTTCGGGAGCCCTCCCGTCAGCGTCAACTGAGGTTTCGGCGGCTCACACACGCGGATGTCTTTTATGTCCCTTCCTCGGAAAATGATGTAGTCGTAGACTTCATTTCGACCCGAAACAGGTCTGTCGGTTGGCCTACCTTCGGTACCAAACGATCTCACTACAAAGGACAAAAGCAAAATGCAAAGGAGAAAGATTGGAATATTACGTGGCTAAAGCGTGCATGTGTTGTTTTTTTTTTTTTTAATTAAAAGACCAGCTCCCTCCTATATACTTAACACTTTCAACCTGCTCATTTTTTCTTTTTTTTTTTTTTTTTTTTAACAGTTTCGCTCAGTCACTATCAGTTATTAATTTTAAATAGTCACTTCCATCCTTCATGCAAACAGGAGGAAGAGAAGGAAGGAGGTGCCTGAAGGAGTCCTCTTTCAAGCCTGCTCAGCACACGCTCACATATTCAACGTACTACGCACTTCCAAAGCAAATTTCGTGGGTTGAAAATTTTCATATGACAATTTATTGTGCACCCGTTCAACATGCAAGAGTCTTTATTTTTATTCCCTACGTTACGAAACATGCTGCTCTAAGTTCCAAGTTGTTTTTTTAACGTGCATAAACCTTGCTAAGCAGGCTCCGAGGAGCGCACACGTCTTGCCACACAAGCTCACACTCGATAAAATATCAAAACAAAGGAACCATTGCAAGTCTACTGACCTTTCGCCAAGGCTACAGTTGACTCATTCGTGTCAATAGTATACAAAATGCCTTCATAACGAATTTCCGACTTGGAAATCAAACTTATTTTGCTTCCTAGATAGGGCACTCCTTCGCTCATTGCGGAGTCGTGGCGAAAAAAGCGGGAAGATTTGTAGATGACGGAAGATTCAAGGCCCGTATACGCTCGCTCCTATTTTACTGAAGACACTAGTTGAGGGAGATAAATATGGCGGAAATGTCGACATCGTCTTGTTTTTGTTGGTGACGTAGAGGTCGCTTCTTTCGAGAGTATTTAAATTTGGCCCACAATGCACCGGGCGCGTTACGGTCATGCGCAGTTCATTTTTCAGTTGAAGTCGAAAATGGCGTCAGCCAAATCCTTGGAAGATATGCTTTCTTCTGAGGTCGATGAATCAGCCGTTAGTGCCTTGGTAGGATCTCTTGAATCGCAGTTAGCATCACCAACAATCCATGTAACTAGTCAAGATGTTTCCTCAACTTCTATCACTAATAATCACGTCAATAGTGCACCCGTTGGAGAAGGTACTATAACCCGATTACATGATGGACAAAAACATGGTGTGGCCAATACCGTTCTTCTCAATTCGGACACGAACAAATCGTTGACGTCTACGTCGCAGATTTTAGGTGTTAATTCGGTCGTTTCGACTTCGGTGACTCCTACGAACACGATAACGGTGACCCTGGCGGGAGCCGTACCTGCAAGTGGTTATATCAATCAAGTTACTTCTACAACCACGCAACAGGCACTGATCAACTCGGCCGCAACAATTGCAGCTCAAAGAAGTGGCGTCGGTGGTGGTGGTGGCGGCGGCGCTGGCGAAATCAAAATCGTCTACCCGTCGCAGGGAACCGTCAACCCCTTTCCGGGCCTGGGAGTAGCCAACGTGAACAGCAGCAACGTGATCCAGACGGCGAGGAGTGCTGGCGTCCCCAACGGCAATGCTACGACGGCCGTTGGCAAGCCTGGACAACCCCAGAACCATCCCAACAACACGGCAGCGATCAGTGCAATGCAAAATTTGGCGAGTGTTGCCGCCCAGCAACAACCCCTCATCGTTCCAAATCCCCAACAGCCTGGGAAGCCCCAACAACAGCAACAGCAGGCAACAGGGAGGCTCACTGTCAGGGAACAGTTGGAACAGAAGCAACAGCAGGAGAAATTGGTCCCAAAACCCCACATCATCATCAAACAGGATGGGGCAGTTGTAAATATGAAACCCGAGCCCCAGACCCAGAGTGGTGTGGTAGAGGCCCAGCCTCAACCCCAACCTCAGCCACCACAGGCCAATATAAATGTCCTGAAAACTGGTGCAGCTACCCCGACGGTCATTGCCGTTTCAAAGTCTGGGCAGTTGCAACAGACCCAAGGCAATCAGGCCCAACCAGTCAACATGGTGACTCAAGTGGTGTCCAATCCCAATATAATACAAGGAGTACAAATTGTAAATGTGAATGCCGTGCGGCCGGGAGCGCCGGGCACTCCCAGTCAAAAAACTCTGGCTCCCCGAGTAGTGATAGGGAACCCTTTACGAATTGCATCGGGACAAGTATTAGGAGCCCGTCCTGGTACTCCAGGACCACCGGGCACGGTTCCTGTGAGTAAAATGCTTAATGAATCTATTGTCAATACATGCATTAATCCAAAAATAATAAAAATATGATAAAGGGGGAGGAACCGCAAAAGCTCCTCTTGAGCAGATACTCCGTCGTGTAAGCTTGTAAATACGTGGTGTAATAAAACCAAAAATAAAATAGAAACAAACACATAAATACCATCTTATATATGTAAATGGTATAATTAAGCAGAAATCCAAATTTAATTTATCTATTATAAATATGGGCCTCTTATGGTAACTCTTCTGTCATATTCGTATTCCAATTTCCAGTTATCATACTTGGCAAAATTGTCAAGAAAGAATAGAATTTTTTTTTTTTTTTTTTTTTTTTTTAATAACATTAAGGATGGTCAATATTATGGTAAGAAAACTATGGTAAATAGTGATTACCTTTGGTCAAGAAAAGCACAAACTAATATATCCTTTTTAAATATCTAAATAAATATTGAAAACAAAACTCAATAGACATATCATTATATTTAAATATTTAAAATATTATAAAACTAACACGTATGCTTAACTAACACGTTCTAAATTTTGTTTAGAATTTTGTATTTTTACAGTGAAATAGTTTAGATAAGTTTTGCCTTGATCTTGAACTAGTGGTGGTCGTAGTAGTAGGAGTGGTCATTGACCTCTCAGCTCTTAACTTCCCCGATATGAGTTGGCAGATTCTTCACCCTAGCAGATCTTTTTAAAATTAGGAATAAAATTTATATTTATGAAAAAAATATTATTTTAATTAAAATGATAAAAAATAAAAAAAGATATTTATAAATATAATTTAATAATGGAAACAATTGCAGAATGTGATTGTTTTTATTTGAAAGTTTGTTTATCTTGGATGTAAACAATTACAGATGCTAATATATTGCCATCTGATTTCTGAAAGTTATCGTCTGATTAATTTTATTTTTTACAATAAAATAAATTTAAATACATTTTTTTCTTTATAATTTTAATTTTAATATTGATTTTATTTAATTTTTAAAATTACTTTAAATTTATTACTTTTTTCCTTCTTATTAGTTTTATTTGTTTTTTATAGACTTATTTTACTTTTTTAATATTTTTATGCATATTTTTTATTTTCACCTTTTATATCTTTTCAATCTGTATTCTCTAATTATAAACTACTAAATGACAAAGTAATAATAGAAAAAAGAACAAAAACGTCAACCACAAATATTCAGAAATTTATATTCTATATGTTATTATTAATTAAGCAAGTATATTAGTAAAATGCGATAAAAAGCTTCTGTAATGATTAATAACATTAGAATTAGAAATTAAACTGAAACATAGGTCTTTGGGTATTTACCTAATTAGAAATGCTTGGTCTAAAAGTCTCTCTTAATTTATCCTGGTTTTCTGAAGATTTATCGCACTTGCTATATTTTATTTCTTACCATAAAAATATTTTGAATTTTTTTTTTCTTTGGTCACATTGATTGGATCTTTATTTTATTAGAAATAAGTGAGATTAAATAAATGAAAGAGACTATAAAGCAAATATATTGATAAGAATGTTTAATGGATGACTCATTTCAAATTGAATTATTATTATTATTATTATTATAATTTATGTAAGTATGTATAATATTATAATACTTGAATTAAGCAATTATGTATGCTTATAATGTTCAGGGTGATTCACAATAAGTGTAACAAACTTTGGTATTTTGTTGGGGAGGTCATGTTAGATAATTGGTGCTATATATATGAATATATATGAATCTAGGTGCTATTCCACTTTGTTACAGATATAAGAGATCAAGGTTTTGAAAGTGTATTAGTAAATCCATGCATGAAATTATCATTAAAAACACAAAATATAGTCCATTAACAATTGATTGACTGTTTGTTGACTTCACTACTCAAAGCAATTACTCTAAGAGATAATTGAACAGCCAAACGAATTCACAATAACAATGCCATAGTTTGTGTTCACGATTCGCTGATTCATAAGTGTCGTGCTTGTACTGTGGTTCAAGGGCACATTTTGAGCACTTGTATACTAAATCATATCCTCTCTTAGCTTTTAAATTAAATTATTCTATTTAAATCCCATTTTAATACATTTTTCATCGTACAAGGGAAATTACAAAGTCAAATTTAAAATATTGAAATTTCCCTTGAAAATGATAAAACATCGAAGCATGTCAGAATAAATATTCACACTTCAAACATTTAATTCACACTAGACCATATGGATGAAATTTAAATTAAATGTTAGAGGTTTTGTTTACCTATTTGCTACTATTCTAATAAAATTTTGATCTGATGTATTTTGTACCTACCATAATTGGAATAGGATCTATGTTCATATGACATTTTTTGCTAAACTTAACTATCAGGACAAAAAGCTGCACTTTGTTACACATATTTTGAATCACCATGTACATGCCTACAACTCCGAAAAAATTTGATAGATACCGTAGCTCAAAATTCAGCTAATGTGTTCAGAATTTAAAAAATTTTATTAAACGTACAAAGATCAATGTCAAATATCAGTTAACCTACAATTGAATGGTTATTGTGCAAAACATGGAGCAAAAAATATTGTTAACAAAAACAAGTTTTTGCTTTTGGTTTTCCAAAGTAAACGTATATTTATTATTTTAAAAGTTAGAAGTGTATACAGAGTCTGCCATAAAAATGTATACATGTTTCAGCAAAAAAAAAGTGTATATTAAAAATTACAATTATGAAAGGTGCTGAAGTGATTGAACCATTAATGTTGGCCAAAGTTTTAATTTCTATCCAAAGGTTGCCTATGTAGCTATGTCTTGTCCTTTAGGGTCCTTATTATTGCCCTTATTGCTGTAATTCGATCCAACTTCACAGTTATTATGAGGCATATAATCATTTTATATTATGAAAAAAAAAAAAAAATCATTAAAGTTTTTAAAGTAGGCATTAAACTAATATCTTATAATGAAGTATAATTTTGTCATTCCAACTTTTCTCTTTCCTCTTATTCATAGTGTAGATCAATCATGATACTGATTCACATGTTCATAATTGGTCACTCTTCATGTGTCTCTAAACCAAGGTGATCTAGAACAAGATGGGGATCAGTTGGCCGGAAGTAGTAAAAAAAAATGCCTTACTGCGCAAGCGTATTTTGATGTCACTGGATGACAGCGAAACCAAAAGCCACTAAACCGAAACCTCCACTGCTCCACAGAAACCAAAACATGGCGGCAATGATAACAACAGTCTTGCGATAGCAACACTTGACGACTCGTTCATTTCCTTCACAGTTCTCATCTTTTATACTATTTATTTTAATTAAATAACAGCAAAATGCCATTATAAGGAGGGATTTATAATTATTGTAAAATGTACTTACGTATGTCTTTTTAATATGAACACTGGGACAAGGACAATAATGTTTTTCTTGTTATCATTAGTCCTAGTTATCATTACTCGTTAAGATTCAAAATCGATTTGTCCAAACCGTTAGCAGTTAAGAGAGAGAGAGAGAGAGAGAGAGAGAGAGAGAATAATTTCGATATTATTTCATAATAACTTTATTTATGCAGATATTATAAAATAGTAAGTTTACAAATAAACGTTTCTTAAGAAATACAACGAAAGTGTTTTGTTTTTTACGTAAAAACGACTTCTTTTTTGACTGGAATAATGGCTACCGCAACTGCTAGAAGTAACGCCATAAGTCATCCAGTGACGTCACAATACGCATGTGCGTTAAGCACTTCTGACAAACTGGACTTACCTTTATTCTAAATTACCTTGTCTCTAAACATATTGCATTATCCTCTAGATACTAGTTGAAGTAATTTAAAATGTGCTTGCTGGTCATTAAACATCCTTGCCAAAATTTTGCTTTATAATCTCGCTTCCTTTATTCAGTATTATGATTAATAATGCAGATTTATTGTAAAATTAAAATTATATGAGAATATTGATTTAAGCATTTAATATACAAGATGAAACGTCTGGTCTTTAAGACCTTTGCAGTTTCAAGTAGTGATATCTACTCTTTGATAAAGGATCAAGAACCGTGCAGCAGCAATTAAGGAAAAGTTAATGGGAAGTTATTATGGAAGAGTACAATAGCTACAACAGTGCACAGACCTATGTTTCGGTTTAGAGGTTATACCAGAGAAAAGTTTTAAGTAAATAAATAGAGTTGAATGAAATTAAGTTAAAATGATAAAGTTAATCGAGTAAAATTAGACCCCTGAAATATTAAAATTGAGGAAATTCCTCTGTGTGATATTTATGACAGTTGATACAGTTATCAAAGACCCCAGATAAGCTTTTGAGTTGCATGTTTTGTATACTTATATTTTGTACTCATTTGGATATGTCTGTTTTAATTATAGTATTCTTTTACTTCATGTATAGGCTGAGAATTTTATGCTTCAAGTTGGTTCTAAAATTTAGAGCTTTGTTTACCTGAGGATTAGGTTTATTCTAGCCATTGGTGACACTCCATATATATCAGTTAAAATTCTCTATGCTAACACTAAGTTCAGATAAAGTACTGGGTATTTGCTTCAAAAGTAATTTCGTCTGTTTAATTTTTTAAATTAATGGTAAAACTATTTTAAACAGGCCTATAGAACAATGTTGAGAAACAATTTAGCATCAGGAACTTTTTTTGAAGGCTTTGATTAGGTTTAAAACTTTTATATGATGTTGATAAAATAAATTTAAACTGAACGTTATTGGCCTAATTTGTTCTTGCTATTATCATCTGGCTTATATGTGAGTGTAGTGATCAATATACTTTTTGGAATTAAAATTCAAAGACAGCTTATCCATTGATAGGCTAATACGTTAGTTTATAGGGTATAATATAGCTATAATTGAATTAATTTATTTAATATGAAAGTATAATGATGTAAAGTCTTCGGGTGGTTTTTTTTGAAGGCCAGCCCTCTATTTGTTAATTGGATAAAGATTGAAAAGGTCACTGGTCCGATCTTATGCCGTGGAAATGAGTCATTATCTATTTTTTAATTTTTAACGTAATATTTGTAACAATCTAGAATAAATATGTAATTGTTCAAGCAGGAAATGGGCAGAATATGGGGATACTTTAAGCTATGATAATTAGAAGAGAGAGGAAAAAAGACAAACCTTTATATGTGCATATGCAAGGGTAAAAAGGACATTGAAGGGAAATTATATGTGTGAAAAAAAGGGAGAAAGCAAGAAAATGACCACTGTAACAAAAAACTCGGACCTAATCCAAATTATCTCCTTAGGCGATAACTTGATGATATTTATGATTATGATGCTTGTAATGATGAGCTGAATAGTAATTTTAATAATAATAACAGCAAGCATCACTATTGACTATTTTCGAGTTATTTTGCTGTAACGTAATGTTGAGCAGACATTCTTAAATTTAATTTTTTAAAATCAATTCAAAAGTTTAAAACTGATGGATGAAATAATTAATTATACTTGTCACCAAATGGAAATCCTGGTTAGATGTGAAAAATGGAATTAATTTGGTTTCCTTTAGAAATTCATAATTGTCATTATAATTTTCAGAACATTTTGTGGTTATCCCTCAAAAAAGGTTCCTTGCTTTTACGGAGTAATGTAATAATCTTGAAATTAAATTAAATAAGTAAATTCATTGAGTAACCCAGTAAATTTTCATTATAGCCTACTATTCACCATGTTTTTATACTGCTTTATTGAAAATTTTATTGCATTGCTCTCATATTGTTAAATGAGCAAATTTAATAATAAAAATACATTATTACAGAATTTGCTGTAACTGCACTGGAAATATTGCTTACATCTGAAATTTAAAATCTATTACAGAGTCTGTCAAAATTTGGAGATAATTAAGAATGCAAAGTTCCATTGCACATGAAATTTTCTCTAGCATTTCAAAATTATTACCTTTGTAAAGCCAGTTCTTTTATGAAAATTGTCTATATCTTTTATCCAACTAGTATTAACACAAAAATATATATGTTTACAAATTGTTATTTTTTATGTTGCTTTTAGCAACTTTTTTTTTTTTTTTTATTCAGTAAATTAATAGCCCATAAGATGGTTTGTACACGTTCAGAGTTTTGTATGGGCTTACTATTTGAGATGCAAACCTTTCCAAGTTATCTGTAAAAATTATGAAATTTCTAGACATCAGCATGGTCTATTTATTTTGAGGTGTAATTGGGATTACATTTCAAAGAGATTTTAAAAAATATTTCTAAAACTCTGCAGTTTTATTCTTATTGTAAAAATTCTTTAATTTAGACACCAAGAATTTGGATATAAAACTATCTTAGTCAAACTATTGAAAGTAAAAGATTTTTTGTGTGAGAATTTTTTAAATTCCTTGGACTGTCTATAATCAGTTTTGTGAGTGGAGAGGTAATTTTATTTTGCATTCTAGATCTTGTTTTTATATGTTTTTTAAATATTTAATATTCATTTAATAAATAATCTTTCAGTTTAAGGAATCAAATAAAAGTGAAAAATTTGAATAAGCATTTATTATGCCAGAATAGTTATATCTTTGTTGCTTTATCCGACCGCAACTGGTCATTGGCAACATAATCACTGAAAGTGCTCAGTTTCTGGTTAGCTGTACTAGGAAGTGTCACTTTCAAAGATTTAAATATGGACAAATATAAACATTAATGTCCACTGTAGATTTGAATCGCAATTTGATTGGATTCGAGGGGCTAAATAATCTGTGACTCGGTCTTCTTGGCCATTAGGCCAACACAGAGCCACAGTATGAATAATAATCCTTTTTCTATAACAACTTGGATCAGATTTCCACTACGATATTCATTTCATTATCTATTGTATCCTCTATTTTATGAATCAAGATGTTTTTACTGTAATTTAAGCTCTGAATTTATTGCAGAGTTATTCATTCTGATTAAGTAAATGCAATTTAAGTCAATTTGTAGTTATGTGAAAATTTTCTGACAGCTTCCTGGTTAGAGGAAGTAAAAATTGGCTATTGATTATATAGCAGATTAATAATGATCAGATTTTAAGTAATATTTAATTCATACTGGACTAAATATATTAAACCAAATTGACTTTCAGGTCCACAGTTTTTAAGTTGTTTTCTCTGATTGGCTACCAGACTTATTGGCGAAGCATCAAGTAAAGATTGTCTTGTAAAAATATATATTATTTTCATATTCGATGGTAAAATACACCTGAAAAATAAGATAAAATGAATCATCTCGTAAACATCTGTATTGTTGTTTATTTAGAAACTTTAATGTTAAAACAGAACTTTGAAGTATGTTTTATATTTAATAACGGATATCTGTTCTTTATTTTAGCATTTGTGATGTGAGCTTTGATGAGGGGAGGGGGAATCCAGCATACTTTAGAAGCCTCAGAGTATAAATAGCGGAGAAATAGTAACAGTAATGTAATAGTATTGTACGAGGGTTGTTTTTAAAGTAAGGTCCTTCATAAAAGTCTGTCACCTGTGAGAAAAGCCACGCAGTTTTCACTTCTTCATTGTCGCTGAAATGCAGATTGCTAAGAAACTCCTTTAGGTACCAGAAGTTTCTTCAACGTCACTGGACTTGAGATTTGGACTGTAAGGAGGGTGGTCAGGTTGTTCCCAACCAAAAGAACTGATTAGAGCATTGTCATGGAGCAGCCACACCATTAGTCCATTCCATTAGGTCCTTACACCTTATTGATATGGTGATGCATGTCTGCTGCTGTCTTGTTTCTTGCTGTCAAGAAACAGATAACCAATCTTATTTTGCAGTTGACAGCAATCTCAAGAATCTGAAACAATGCGATGCACACACATAGACGCCATGACTATAAATGGTATCTGCCTGTTCACAAGGGAGGCTAGGAATCTGTGTGCACGTGTTTTATTATGAGCATGTGAGATTTCCAAAGATATTTACAAATGGACCTTTGCTTAAAAAACAACCCTCGTAGTTTATGGAAAATTGTATGGATAGGATGTGTTCTGCTATATTTCAAATTTATAATATTTTTTTTCTTGCATTAATGTAAAATCTTACAAAATTTCTTGTTTCTCTTTAAAATTTGAATTTTTTTCTTTTACAGAATACGTTTCTTCACCAAAATAAGAGATCTCTAGTAATATTGTTTAAAATAATGTTCTTTTTGCTTTCTTTATATAAATTTAAATATTTGCATCATATGAAGATAATTAATCATTCTTTAATTCATCTTTTATAGAACACCATTACTTTACAACCAGGAAATTTGGTTCGGGGAACTCTGTTAGTCAAAACAGAAAATGGCCAATACCAGTTGGTCAATGTTGGTACAGCATTAACTCCAGGATCAAATGCGAGTAACATACCAGGCACTGCAACGTATCGGCTTCAGTCTGTGCCCCAAGTAAGTATTTTTGTTAAATTTCTCATATTTCTAGCAGTGGTTTGCATTCTTTTTGGTGTGATATTAGCATATTAAAAATAAGCTGTTGATTTCTAATATTATGTTAACTATATTTTTTAATTTCAATCACCAAATTAATGAGCATTATTTATGATTACGTAATCGGAGTTTTTAAAAAATAAACTTCTAAATGGCAAGTTGTTTATTCAACATTGATAGTTGATTTTTGAATATCACTGATAATGTGATTGGTGTTGTAACCCATTTTGTAGAAATGAAACATACAGTTATAAATATGATGTTGAAATGAATTTCTTTTCTGTAATAATATACATGTATCTTGTATGTAGCTCTTATAAAAACAGTTAACTTGAGGTGTATGAAGGTTGCTCAGAAGTAATAATCCATACTTTTTCCCTCGGACACTGTTTATTCAGAATTACTCAATACAATGAATTATAATACAGCATGATTCACAACGAGTGTAAAAAAAAAAACTTCAGCATTTTGTTGGGGAAGTCAAGTTGAGCAAAAAATGTCATATGAACATGAGCCAGAGACAATTTGGGTATCTATGCTTTATTAGTGTAGTAGCAAATCTGTACATATAATTACCATAAAAATACAAAACATTAACAATTGACAATCACTTGTTTATTGACACCAATATTCATTAACAGTTGCTCCAACAGATACACATCATCCAAATAATTCCATAACTCCTATTTGGTTCGATGATTCATATGTTTTGTGTTTGTATTCAGGCTCAAAGGGTACATTTTGAGCACTTGTTAGACTAAATCGTATATTCTTTTATGCTTTTAAATTACCGTATCTATATATTTAAGTTACAAGGGTCATTCTTTTCGACAGTTTGTTGGTGAAAACTACTTCATCTATAAACTTCATTTTGGTCTTAAATGAAAGGTCTTGTTTTGTAGATTTGTCAAATTTAGTTTTTCTGTCCGTAATTACTAGAAATTAGCGCTAAGTTACAATTCACACAATACACGCCAGAATCGAAAGTCACTTGACTATTGTTGGCTGAGTAACATCTATATGTTTAATTTCCAAGGGTGATTCTTTCGACAGTTCGTTGGAGAAAACTATTTTATCTATAAACTTTATTTTGGTCTTAAATGAAAGGTTTTAGGTTGTAGGTGTGTCAAATATAGTTTTAGTGTCCATAATTACTATTAATTAGCAGTAATAAACATTTAAAAATTGCTCTAAGCGTATGCATAGTGACACGATAAAAACTGTCTTTACGTACATCACATAATGTATTATTAATTACTTACGTACAATTATTTCATTGGCTTCTGTGCAACGTTCTCTGCTTTTAAGCTGCTCTATTATTCTATTATTTTTTGACGATTTTTTTATTTATTTTTTTTATTAAAGAGATGAGATTAATAACAAGATGGGTTGTTTACCGTCAAATTTTGATGGGATTCATCTAGTTTATCTAAATATAACATGAAGTTTTTTTTCAAATTCAGAGATTAAAAAAGGGCAGGGGGTGTATTAGATGTGCTTATTTGGGAAGGAAAAAGAAAACAACAACAACAACAACAAAAAACTGCATTCTGTTCTCCACAGTTTCTGAATTATTATGTATATAATATTAAAGGTAAACTTAATAAGAGTTGAGACAGAAAAAATAGAGGTCGTGACTTTGAAAACAAATGCACAGACTCGAATAAAATATAATTGATAGAGCGTGGCGATTTGCAATTCACTAAAATAACATGAAACCGATTTATAATAATAATAATAATAATAATAATAATAATAATAATAATATATATAATAATGTAACAGCAACTGGGAAAAAGACCTTCAGATAAACTGGAGGTCCGGACCCAGTGTTGTCCCCCAACAGGCGAAAGCCCAAAACGGGGTTAATGAAAATACACTTAAAAAACTAACGAAAAATAGGGACTGAAAACTACAAATTTAAATAGAACAAATAAGGAAACATAATAACGGAAGAAAATTGGTAAACAACGATAGAAAAAAAAAATTTCAATAAAACTGTCGTTAAGCTTTAAATAAAAGACAACATTTGCTATTAAAAATATCCAATAAAGGATAATTCTTATTATAGGAATCAATTAATTTAAAAGCTGGATCAAGATTCGTTACATTAGTCCTTGTTTTGCCCAGGAACACTAACAACTGGTGCGTTCTTAAACAGCTCGAAGTACGGAACCCTATTAAATTCAGAGTTTGTGGGGAAAAAATTCTTCCATTTATAATCTTGATCATAATATTAAAAATTACCTTGCTCAGAACATGCTGCAGATTAAATTGGGGAGCCAGGGAGGCTTTGCCGGGAATTCGACTAATACGAGCAAGAAAAGTATTAAAATTAAGTAATTTAGTTTGTAAGTGACAGAATAATTGAGTGTTGCTTGAATACCAGATCCATGGGGCATATAAAATTTTAGAGAGAACAATTGACTTATAAAGAATGAGAAATGTCTTGGGTTTGGTAAAGAAATTGGCTAGCCGTTTAATAATACCCAAACGCCTACTGATCTCGACCAATACATATTCCAGATGATTGGTAAAGGTTGATTTGGAGCTGAAAATCACGCCCAAATCCTTTATCAAAACGCGGCGATTGATTTTAGAATTATTCAATGTATAATCATACAAATAATTAACAACTTTCCTAGAGTAAGATATACAGAAAGTTTTAGTAACATTCAAAGATAGCCCATTCCGCTCGGCCCAAAGAGCAATATTATTCAATGCCACGGACATCCTATAGCAGTCCTCCCAGCTACGGACAACAGAATATAATTTTAAATCATCCGCGTACAGAAGAGCCTTGATTTGAGTATCTTTGATTTGCGCAACAATATCGGCGGTAAAAAGATTAAACAATATGGGACCTAGGGGAGACCCCTGGGGGACTCCACTACGGATTCTCCCGATTGCATGTACACCTTCCATATTCTTAATTATGAAACTCCGCTCGGTAAGGAGTGAGGCAAACCATTTTTCTAGGTTGTTAGAGAGACCAACTTCATTAAGCTTATCTAACAAAAGGCGAATGTTGATGCTATCAAAGGCTTTGCTGAAATCAAGATACACAACATCAACCTGATTGCGCTGATCAATATAAGAAATCAAATAATGCAGTAAGCAAGCCAAGTTCGTAGAGGGTAATGATTTGATCCTTCCTTTAACCAAACTTAAACTATCGGCATTGTTGTTTCTCCTATGCGGGTGCTAGATGCTAGACTTTCTTCCCTGCCGAAATACGTTCCGAGGTGACTTACCTGTTATTTTATAAATCTTTATTTTATAAATCTTTATTTAAAGCTTTATGTTTTCGGTTTACCCCCTGGCACTCAGATCTAACTTTGGGAGCGCATGTGACTCGTTCATCAGTCTTGGATCTCTAATTTGGTCTCTTGTGGCTGAACTTCCTCCTGTTTAATTTTTTGGGTCCGCATGCTCCTCCATTTAAATTTCTATCGGAACCTTGAAGTATATTCCATCAACAACCTTGGCTTCCTCCTGTATCTCTGTATTTTTTATATTTTATATATTTTATATTTATATGATTATTACATTGTTGGATACCATCTATGAAATCATAGTTTTATTATCTGTAACGTAAATTAATTCTCAGACTCAGCTTCTGCATTGTTTTTATCGATTTTTTTTTTCTTTCTTATTTGACTCAGCTGTTCTTTGCCTTGATTTCATTTTGTTTATTATTTCACTTTATATGTATTTTTCATTAACTCTGTTTTGGACTTAGGCCTGTTGGGGGGCAACAAGGGGCTTTACCCCCCAGTTTATCTGGTGGGTTATTCCCTGTTATTGTTACAATTATTAATAAATTTATTTAGTTATTGAAAATCTTTTTCCAAAAATAAGGTACTTTTTTCCCTTCAAAATTGCCTTCCAAAAATTAGGAGTTGTATTAGATTCGAGGTCTTGTTATGCTTGGATAAATACTGTAAATGTAATTATAGATTCATAATGTGCTTTTTGTTTACCTATTTGCTAACGCACTGAGAGATCTTTTTTCTGTTGTAATTTTGTACCTAATTGGAATATGACCTATGCTCATATGAAATTTTTGCTCAATCTGACCTGCCCAACAAAACGTTGAAGTGTTTTTACCCTTGTTGTGAATCACCCTGCATAAATCAGGCATCAACATTAATACACAACACACACATTTTTGTGAATTTTAGCTTCAGCTTCTTTCTCCATAGCCCAGAAGTCAATATGACAACTCATTGTTTCATTGATCTAAACACAAAACTAAAACAAAATTACTCATGCTTTTCAGATTACAGTATAACCCCGTTAATACGTGTTTATTACTTATTATCCAGGTATTACAATCTAGGATTACTTATTATCCGGTATTGAAAAATTGCTTCGCTGGATGCATTCGCTTCCTTTTTAAAGTCTCACCGGATTCCGCTTTCTTCCTAGTTTTATCTTCAATTTTCTGAATCGTTGACAGAGTTGTATAAGGGATGTTAAGCGTATCCAAAATGTCTAATTTCTGATCCAGCATAAGATCATTGCGTTTCCTCTTCTTTGATGCAGATATGCCATTAATAAAAGTGAAACTTAACGAAATAAAAATGCTAAATGCTAACAAGAGTGATAAAAAAATGCTGTGAATAGGACTGTGAAGAATTGAAATTCTGACTACCATTTATCAAGGAACTTGTTTATATGCACACCGAAAACAGATCAAAATTTGCGGTTATGGAAGAGCACGTGAGTCATTGTTGATGTCCAGTAGAATCAATCAGAATTCGCGGAACATCATCGAATATCGCATGACTAAAAAAAAATTTGCAGATAATTTAGTATTCCTAGAATGAATTTAATATTTTGAGCCAAAAATTACGTATTATCTGGGATCAATGAAAAAAAAATTATATATTAACAGGCTGAATTTACATAGAAATTGCTTTCAAGGGGAAGGGACCGAAGGAAAATCGCATATTAAGCGCTCACGTTTTAAGGGGGTTATACTGTATTACTTATTTGCTGGAAAGTATATATTCTTTCACTTTGTTAGTATGTTCAATGATTTCTCGAGAACATTTTTAACTACTTCAAGATCTGATTATACTATTCAATAAAGACTCTTCCTGAGTTAAATGAGGTTAAATATTGAAATCTGTCTGACGATCACATGACATGTAAAATTTTTAAATGGAAACATACGAGGTCTCTTCAAAAAATTCCAGGACAGTGTAAATTGTGTGTTGAGTTGTATTGCAAATGAATTCAGGTAGAGGGCATTCAAAACCTTTATATCTCCTGGATAAACTTTCGTTTTCAGTTTGTTGATATCTGTTTTACTTCCCAGTTACGATAGCTTTGCCCTAAGGAGTCTTTTCACTCACGGCGATTTTCCACCTCGATGATGCGACCTGAAATTTGAAGGGAAAATTCGTGGTTCCTCCATCATGCCAATGCCCCAGTACATTCGGCCCTCAGGATCCATTAGTTTTGTGCCCGATATTCGATATCTGTTCTTCCCCAACTGTCTTACTCACCTGATTTGGGATGATACACACCTTAAACACCTGGTTTGGGATGATAGATGCCATAAAGGAAAATTCGACGCGGAAGCTTTCAGTGATTTAAAAAAACGAATTTAATCAGTGTTTCCTGCAGAGTACTTTGAAGATCACATGGAATAAGTCGTAAGCGTTCTCAATAAATTTAAAAAAAATCCGTCTTGGAACTCTTTGAACAGCCCTTGTATAGCATGTTAGTTGTTACTTGATCAGAACTTATAAAAAGTAAAAATTCCTTTTTAACTTTTGACAGTGTTCTCCCCAGAAAATGTTATCAGCTGGGTGGAAAGATAAAATAGCCGGGCGGACAAAAATTAAAAACAAATGAAATACTATGCAGTGGTGTGCAGTTTTTCGTATATTCAGCCGGGCGGCCACCAAAATCAGCCGGGCGGCGCGCCCGTTGAGAAGGGCCTGGGGAGAACCCTGTTTGAAATAAAGGCTCCAGAGGGAGGCTTTGTATACTATTAATACAAATAAATAAATAAATAAATAAATAAATAAATAAATAAAACATAAGAAACAATTCAGTTTTTCTAGCTTTTTCTCAAAGAACTTCAGTAACTCATTATTAAAAATTGTTCAGCCATTTTCATCAGCAAACAATGTTTTTATCCACGGCCTGTTGCAGCAGTGATTTAAGAATTGATTTATATTCAAACCAACAACAAGATATTGGTTTACATGTACAAAACAATGTGTTTCAAGATTTCGTCGTCGTCATCTATGGAAGTACTAACAAGAGGTGAAAACAAACATCTTATTTACTGTTGATACTTGCTTTAACTGCATAAAAGAGAGAGACGAATGTATGATTTCATTGATCATGTATGCACATTTCAATCGCCATGTGATCTTTTTCAGCATGATATATAAATGTCGTGGAGTTGGCAATTAAAAACGGGATGCTAATATACAGGGTGTATCAGGTTCGATGGTCATAAAGTACCTAGTGCGATCCTTTGCACGATTACAAACTTAAAGTTCCTTATGCAAAATGTTCAAAACTCAAATGTTAAAGGTCTAAACATCACGCGAAGTTTGCTGAAAATCTGTTGAAAACGTCATTTAATCTCAACAATTGCCGCCGATTTAATTGTAATCGCCCCTTTGAATTTAATGAACTGCTGGTGCGGAAAGTTCATAAATGACGTAACGACGCAATTTAAATTTTGAGTTCTCGACATTTTCGATAAGGAACTTTAAGTTTGTAATCATGCAAAGGATCACGCTAGGTACTTTATGGCCATCGAACCTGACATACCCTATATACAGGACCAATGAAATCTGCTTGAAAAGGACCAGTCAGAGGCAGTTAAAAGTCTGGGAACTGTGAAATTTATGGAAAAATGAATAAAACATCAAAATGCAAAATAAAAAATTTAACATAGAGATAAAAAAATATAATAGGCAGAATATGTGAAGTTTGGGGATACAATAATTACCGTTACATGTGTATGACATAGGAACAATGAGATAAAAAAAATAGGTATACGATATTGAACAAAAAGTATCTTTTTACTTAGGGATAACCCCCCCCCCCCCCCGAAATTGTGACTTTCATACAATTCTAAGGCCAGGAAGAATGGACAGTAAACTGAAATTGCCAATGCAAGATGCTAACATAAACAGCATAACTATGATGTTTGACAGTCAATAATTACTGCTACATGCATATAACATTGGATAAATAAGATAACCTAAATAAATACTATTTGTGTATGTTGGTAAATAGGAAATGAATAAGTAAGTAAGAAGAAATTTATTTATAGAAACTACATAGTTTTTGCCAAACAGTTTGGTTACTTGGAGCTCTGTGTTCACTAGTTCATTTGGTAGTGTTTTTGTGATCTCAATGTGATTCCAGAAAATTCAGTATTTGCTTTATGTAATATTTTGTGGTCTTCCATTTTGATGGTTCACACGATAGTGTTCATCACAAGAATCGCAGTCATGACTGGCCCAAGAAGAAGTGGGCCCCGATGCACACTCATTGTACAGAGCCGTTTCATAATAAAAGGAATGATCTTGGGGTCAGTTAGGCTAAAAACATATATAATCTTATAATTGATATTAATATGCACCTAAATATAAATTAATATAACAATATGCACGATGTAAATATATCAGTCTCTCAGAGAGACCAATGTTAGTATTGTGCGATCACACCTTTCACCTTGCCTTCTAGATGGTCATGGCTGTGCCTCCAAGAGTACATTAAAGAATCTTGTCATCAGAGTTGGCCCAAGAAAAAGCAGGGCTCATGCAAAATACTCACATGGAGCCTATTTTCAAAAATATTTATATCATAGAAAATCAAAGTGCAGGCTTTAAAAAGATTTTTAGGACTGCTCTCGGGTCAGCCTTCATCACAATGAAATAGATAGATTCCCAACTTTTTCAGAGGTTTTCTTTTGGCATCTTTAGGATTTCCTATAAGTATTTTAAATGTATTCCCACATTTCAGGTGCTAAATATCTTTTAAGTCCTTTATAAATTTCAGGAATATGTGAATTAAAAATCTTTTAAGGCCTTTTAATTATTAATGTAATTAGCAATAGTTGTTGTGGGAGTTAGAGTCATGAAATATTTTTTACTGTTAAGAACTTTATGTTTACAGTGAAGATGGCCAATAATTGTATTGGAAAGCCATTCCATCTTGCTGTAGATTTATTGTACCAAATTCAACTCTTGTATAGGGTGTCTTAAAGTCTTTCCCATACTCAATCTTCCTGAATTTATTCTACAAATCATCAAAGATAACAGCAGTAATATGTATTGAATTTATGAAATACAGCCTTTTCATATTGCTTTAATATACTTTTTCACATTCATTTACTGTATTTTTTCGAATATGTCCTATTAATATAAGCTAAAAAAATTCAAGAGTGCGGCCAAAAGTGAGTGCGGCCTGAAAAAATTTTTTTTTTCCTGAATTAAAAAATCATTATCGGTAATTTTGGATAGAACACAAATAAATATCAAACTACTTTGCTTTAGTGTCCCATAGTATATTACATAGTAATTTAGAAAGTAATTTTATTATTCATATAATTATTTAAACTATTTTTATATATACTTAATGAAACTTTTATAAATTTATTAATGAACTGTGTAAATAATTATACTAATCTCATTTTTAATTTAATGTAACTCTTCGCCAGCAGCCATGACGCTATCAATGAACTGCCTACCAATAGTGCGACAGAGTATTCTATGACATCACAATACCTTGAAGTAGAGTGGGCTTGAAGGAATCGCCGACAATAACTTTAGCATGTGAAGTATATAATAAAACGATAATAATTTATGGATCAAAATATGTGACTGGTTAATTATTGTTCTGAAGGGTTAGAATATTAATTTCACTGTTAGAAAACGATTGAACAAACGGTGGATAATTTAAAGCAATGAACTCAAATCCACCGTGTTTTTATCGAATTTTTTACCGATCAGCGATCGATTTACCTTTTCAAAAAGTATGAAGTGTAACAGAATTTTCATATTAAAAGATAGGAAGCAAATATAAGAGAAAATAGGTATAATATGAATGGATTGTATTGGCTATCGACCAAAATTTATTCCGCTATTAAAAAAAATACTCATCTACAACTGTGAATTGGGAGCTTTTTTTTTTTTTTTTTTTTTTTTTAATGTGGGTGGGGGGAAGGGGTAATCTTTATTAATAGAAGAAAGAAATTGAACTCTATTTATCGTACGAGACAATTGTACTTATTTATACAAAATTTTTAGTAAAATAGAGTCCTATCTTTTTATAGGAAACTTCTATTATATATTATACTTTTTGAAAAGGTATAATCGATCGTAGATCAGCAAAAATTATCCGATAAAAACACGGCGGATTTGAGTTCATGGGTTTAAATTAACCAGCTTTTGTTTAATCGTTTTCTAACAATGAAATTAATATTCTAAGCCTTCAGAACAATGATTAACCAGTCACATATATTTTCATTCATAAATTATTTTGAAATTCACGTGTTAAAGCGATAGTCAGCGATCCCTTCAAGCCCACTCTACTCCAAGGTGTTGTGATGTCATAGAATGCTCTATTGCGCTATTGGTCAGCATTTTGTTGATAGAACCAAGGCCGCCGCTGATGAAATAAGTTATATTCTCTCATTAAATATAAATTACTGTAATTATTTACACATTTCATCAATAAATTTATAAAATTTTCATTAAACATATAAAAATAATTTAGAAAGTTATATAAATAATAAAACAGCTGTCTAAATTACTATTAAGATACCGTGGGACGATAAAACGAAGTAGTTCGATCTTTTTGTTGACCCTAGAAGTTTGCGGCCTAAAGTGAATTGCGGCCTTTAAACGGTTATTTTTTTCATTCCATCGTCAAATTTACGGCTGCGGCCTAAAGTGAATGCGGCCAATATTCGAAAAAATATGGTAGTACCTTTTCACAAACATTTAATCCATATTTATATTAAATTGTGTAAATTTACAGAACAGTTATAGACAATGATTAATTTTTTTTTTGTATTTATAGTATCTAAACAAAGATTAAAGCAGTTTTTATAGCTATGTTTATGGCTGTAGCCAATCAGAAACACAATAAATGTTAATGGCTGCTTTTGTGTAAGTGCAAATGGATGTAACCATGAGTATAAGTATATAAACAGTTTCAGTATTTGTTTACAGGCTGTAAATATACAAAAAAAAAAAAAAATGATTATTGCCTATAACTGTTTTGCAAATTTGCACAATTTATTGTAAACTTGGAATAGATGTTTGCAAAAAGTCCTAAATGTTTGTAAAAAAGTACTAAATGATTTGGAAAAAATACTAAATCATTTGGAAAGAGTACTAAACGTTTGTGAAAAAGTACTAAATGATTGTGAAAAAGTACTAAAGCAATGTGAAAAAACTGTAAAATTGTGTACGCACCACTGAAAAGGAATTTATAATAAATGTCCGAAATGATTGCTATTTTCCTGGTAGCATAGCCCATCACGTTTGCTTCTATTTTGAAAGATAGTTCAAGATGGCAAGAGTGACATCTTGTACGGTTCGTGTAATTGCAATTTTCAGTTCATCTGTTGTGTGGGGATTATCTTACTCTGATCTTTCAGTACAAAATTTTCTTACTCTGATCTCCCTGCAGCTGTATACCTATAGCAAAATATTCTTGAAATTTCTTTTATATTAGTTTTAAATTTACTTTTCTTACCTTCACTCTTTTCTTCCTTGTTTTATCCAAACAATTCAAATCAAATTGTTGCTACATTCTGTTTGTATAAATAAGTAATTAATCTAACCATTTTAATTTGGTTTTAACCTCTTGTGTTGCCTGACAAAATTAAGAAAATAAATTAAGTAGGAAGCTATGAACTGACCACATTGTAAAGAAAGTGAAACCTCTAATCCACAAAAGACTAATGAGAAAAGAAATGTGTATCTGATATTTCTTTTCTCATTAGTCTTTGTGGATTAGAGGTTTTTCATTTTATTTGTAGTTCTGCCCGCGGGAGGACCGTCATTGTCGAATTATTGAAAAATACAGGGTGATACAAAGGAAAATATCCCTATTTAAAGATCTCTGGAGAGGAAACCAATGGACATAACAATGACAGCTTTGGTTGGTATATTTCAGACCATGAAGCAACAATTGGCACAAAAAAGAAATTAGGTCAAAAAATAACCTGTATGGCACAGTGGTGAAATTTGCATAACATGTTGGATGATACTAAATACAGGGTTTATGAATGGTCTTTACAAACTTTCAGGATATATTGCAGGGATCAAACAAGCAGAAAGTATCATATGACACATGTAAAAGTCGAGAAATTTAAATCTTAAAATTAACCTAAAATGCAGAGTCGCCTTATCAATGGGTCAGTGCTAGTTTTCGTAGAATATTGGAAGGCACTTGAATAAAAACGCTCGGCTTAATAAATGATAAATCGTCATGTAAATGTTCAGATTTTTTTCCAAATTTTTATAAACAAATTGGAGGAGGGGATGTTGTACATTAATATTGTTAGTAAAATTTTTTCGTCAATACTATACATCAATGCGCCTGTGAGAGCTTCACTGCAAAATGGCAATTCCATTCTTTTTATCAGTTCAGGTAAGGGATACAAATTCGTAAAAATATCTTGCAAACATTCCAAGAAGGAAGTGATCATTACAAATGCTTAAAAGATAAACTGAAAGTAACAGCATATTCATTCTTGACGAATCAATTATTATATGGCATGCCATTATCTTGGTATTCTTAACAGTCACTGTTTTAGCACGGGCAATCGACTTGAAGGGGTCCACGAAAAAGCCTGAAAAGTTGATACATCTGAGCTAAGACATTAAGGATCATTTTGGATAATAAAAAAGACAAATGTGGATAATTGTAATGCAAAACTTAAAACTAATAAAAAACTCTTTCACCACAACGATTATAGATTGAAAATATACAACTTGATACTGGAAGTACTTTTCGGAAGCAATTGCTTCTGAAAAGTACTTCCAGTATCAGGTTGTATATTTTCAATCTATAACCGTTGTGGTGAAAGAATTTTTTATTAGTTTTAAGTTTTGCAAGGATCATTTTGTCAAAAACAGAATTTGAAAAAGTTAATCCATTTTCAAGTCATTGTGCAAACAGCAGCTGGCAAGCCAGATAAAAATACAGACTAAAGTTGCATTCTTTTTATTTATTTATTTATTTATTTATTTATTTATTTATTTATTACATTGATCCCGGTCCGGAGCCTGTATGGCCAGTAGCCGATGTGTGGGGTCTCTGGAGAGAAAACTATATTATTCATATTTTTCAAATTACAGTATAGGTTGAAAGATTATAATAATCACAATAATATTTACATTCAAATTCACTAACATTGGGCCACAAAATTTGTATAATAACATTAAATATATCCTCCAAATTCAATATATAAAAAATAGCAGTTTAATATTGATGAACCCAATAAATAAAGGTAAACAAAAAAAATGAAAATCATATAAACTGTCATTTTTTATATATTTAATTTGGAGGCTATATTTAATGTTAATAACAATAATAGAGTATAATACATTGCTGTCATATGTACTGGGTGTTTCAAAAATAACTGGTATATTTGAAAAATGAATAAAAACTAAACGGGCAGCGATAGAGATACACCGTTTGCAATTTTGAAATTTGTCTGCCTGAAAATTTACTGTTGTCCCAAGCATATTGCAACACACGGTGTATTTCTATCGCTGCCCGTTTAGTTTTTATTGATTTTTCAAATATACCGGTCATTTTTGAAACACCTGGTATGTAAAAACCAGGTTAATTTCAGAATGGTTCCAAGGAATTATTCTAAGCAATACAAAGAGTTGTTTAAGGAAAGTCTAGGCTTATATAACAATGAAAATTTCAATTCCAAGGAAGTGGATTGTTGGTTAAGAGGGAGTTTTTCAGTAATTTGCTTGAAAGTTTAGCTTGTAGGGGATGAGAGAACTTGTTCCGGTAAACTATTCCACTATTTAATGCCAGCGTACGAGATGCAACGCTCTTGGTAGTTACTCCTAATAGATGGGAGTCTAATTAAGTTTGTTTGTTGGGTACAGTAGGTTTTATGGCTAAATCATTGATAAAAAGCTTAAATAGCAGTGGGGAGAGGACAATGCCCTGTGGAACATTGCGTATCAGTAATGATGAGGAGACATTTTGAGTAGTTAAGAAATATGAGCAATTAGAAAGATATTCAGTAAGCCAGTTTAATAGGGGGGCCACGAAGATTAAAGAAAAAGTAAAGTTTGTAGATTAGAAATTGGTGGGGTATAGAGTCAAAGGCTTTGGTATAATTTTAAAATAGTGAAACTATAAAGTTTTTTTTAGTCATATGAAGAGTTATGAATTCAGTTAGTTCAAAACCGGCTGTGTCTATGCTACATTTAGCAGAAAAACCTTGTTGTGTAGGTGATAGTAGATTATTATTATGTATAGCCGATAAAAGTATAGTTTTTCAAATATTTTGGACATTAATTGTGATAATCATTATGATTGCCGTTTTATAAATGGGAATAATTTTGGCTGTTTTGAGAGAGTTAGGAAAGGAATTTGTAGTTAGCGAGGCAACATCTTGGGAACATATGACTTCATGGCATGGGTTTCTAATGGGCCGGGGTTATTCGTTTGAGGAATTGGTACTGCCGAACACTTGCTCTTCTTACTAAAATACATTGACTCTCCTGAGAAATATTATCAATCATAATCAAGTCAAGAAAGGAAAGAATTTGCTAGAGAAGAAGTAGCTCCGCTTCGTTTTACATTCGTCAAATTAGTCCCAACCCTGTTCCACTTTTCAGGTTAAGGGATGGTCTAGTGAACTATGCTTCCTGGTGGACTTCCTTGCAATCCTGGTCATGCTTATGAAATTCAACATCGGTACTTTAACATTACAGTATTATCGTTTACACCATCATTTCACTCCTGGGCAAACAAGGGTTAACTGACGCTCTCCTCGCAGGCTTCTATTCCTTGCCCTTTCCTAGCGTAATCTGCCTAAATCTCTTTCTTTATTCTTTTCTTTTTTATTACATTAGCCTCACCGTATTCTCTTCCTTTGTTGTTACTTTTATGACTCTGATATCGTGCCTGTTGCATGAGAGTTGACTACTTTGTTGTTATTTTTAACCATGCTAAAATAAAGGAGTATTTGTCTTCTTCCCCTACCTCCACCCCCAAGTTGAAAAGTAAAAAAAATTAATTTAGGTCAGTAGAAAGAGTAAAACCTCTTGAATAATGTTATTTTTTATTTGACGAAGTGGTCAACTCTCATGCCTCTGACTATAGCTAACTTTTACTTTTGGTTAACAATGACGAAGACTTCTACAAATTTACACAAAATTATATATTTGGAAAATAATAAAACATTTCCACTACCATTGCCAACAATTTGCACACAAAAATAAACAGTTCTTTTTTTCTATACAACTGAATTCTTTCCCACATTAATCCTTTTTTATTCGTTTTATTTTTATTCCAATCCTACACTTCAGGCACTTAAAAAAAAATGATCAATAACGCTAAAAGGCGTTATACATCATGTACATGTTAGCTGATGGTATTGGAAGAGCTGCTATTTGAATGTATTTGAAAGTTATCCATCCAGACATGTACCACATTACCAAATGTTTGTGCATTTGTATCAGAACCGGTGTGACCATGGAACAATACTGGATGGTCACAAATGACCCGAACTTCCATTATGAATAATGTGACCAGATTTTTTACGACGCTAATCCGAAACACAGCCATGAAGAATCCAGAACAAACTAAGACACGTAATTTTTGACAATTAAATCTAATGATGAAAAATAGGAAAGAAAATTCCGCAGCTTGGATTCTAACCAGGAACCTTTGGCTCAGACCGCCAACGTGCCAACCAATTGTGCCACTGCAGCCATGAAACCGAATCGCTATTTACATGACCTTAGGGCTTGGTTGGAGCAGTTACCTAGTCCGCAGGCTGGGTGTATCTTTTCTAAGGCGTAAAATTCATTAAAGAATAAATCATAAGATGTTCAGTGAGGGTTTTATTGTACGCCAACCTCAGCTGTTCAAATTAATGATGAAAAATAGGAAAGAAAATTCCGCAGCTTGGATTCGAACCAGGAACCTTTGGCGCGTTGGCAGTCAGAGCCAAAGGTTCCTGGTTCAAATCCAGGCTGCGGAATTTTCTTTCCTATTTTTCATCATTAATTTGAACAGCTGAGGTTGGCGTACAATAAAATCCTCACTGAACATCTTATGATTTATTCTTTAATTAAATCTATCAATATCCAATTAATATACAGGGTGGTTATAAAATAACGTGAGGTATCCAGAGCTTTCTAGCGAGTAAAGCAAAGGATGAAACATAATCAAATTTGATGGGTGTACATAGTGGACCATGGAATTTCGATTTCTAAAAAAATAAAAATTAGTACCAAAAGTTGCCACCAATAAAATATTGGTGCTGTTTACCAAATAAAATGCATTAATTTGTATAAACGCATTCCGTGTAGTGATCATAAATATAAAAGGAAAGACTGAGAGAATTCTCATCATTGGAGGCCAACTGCCTTACGATGGCTCTTACCTTACAGGACCGTGCTGTGTTAGTCAAGCTGTATTATCAGTGGAATGAGAATGCCAATGCTGCCCTTCATGAATTTTGGCAGGTAAAGAAGTTGCGAAAAGGACCGATGAGCATAACAAACTTACGAAACATGATTCAACGATTTGAAACCACAGGAACTCTAGCACAGAACCAGGCTGGGGACGCAAAGCGGTTATTAGCAACAAGTTAAAGAAGTTGCAACTGCTGTTGTCAAACAGAAGATGGCAAATATGCAGGGTACTAGCAGTGCTCAGGCAGTATCCTGGCACACGCAGATCCCATACTCATTGATATGGAAGATCCTGCATCAGATGTTGAAGTTTTACCCGTATAAAATCCCTTTTGTTCAAGAATTTCTCCCTGGCGATGCGGCCACCTGATTGGATTTTTCATTGAAATTCTTAGCACGCATGTAAGTAGATGGTACATGCCCTTGGCGGCAGATTTTATGGAGTGACGAAGCACACTTTCGTTTGAACGGTGGAGTGACACACACAACTATCGCATTAGGGTTGTGAATAATCTGCACACTAGTGTAGAAGCCTCTCCACTTGCCAAAAGTCACAGTGTTGTGTAGTATACAGCATCTTTTATCATCAGTCCTTACTTTTACGAGGAAAATCTTGCAAGTGGGCCAGTGACCTCTATCATTACTGCTGACAGGTATGCCATATGCTACAGAACTTCATGTTCCACAACTGCAGCAACGAGGATGTCTCGATTTGACCACATTCATGCAGGATGGTGCACCACCCTAATTGGATGTAAAATACAGCATGTGTTGCAGCAACATGTCTCTGACAGCAGAATCATTAGTCGTGCATTTCCTACGATTTGGCCACCGAGGTTGCCCAATCTCAATCCTTGTGACTTTTGGTTGTGGGGATTTCTTAAAGGTATTTCCCCGATATCACAACATTGAAAGATTGAATAATATTACAGTGAGACAAATTAATTCTATGTTGTGAGGCGCCATGGAAAATGTCGTGCATCATATGATGGTGGCCATATTGAACCTCATTGTAAGTTACAATCATTTGTTGTTAATAAAATTGATGTGTGCTATGTCGTTTGGCATCTAATCATTCAGTATTCACACTAATACACTTTTGCAGCACCAATATTTCACATGGTATTAATTTTTATTTTTTTTTAGAAATTGAAATCCCATGGTCTGCTATGTACGCCCATCAAATTTGGTTATGTTTCGTCCAATACTTTACTCGCTAGAGGGCTCTGGGTACCTGACGTTATTTTATAACCCTGTATAATTATAATTTTTATTATAAAAAAACTCTTACTTATTGCAGGGCCATACACAGTAATCGGGACTGTCCTGGAAAACCGGGACATTCTGGTCACATTAATTATGAAATACGATGTGTTACTTGTGTGAATAGTAATCCAGGCACAAGCATATGGTGCTTGGCAATCCATGCATCGTTGATGTTAAGATCAAACTAATAAGTGATGTATTGCAGTTCATCGTTTACTTTAAGTAACTGCTGCCTCCATTCAGAAATCTTGTTGAAATAAGAGTTTTAAACTTATGCTATGAAGGTTTTATAACTGCACCCAAAAGAGTATGTACCAATGTTGTCGTTTGACTGTGGATACTGCACTGGTCTTTCATTGTGATCGGAAGACAGATGCAGTGAGAAAATTATGGAAGGCTAAGCATACTTTTTAATTAAACCAAATACAATTAGCTCATTTCATTACAATTCCTATGAGTGGTTTGAAAGCTTGATAAGATAATTTTGATATTGATAGCAAAATTAGAAGAGGTGAAAATGAAAAATAATCAGGTAATTAGTAAAAGAAAATTATATCTTGAATTTCTAAATTGTTAGGTGCAGTAAATTTGAAAAAATACTGTGTGCCTTGGATGTAAATAAAAAAAAATGTTCAATATTAAAACAGTATAATTTTCTGTATAATTAATGTTTCTCACCTTTTGAAATTTCAGGGTAGTGCTCAAACCCCGGTTCGTAATCTTGGACCTCATCAGCAGGTCACTGTTGCTTTACCTGTATCACAAACTAACCAACATGTTAAAGTTCAGCATGTAAGATGTTTATTATATTGAATTTTTTTTTATTTGGTTAATTTTTTTTAAAGAAAATTAACCTTTTTAATTCTTTTGTTTGAAATTTTAGCCACCTACAACAGGCACTCCTCCTCATACTGTTGTACAGAGCATGCTTCAAGCACCTCCTCCAGCAGTTAGTATCGTTACTACTGCTCAAGGAGCTCATACGCATTCAGTTGCAACAGTGCCTACGTTGGTTCATCAGGTTGGTAATAATTTAACTTTTGATTAATTCTTTAAATAATATCAGCAGTGCTGCCCAATTTCAAAGTCTGTTTGGAGAGAAGTGAGAGGAATGAGGTTACATTTTTTCTTTAAAATTGAAAAATTTTTATGAAGACCACTTTTAAAAAAAAACGTGCATGTTATTTTTATTTTTGAATTTATTGGTGTTTTAATGTTTTTGAAATCAGTTGGAAGGAAATATTGAAGCCATTTGTATATGCAGATAGAATTTCTCTTACATTGACAAAAGTTAACTGTTAAGTTGATTAATTGTATTAGAAAATGGCCTTAACCAAGGATTTTAATAATGAAAGTAGGAGAGAAAATTTTGATTCCAATTCATCCTTGGCATGACAAGTTATGCATTATATTTATCTAGAGAACATGTACTTGAGCTTACTTCATCCTAGCTCAGTGGCAATCTCAAGATAGATGCTTGATCCCATTTAATGGATATCGTCATCAATTTTCTATAGATTTTATTCTTTTGAAATAAATTTATTTATTTAATGTTTTTTTATATGCTTTGATAAAATTGGTTTAATGTTTTAAAATTTTATTTACAGAGATTTCATAAACGTTTTCTAAAGATTTATAAATTAAATAGCCTCTTCATTATAAGCATTTCCTTTCAAGATCAGTGTAGGTCTTCTAGCAGTAGCATTCAGATGTGCAGAATCAAAGTGGAAAACTGCATATAAAACATCTGCATTAATAATTTGCCTGCTGTGAAAAGTTATTCAGTTTTCTGATAGCATTAAAGTAAGAAGAAGGATCCAAAAATTCAGGGACTTAGTTTAAAATACTGACACACAACCGCCTTCAAAATAATCCCCTTTGAGGCAATCCATTTGTGGAAGCATTGCTGGAAGCCATCTTTTGGTGTAGCTTTTACCTCATCTGATGACACAAAACAACATCCAAATTAAGATTTTGTTTAATCAGCGTAAATAACTCCGGTGAATAGACAGGATGTGGAAGCATTTTAGTGGTTCATTTCTGGCGAGAATCTTTGTGATCATTAAGGACTGATATGCAGGTGCATTGTCCTGATGAAGGTATCATTGTCTACTTTGTCACATCTCAGATTGTTTATGATGAATGGACTCCTGGAAATGATATAAAATGTCTAGATAATGGTCCTTGTTCATTTGTCTGCCTTTGGGAATTCTAAGTGAACAATTGCTTCAGAATTAAAAAATTCCTCTAGCATGACTTTTCCTGTACTCCGATCATGCACCTTCGATCTCGACATCATAGAGCCACTGTACACCTTTGTTAGCGTTTATAGTCTCTGCTGCTGTTTTACCCAAGTGTTGTCAAAATTTGATGTTACAATGATGCCCTTGATAATCCATGTTCTTAAATCTCAGAACAGAAACTACTACAGTAAAATCCCGTTACAACATACTTCAAGGGAACTGGAAATTTGTACGTTATTCCGAGGTGTGCGTTATT
>JAHWFO010005999.1:1334770-1368859 GCA_023313115.1 Rhysida immarginata | reverse complement strand
ATGCTTCCATCATTCAGCAGGCCAGGAGCACCTCAAGGAAACTGAGAGAACTGAATTCATGTACAGTTCTCTCAGTTTCCTTGAGGTGCTCCTGGGCTGTGAATGATGGAAGCATTTGCTCCCGAAAAGTACTTCCAGTATCATGTTGTATATTTTCAATCTATAATCGTTGTGATGAAAGAGTTTTTTATTAGTTTTAAGTTTTTCTTTATTAATTGATGTTTAGATACATTTATTTGAATTGAAAACAATTTACAACAGTCAGAATTGAACCCTCATTGTAACTTGGACCCAGCTTTATTGTTTATGGAGTGTGTTTTTTTCTGATATTTAGTAAATTTCAGTTTATTATAATTTTGTCTGGTTTATAATTTTTAGGTGACAAGTAGTTCAGCAACAGTGCCTACACCACCACTAAGTCTCCATACAACTCTTCAGCATCAGCTTTCATCAACATCATCAGTGGCTGCTTTGCCGTCATCTCAAAATGCTGCTGCTTCACAGGTTTTGTTTTAAAGAGACATGGCAATACGGTCATTTAATTTTATCATTGTTTTTCTACTTGTGGACTTAAAATTCACTTTTGTGTACTGCCAGATGTCCCCCGACACTGCAAAGAAAAAGTGCAAGAATTTCTTGTCTACCTTATTAAGGTTAGCAAGTGATCAACCTGAAAATGTTGCAACCAATGTGAAGAATCTTATTCAAGGACTGATTGTAAGAATTAATAATTGGTAGAATTTTTTTTTTTTAATTTTATTTTTGTATAATAAGAATTGTTTTGTTTTGCTTTGTGATAGGATGGAAATGTTCAGCCAGAAGATTTTACAAATCAACTCCAGAAAGAATTAAATTCCTCACCTCAGCCCTGTTTAGTACCTTTTTTGAAGGTATGCTGAATTAGTTGATGTATCGCAAAAAAATAAATTATATTTCTGACCTGTTGTTGAGGAATGAAAAATTGATTACTGTAATATAATTGCTATTGTAGAAGAGCCTTCCATATTTGAGACATTCCCTGGCGACTCGAGAGCTCACAATAGAAGGAGTCAGGCCACCTCCTCCCAACGTGGTTGTGACATTACCTGCCATACCAGCTTCAATTCCTCAAATTCAAGTGATTACTAATACAGTATTAAACTTTTTTAAAAAACTGTGTATAATAGTTTGAGTTTTTATTTCTGTACGGCTCTATTTAATTCCATAATTATTTTCATGGTGGATGTTTTAGATTTCACAGACTCGTCCAACTGTTCCGACGCAGCCTCACATGCGACTGATGCCTCCAGGGGCACCAGGAACCATCACTGCCCAAATAACGCCGCCACAAGGTTTGCAAGGCCTTCTCCCTCATCAGAGACTGTTAACTGTGAGTAACTTTTTTGTGTGCAAATATTTTTTATAATTTTTGTTTTTGGTTGAAATATATTCTGCTGATTGTTGAAGATTCATTAGACAGCAATTTATTACAATTTAAAAGAAAGTGTGGATATAGCAACAATAATATAAAGAATAAGAGAACTCTTTAGCCACAACAAAGTTATACAAAATACCATATAAAAGGGTAAAATCAAATACCTGTATACACATGCTGAATGATGGTAGTTTTTACTACTGAAATATGCATACAAGTATTTGATTTTACCCTTTTATATTACCTTGTTCTGGCTAAGGAGTTCTTTTTATTCTTTATATTATATCAGCAATTTATTAGATATGCAGCTTAATTCTGTCGGTTTTCTTAATTCGTAAATCAGCTGTTGGACTTATCCATTTCTACAGGGGGGGGGCCCCCCCCCCACATCAGCTTTATCCGTACATAATTTCTAAAATGTTTGTTCATTACTTCATGAGCTACATTACTCAGTCTTGAGCCCAGCAAGGTGCACATTGGACACTGCATACCAGAAGATTTCTGCTGCTAAAACATTCAGAATCCTGCGAAACTTATGGAAAAGCTAGTGCAACTGAAAGAATATGCCAACATTGGTTTCTATAGTTCAGGATCAGCATTATCAACTTGAACAATGAGAAACAAAAAAAAAAAAAAAAAAAAAAAAAAAAGTTTTCAGATGCCTATTTTGAATCGACCCTCTCTGAAGACACAACCTAGATTCAAAAGGAATTTTCAGAGAGTTTGGAGTAACTCACCAAAACATCGGATGTCAGTTACACGTACTATGAAAAAACCAGAAGGAAGAAAAATGCGTGCCTCACGAGTTGACAAAAAAATTCACAGCAGCGTGACACATCTTCAACAGAATGCCAGGTAGAAGAAGAAGACTTTTCTGTACATGATTGTAACTGGTGATGAAAACTGGATCCAGTACAATAACCATAATACAAGAAATCATGGGTCAGCCCTACTGAAAACCTGGCTTACAGCTCAGAAGCAACATTCAGATCAAGAATGTTCTACTGTACATCTGGTGTGATCAGAAAGGGGTTCTATACCATGAGCTTCTCACATCCAGGGCAGACAGTGGCAGTTCATTATACACAGCAACTGCAAAGACCTGACTAAAGAGCAAAATTGTTTCCTGTAACTGCAAAATCTGCAAAATGCAATTGAAGAAAAATAGCCACTGAGTGATCCTGCTGCACGAAGACACTTGTCTTCACATTATTCAAGTAGTGAAGAATGTCTTTGATGAACTTTGATGGGAAGTTGTACCCCATCTGACGTATTCTCTGGACATTGCTTCTCCAGACTACTGCTTGTTCGGGATGATCCAGAATTATCTGGTTAGTGGCAGTCATTGAAAAAAAGTAGCGTGAAATTGATCACCGACCTCCAGTCGATAAAATGAATTGTTCTTCCGCCGAGAAATCCAAATGTTGCTTGAAAGATGGTCAAAGGTAGCTGAATGAAATTATTTCGTATAGATATGTAACAGTTTCTGAGAGATAAATAAAATACGAAAAAATCTAACAGGTTTAAGTTGCATACCCAATACTATGCGGGCCACTCCAAAAGTAATGCATGGCAGTTCTATTTTTATTTTAGACCTTTGCTATTTATACAGTTTGTTGAGATGCTTTTTAGGAATAAAATGCGACTTCTCCACAATCTCTGTCCCTTTCAACTGCCTGACCAAAGAGATGGCAGTCAGCAGGTGTTAGATCAGGGCTGTAAGTGATGTTACAATATTAAACAACCAAATTTTGTGATCTTGTCCCTCAATTTTTGATTGTTGTTTGGCTGAGTGTTATTATTCACTACCAAATTATTCTCTTTCTGCTGATGCAATCAAACACAATTCAGTCAAGTTTGAATTAGGGTTGTTAGACAGGTGTCAGAATCCTTGTGGTTTCACAAGTGGTTCTTTGTGTTATGATATCCACAAGCAGTAGTCCTTCTGAATTGAAAAAGACTGTTGCCATAATTTTTCATGATGCTACGCCATGGATTGTTTTTTTACTTTGTCTCAAGTTCAAAATGGTGCAGTCATGTTTTATATCTTGTAACAATTCTCACTGAAAAGTCATCTCCATCATTCTCATGCAGGGTTGCATCTAGCAAAATGGCAGGGCAGGGAAGTGAACAATAATTAGGGCATTTTTGGTCAGAAAGTAGGGCAAGTCAGAGATAAAAGCACACATTACAATGGTTACTTTATAAATCCAACGAAAAAGGGCAGGGCAAGCTCAGAAAGGGCTAGCGCTGTGCCCTTCTGTTTCTACCTAGATGTAACACTGTCATGCTGTGTCAGTATTCTTAGAATTCAATTGGCACAAACCTTTTTCAATTGTAACTGGTGCAGCATTTTGCATACACATGCTTCCCTCTTACCAAATAGTCCGCATGCCCACCATTAGAATTTTGAATCACTGGTGGTCTACTGAAGATTTATTTGCTGGTAAACTCAAGTTTTGTTCTTAGCAAGGTGAACGTGAAAAACGAATATGTGTGGGTCAAAAGTCTTTGGACACCTTCCTATCTTGGATACTAATGTAGTTAGGCAAATTCCAATACAGGGAATGGAGCACCTTTGTTTTGTTTGGAATTTGCTGTTGAACAAATGCGCAATTGGAATTTTTTGTGTATCTCTTACGGTTTTCGAGATAGAAGTTGGATGTGTCCTAATTTGCATATTTGAGATGATGCAAGGTGCTCCATCAGATAGAGCACCCTCAAGTTCCTATTCATTCCCTGTATTGGAATTTGCGTAACTACATTCGTATCCAAAATAGGAAGGTCTCCAACGGCTTTTGGCTCACCCTGTATTCAGTAATTAATTTTGGTGATGTAAAATTTTGAAAGAGAAAGTCATGGTATCTAATACTTTCAGTATTAAGAATTCTTGTCAATTCTAAAAGACCTACAAAATTTCAATTACCAATCTAACATTGTACTAATTTCTTTAGATATATCTAATCTGTATACTAATATCCCAGTTGAGAAGTTCATCAAACCAATTCAAGACAAATTAAACACATCTAACAAGACGAAATTGAAATCACTAACATTACCACATTATTAAAAACTGTTTTAAACAAGAGAAGAAATATAGAACAACCTTCCATTTGTCCATACTGAACTATATAAACATATGTTGAATAAACTTCATTGTGGACAAGTGGAAGGTCGTTCTCTATTTCTTCACTTATGTAAGTATCCACAGTTTTTGATACATTTTTCTTAACCATAATTTTCGGAATAACCCCCTCAATTTTTTTTTTAAATCTTATTTTCTTTGCCTTTATTATAGGAATATTAAATAATATTAAAGTTTATAATAAGTAGTAACGATTTTTTTTTTAACTTTTATTTTTCCTGCATATTCCAAAAATTATGGTATATACAATACTCATTTCCAAAAAAGTTGGGACAGTCCAAAATATATAGAAAAAACAAAAAGGGATGATGTAACAAAACTTTCTCGCGAATACAAAATAGCAGATACGTTTATGAAATGACATAAATATACTGTGTGCACCAAAACATTTTGTATCGTGGCCGGGACGTTCATTTTGAATAGGGGTGTTGCAACACGTTCCAAAACAGTAGGGACATACGTTGTAGAAAGCGCCGTTAGTAGTGGAACCTTCCGAATTGTTCGGGAATAATCTAGAATGATGACGTCGTACTACATTCTGTATAAATAACAGTTGCCATCCGTCGTTCAGGTAACTTATTCGGAACGATGGGTCGAGGCAAGCCAGTTAGCGAAGATCTTCGTGTTCGAATCATTCAAGAATTCACAAACAACGTTTCTCAGCGTGCAATAGCCAGAAGATTTAACCTGTCATCATCTACAGTACATAATATTATCAAGCGCTACCGAGATAGTGGTGAGATCACAGTTCGGAAAGGCCAAGGTAGAAAACCTGTTCTGCATGCTCGAGCTCTTCGGATCCTCCGACGTCACTGCGTCACGCATAGGAATGCTGCGATTACGGACATAGCCACGTGGGCCCGCGATTTCTTCGGGAAGCCATTATCGTTGAATACTGTACGCCGGTGCATCCACAAATGCAAACTTAAGTTATACTGTGCACAACGGAAGCCATACATCATAAACGACAGCAACGTCGCCGTCTGATATAGGCTCGAGCCCATCGCAATTGGTCCCAAGCACGCTGGAAGAACATATTATGGTCCGATGAATCAACCTTTACGATTGTTTACGGAAATAATGGACGCCGTACACTCCGGACCAAAGACGAAAAGGATATTCCCGCGTGCTACAGGCGTTCGGTACAGAAACCACCGTCTGTCATGGTCTGGGGCTGTATTAGTGGCCATGGAATGGGAGACTTGCACATCTGCAATGGCACCGTCAATGCTGAAGTGTATATACAGATCCTGGAACAAGCTATGGTGCCATCTAAGAGGCGCCTGTTTGGACGACGTCAGTGTATATTTCAACAAGACAACGCCAGACCGCATGCAGCGCGCATAACTTCTGCATGGCTACGTCGGCAGCGCATTCGTATGTTGGATTGGCCCCCTTGCAGCCCGGATCTGTCGCCTATAGAAAACGTTTGGCGTATTATTAAACGAAAACTACGACAGCGACGACCCCGGACAGTTGAACAGCTGAAAACCTATATCCAACAGGAATGGGACAGAATTCCGGTTACGGCGTTAGAAAGATTGTTGTCATCGATGCCCAGAAGATTACAGTGTGTCATCAAGAGGAGAGGTGACGCCACACCGTGGTAAACGCCGTGCTGTCCCAACTTTTTTGGGACTGTGTTGCACGTGCCAAACAGGAAAACCACCTGTATCTTTCTTTAAGCATATAAGATATGTGATCCCATGCCTAATTTATCGTTTATGTATTGTAATGCGTTGAAATAAACGGCAATACAATAATCCAAACAAATGTGTTGGAGTTCTTATATGTTGCACTGTCCCAACTTTTTTGGAAATGAGTATTGTAGTTTAAACAAAACTACTTTACATGCGCTGGCCAATTTTTCAAACAACGCCATGGTTTTGCTATGGGGTCTCCTATTTAATACTACCTATTAGTAGTATCATTTCAGAAATATATTTACAAAATTTAAAAGACCAGTTAATAAATATTAAAAATTTACTCTTTTATAGAGGACATGTGGACAATGTTCTAATGATTTATAACAAAAATCAAGATAATGCTCCAAATTTCCATTCCACTTTTAACAATCTAGATCAGGGGTGGCCATGCATCTGGTTAATGAGAGCTGCATTCCGGTTTGTTAAATGTGATAAAGAATCCCACAATAGTTATGTAGTATTAAGTATACAAATTCAAATTAATTTTAAGTTCTGAAATAAAAATAATGGATTTAAATGTTCAATGGGAGCTGCACTTAACTCAACGAACAGCTGCATTCAGCCATCTTTGATCTAGACCAGGGGTGGGCACGCTTGAAATCAATGAGAGCTGCATTTCGGATTTTCATATATTATAAAGAGCCACATTATAGTTACATAGTATTAAATACACCATCTCAAATAGCAAAATATTAGTTACTTAGTCAATTTAATAAAATTCAGTGATAAAGTTTCTGAAAAAACAGGTTTAAATTTTCAATGGGAGCAGCACTTAACTCAACGAAGAGCCTCATTTGCCCACATCAGATCTAGACTTTCAACTTAACTTTACTGTAGAAGAAGAAATCAATAGTAGTAAACTATTTGGACTTGACAATCTCTAAAAGCATGATGATTCTAAATTCGATTTCAAAAATTTCCATAAAGAAACGACCACTAAAACATAATTCATTTCTCTTATAACCATCTTTATAATTATAAAATTGCCACCTTTCATACTATCACCAACTGCATAAAAACTATTTTTGTAACAATGATAAAATAAATGAAATCAAAATAATTAAAGAGCTATCATTTACTAATGGATACAATCCTAAAATCATTGCGAAATTAATTCACAAATACTGTATCAAACTCCAACTAAAAATAATCAAAATTCCTTATGGATCATCTTCACATAATTTGGAAAACAAGTTAAAAAATTGCATGCAGAACCAACAACAGTATTAAAAATTTAATACGTACTTTTTAACCACCACTTAACACCTTTGACAGTGGTGGAATTTACAAATTAATTTACAAAAACCTGCAACACGTGACAAATTTTGCATAGGAAGAATGTTTATAAAATTTTGCGTAATGTGTAAAGAACATGTTAATTCCATAAAATATGTAGAGGATAAATCAAAATTTGCTATTTATTCATACAGGCCATAAGTTCAGCACAATTGGCTAAACGTTAGAAATTCTAATCAAATCCAAAGACAATAATATGCTTAATATCTTAGAAAAAATAGAAATTTTTAAAGCCAAACAAACAAATAAATCTTGCATGTTATATACTCAAATAGACTTAGAATCTGATACCTTATTACAACAAATTAAAGACATTTTAAAATAAATTTCCTAACAGTGTAACTTCAACAATAGCTTTACATTTTCAAAATTTATTATTATTGAATATAATGAACATCTCTGAAAAATTTGACCCTCAAAAATGATGAAAAATCGAAACAATCGTTGGGTCATCATATCTTATTTTGCAATTTTTTTTATTATATTATTGATGAACTTTAATGTTGAAGTGTAAGAAAAAGTAATGAGTGGAATCCATATGTGGAATATAACTCATTACTTTTGTTGTATTGGCCAAACTTCTGTAATGAAGGAGTTTGATCAATAACATCCAAGTTACTAATGTTTGAAACTCAATATTTTTATGAACACACTGTAGAACTTCTCACTTATCCCTTCAATAATGTATACTTTTTATTTTGAATAAACAACATCATACCATATTTGCTTGTTTGTTTATTTAGTTTTTACACTTAACTGATAAAAACTTATTTATTAAAAACATTTCATTCATGAGAACAGTGATGTTGAATCTTACCAAAAGAATTTTTATTTTCAAACACATGATTCTGAAATTAATTTGCAGCCCACACAGAGACTTCACACGTCTACGATTACGCAAGGGAAAAGTCTCTTGTCAGGAACAACAGTGCGTCCTGTCACTGCCGGTGCAGCAATCATGTCGCCAGCGACGGTTGGTGCACTTCAGCGAATTCAGACAATTCGTACTCCAGCTCCCCCGCCAGTAGCAATAAAAGAGAAAGAGAAAAGGTCGTATTCCTCTACGTTAAGGTAATTAAAACAAATTTGGTGTTCTTCTAATTTGAAACTGTGTAAAATATTTTGTAACATTGGTGATTGTTATATATGATTTTAGGGATGATGACGATATAAACGATGTAGCAGCCATGGGTGGTGTAAATTTAGTAGAAGAGAGTGCTCGCATATTGGCTGCCAATGCTGAGTTTGTAGGAACTCAGATACGTTCATGCAAAGATGAAAACTTCTTGTTTACGGGACCACTTCAGCGACGAATAAAAGCCATTGGTATTTAACATGTTGTGAATTGCACTTGTGTTTATCTGGATAGGAAAAATAATTTTTTTTTTTTTATTAAGATGATTCTGTATCATTTTTACAATCGTTTAATCATATAATTTTTATTCTCTTATAGCTGCAAAATGTGGTCTCGAAGAGCCTCCTCCTGAAGTTGCAGCATTGATATCCCATGCAACACAAGAAAGATTAAAATTGTTTGTGGAGAAGCTGGGAGTGATTGCTGAGCATAGATTGGATGTTCTCAAGGTAATGAATACATTTCATTTCTTAGTAATTCCTGATTTATTTTTATATACAGTTGAATCACTTTATTAGGAAATCCTGTTTAATATGACTTCTTCTCTGGTCCTGGTCCCATGTATAACATTCCTATATTAAATTGATCATTTAATAACTTTTTTTTTTTTTCTTTTTTACCCGAGTCTGGATAATACGAAAAAAAATGAAGAAATTAATTCCCAAAAAACACATTATTTGAGATTTTCATTATAGATAAGGAGAAAAAAAATAAAAACAGGTGAAACAATTTTTATTTTGGTTCTTATGCTTCGAATTCTGATTGGTTTTTGTGTAAATGAACAACGAAGGACATAAAATTAGATATCCAGGAATTCCTGATTGGCTCTCAGTGTAATGCTATGTTCTCACTGTATCTTAATCACGGTTAAGTCACCATGGTTAACTCTTGATCCTGGTGAAGCAGAACTATGCGGCCTGCTTCGGTTACCTAACTGCGTTTACAGCTCGGTCGAAATGGTGTTTCAGAAACCCGGTTAATGATGTCATATCTCCGTTAGCAGCAATGAACAGGAAAATAAAACATGGCGGTCAAGCAAAAGCGCAGGAGCGAGTGATCTGATGAGGAAACCAAAGCTCTTGTATATGTTTGGGGAAAAAATTTTCAGGCATGAGGAAGACTAAACGTGAATGCCATGTGTACAAGCACATATCTAAGGTTATACTCCTTTCATCTTAAATTTGCTAACGGCAAGATTTGACGCCCATGGAAGCCAGTTGTTCCCCTCACCACCATCTATTTTTGCAATTGTGAAAAAAGTATCATAGAAAACACCATTTCTGAGTCATTTCTCTTGAATACAGTGTGAATGGAAAGTGCTTGATTAGCTAATCACGGTTTAGTAACCGTGATCAAATTGTAGCGTGAATGTAGCATTAATAAACAACAAAGTACATGGGAATTCTGATTGGTTTTCAGTGTCTATATAAACGGTGAATGATCAGAATCTGGTAAAGAAAGGACATATATAGTAGTTTTGTTTTTATTACAAAACAGTACTTACTTAAAAAACACACCTCATATATGTCTACAGTTAGTGTTTGCCAAAAATCTTGGATGCTTTCTTCTAATACACTATAAGAACTATAATTTTTATAAAAATTGCACTGAAGAAAACAATCATTCCTATCATTTCTTCCTTGGAGAAGTTTGACAACAGACCATTCTTATTGAATTGAAATCACTATCAGACAGAGCAATAAGCCACCACTTCGAACACTCAGTCACCTTGAGGTTATGATTATAGTTTGTACAACAACAGGAAACTCGGGCGTGGTCAGGGACTGATATCCATTAGGCAAGGTAATCATTTTCCATGAAAAGTTGTGGGATTTCTCATTCTCCTACGCAGTATTATAGTGATGGCCATAATGGCGACTACACACATAATTTACTATTTGGATAAAGGAAAAACTCTTAATAGTCAAGCTAGAGAGCTTGTATTACGATGTAAATAAAAAATTTTTTATTTTGCTCATATTTAAAGTGCTTCGCTGCTTTTCCTACATGGATTAACCAGAAGTGCTTCTGATTGGCTAATTCTACATTTTTTGTGTGCCACGCCCATGTTTTCACTAAGTATACAGTCTATACTAATGTCACATTTTACTGCTGACAACCACCTATTGTTTTTACATTTACCAATTACATTTGTCTGCTGTTCCCTTAATCATTTCTCATATCTGTCATGTCATGTTTTCCTCTGATCTTTGTTTTATGTTCATAGAGAAGAGTTTGATCCATCATTTAAGAAAGAGTTCAATGTGCAACTGAATTTCCAGCCAGTTGGAAGGAAAAACATTTAAATATTTACATTCATCATTTATAATACATCTTGTATTTAAGTATTAAATATATTTATTTTAAAAAACAAAACTAGATCTCAAAATGTCTATAAAATAAAACAACAAATTGATAAAATGAAAGAAAGTTCTAATTTAAAAATAATATTCCCCATTTTTTGGCCTACCATTCACTAAGTGTAAAGGCCTATGTGTTTATTTCAGCAACTCAGAAATTTTCTTTTCCTGAAATCTACTTAAAAACTCATGTAGAAGATTTGTTGAAATTTGAAAGAAAAAAAATCCCGTCTCTATGTACATTGCTCAAAAGAATTTGGGGAACACAATGTAGAACGCCTATATTATTTAAATGAATGAAAATATCCATACAACCCCATGAACAGATGAAGCGGTCTCAATTTATTCAACAAATAAACAAGTGTATGGCTTTGTTTTCCAAGCATCTTTCGAAAAAACAAACGACAGACATAATACCTGGTGAAACTAAAGTGAGAAAACTGTTCTCAAGAAGGAATCTCAAGATACCTCTGGATACATGTGTTTCCCTAGAAGTCTCCCTAGAAGTGTTCTCTAGTAACATGTGTTTCCCTCCACAAGCTCGAATGACCTCTGCACATCTGCAATGCATGCTCTGTACAAGTCAATGGATGTCTGCTTGAGGAATGTTCTCCCATTCTTCAATGAGGACTTGTGAAGGGTCGTGCAGTCCTTGTGGACTTGTTGGACATTGCCTTATGCGTCTTTCAAGAAAGTCCCACACATGCTCAATCGGATTAATGTCCGGACTCATTGCTGGCCACTCCAAAGTTGGAATGTTCCGTTCTTGGAGAAATTCCTGAGTGGCATGTGCTGTATGCAGACGAGCATTGTCCAGAATAGCAGGCACTACGTGATCTTCCAGAATGTCCCTGATGTAGACTTCAGCATTGAGACGTTCTGGGACAACAACGAGATCAGTACGGCTGTCGATAGAGATTCCCCCCCTCAAACCATGATTGAACCACATCCCATTCTATCTGTCTGTTGCATTGTTGCCTCTGCAGAGCACTCTCCAGAGCATCTCCACACACGCTGACATCCATCACAACGAGTTAGGTGAAATCTGGACTCATCTGTAAAGAGAACAGACCACCACTGTTGCAGCTGCCAGTTGAGGTGTTGTTGGCAAACCGACGTCGGGCTTTTCGGTGTCGGCGCATGAGATGAAATACACGATTCGGCCTCCTGGCTCTCAACCTACCTTCCCGTAGTCTGTTTCTGACTGTTTGGACAGAAACAACTACTTCAGATGCTGCATGCAGATCGTTTTGCAAGTCTCTAGCAGTTGCTGTTCATCGGCGATGAGCAAAAGTTTGAAGATATCGGTCCTGCATTCTTGTTGTTATGCGTCTCTGTCCTTATCCAACTCTTCGCGAATAATGACCAGTCTGTTGGAAACGATTCCTTGCACGATGGATCACTGAAGATGACACTTGAAGCTGTCTGGCGACGGATCTGAATGAATACTTCTTGTACAGACTACTCTTAAGGCAAATTTTTTTTTGTAAATAACTTGTTTGGCTCTGATGGGCTGTTTTGGAGTTATTAATGCACTCCTCCTCGGGGGGGGGGGGGGGGGGGGGGGGCACTCACTCTGCCTGAAAAAAATTGTTTTTTCATTAAAAAGTAATGCAAGCTATACATTGGCTAATCCTTTTTAGAGTGTAACGAACTGAGTGCATTGCTACAGATGTGTGTGAGCACACATACCTGTATTATTAATTTACCAACAATTTGGTATTTAGAATTATATAGATTGAAAATAATAAATACACAGAGCTATACGAAAAATGTAAATTGTACAATATCTATTTTGTAACAATCTATGTATACATTAATAGGTAAATTGATACAAAAAAGTTAAGATACAGTGTTTTCGTAGGGGTGTAATTCTAAAAAAAAATCTTTTATATTTACCATTTGTTTTTGGATAGAAATTATTTTTTTTTTATTTTCGTTTTTTTTCTTTACTTTTTTTATTAATTTGTTGAGATAATAAAGCTATTTTAAATAATAATTTTACTAAAATGATTAAAAGAAGCCAGGTCGGCTGTTAGCAAAACGTCCCAAGTTTGCATAATTGGTAAATAATTCATATCAACTTTATTGATTTTGTACTGCATTTTTTATTTTTAATAGACTGAACTGAAAAATCAGAAATAATGGTTTACTAGATAGCCCGTGCGAATAGCTAGTGACGTAATTAAATAAATAAATAAATAAATAAATAATTAAGTAAATGAGTGGAAATAAATAAATGCAAATCTTTTTCAATTCCAAATCTTTTTCAATTTTTTTCAATGTAAATCTTTTTCGAAATTTCTTCTGCGTTCTGTGATGCGTTCCAATGGTCTGGAATGTCTTCTGGGAGGTCTCCCACTCTCTCTTCCCGGCATTATGAAAACAAAAATCACAAATTCGTTACAAATAGATAATTGCAAAAACATAGCGACAATAAAATTTAAACAGATTGTCACCAGATGGCGACATTTGTTTTTTATAAGGTTTTTTATTTTTTTAAATGAAATTTTTAAAATGTAATTTTTTTAATGAAAACATTAATTTTATGTATTATCTTAGTTTTCATCGTTAGAGAGAAAAAAAATTTTCAAACTGGCAAAAATTGCGAAAATAAAATTTAATTTTTTAGTTAAAATTGCCACCAGATGGCGAGATCTGTTTTTTTTAAATGATTTTTTTTTTAATGTAATTTTTTAATGAAAATATTAATTTTAAGTATATTAACTAACTTTGCATCATTAGAGAGAAAAAAAAAATTCAAAATGACGTATCAAACATTAATTTTGATACAGTATTAAGGGAGATATTTTATACCCACAAAAAAACACCTTTGAGAAATAATATATAGAGATAATTTTCTTCCGATATTGAAATTAACTTCTAGTAACAAGAAAAAACTTTTAGGACAACTGTTGTAAAATTTCTAATTCAATTACTTATTTTAAATGTATTTTGCCAACTGCAAGTGATGCTTGGAGCACCAGTTGATGGGCCCAAATTGTTGCTAGTGCCCTCAAACCACGAATACTGGAAACCCCTTAGCTTCCCTACTTCACCTTCTAATACTATGCTTATACATGAGACAACAAGCAGTTGTTAGACTAGAAGAAGGAGACACCAAACCAGCAAACATCTGTCGTGGTGTTAGACAAGGATGTTTAATGTCACCGGAGCTATTTAACGCCTTCGCAGAAGTAATCTTGTATTTGACTTTTGCCAGTTGGGATACGGGTATCCGAATTGGAGGAAGAGCTGTTCGAACAATAAGTATGCGGATGACCTCACTCTACTGGTGGGCTGCCCAGCAACGTTGCAAAGAATGCTCTCAAGACTAACAGCAAAGTTAAGAAATATGGGATGAAAATCAATATAAGTAAAACGAAAACAATGATGATAGGCAGAAAGCTTCACCTTTTTACAATGGAAATTGAGGGATAACTTCTGCAACAAGTGGCTTTGTTCCAGTATCTCTGAAGTGTGATTACGGAAGATGGCTGTTGCAGTCACGACATAAAGCCCGAATTGTACTTGCAAAAATAGAGTTCTATACTAAATGAAAATTATTAATGAACAAAAACATGCCGCTTGGACTACAAAAACGGCTGGTTAAGATTTATATGTGATCTATAGTGTTATATGGATCTGAAACTTGGACCATAAACGAGACTGGCGCGAGGAGATTGGAGGCACTGAAAATGTGGTGTTGGAGGCGCATGGAACGTATAAGCTGGACACGGAGGGTAAATAATACCCTAGTATTGGAACAGATAGGGGAACTTCACCAGATACTAGTGAATATTAAAAAGAGACGATTACAGTGGATGCATGGGTGTCTGCTGGGGGAGAGGAGAGGGGTATTTGGAAATTTTACCGTCATAACCATCATGAAATTATTATTTAAATTCAAATACTAAATTTTAATAGATATATGAACCAATCACATTATTTTTTATTTTTCTTAAACAGAATGATCCTAGATACGAAATTACTCAAGATGTAAAAGGACAGGTTAAATTTTTAGAAGAACTCGATAGATTAGAAAAGAAGCGACATGAAGAACAGGAACGAGAAATACTTATGCGAGCAGCTAAATCTCGGTCAAAGATAGAGGATCCTGAGCAACTGAAACTAAAACAAAAGGCAAAAGAGGTAATTTAAGTCCTTTTAATAAATCAAATCAATCTCTTTGCTGAATTTAAAATTTGCCTGCTGTTTCAGTTCGTAGTGAAATGAATTTTTCCATAGTTTCATCATTTGTGAAATTTCTAACTTTATAAAATTATAAAAACTGACCATGTTTTTTGATTCAAGTTTACTGTACATTTCACAATACTGTGTGTGCTTTCTCTCTCCTTAAAGATGCAAAGGGCTGAACTGGAAGAAATGCGACAAAGAGAAGCCAACACAACAGCTTTACTTGCAATTGGGCCACGGAAGAAATTAAAAACTGAAGCATCTGGGAATAGTTCTAATTCACAGGTAAAATTGGTATATTATTCTTAAATACAAGTTAAATTAGAAATAATAATTTTATTTTTTTTAGCGTTTGTCCTTCTTTTCGTCTTATTTATTCATATGTTCATAATTCTTTGTTTATCTCCTGGCTTATCACTTGCATCAACTTCTTCTCTTGCTTATAAATATGTGTGTTGTCCTCATTGTTGGAAGAAGTTTTATCACGTATTAGAGAAAAGATTTGAATTTCTTGAATTTTGTCTGCATTTTGATTCCACTCGACCAGGACAGGTCCACAGATGAGTGAAGTGGTTCTTATTTTTAGACAGGATTTTTATGGCTGTTTTCATATGGTTGCAGGTTTAGTGCGCGAACTATTTCGAAGATGGTCGAAAGTCGAAATTGATGCAATGGTACGTGCTCTAATGGTAGCATTGTGACCCCCCCCCCCCTAAATTTCCACTGCTAAAATATAACAAGTAATGCATCGAATAACGTAATGACAAGCTATGAGTGAATATAACGTTATTAAGTACGTTTTCGTCAATCAATAAATATGGTTCAAAGAATGTGGAAATTGGTTCAATGCCACGTGTTCTAAAGTCTCCATTATGGTGCAACTGGGAATGTTTAATGCTAAGATATGGCATGTAATATATCAAATAACTTCTAACAACATGATATGAATGAGTATGTAAGAATAATTAATAAGTTCGAAGATCATCAAATCTAATTTAGTGGTGCCTGTGCTAATAATACATTTCTGGTTCCACTGGAAGCTTTCAAAGTTAAGATATGGCATGTAATATATTAAACCACTTCCAACGATGTGTCAGGAAAGTATGTATAAGAGTATTTAATAAGTTCAAAAGAGGTTGAATTTGATTCAGTTTAACCCGTTTTAATGATGCCATTATGGTACCATTAGAAATTTTCAGTGTTAAGATGTTGGCATGTAATATATTAAACAACTTGTAATGACATGTCATGAATGAATATATGAGAGTAGATAATAAGTTTGAAGATGGTCAAATTTGATTCAGTGGTACCTGTTCTAATGATACCATTATATACAATTTAATAGTCAAATATACTGCTTTTTGGCATATTACTCTTTTAAATATATGGAGTCCTTGGTTGAGGCGCATTCTGCATGCATGTAGGATAGAATGGAGTTCAGGTAGAAAAATTGCTTGTGATTCTTATTTATTTATTTATTTATTTTTTTTTGGTCATCTTTTTTTTAGGCAAGTACAACTGGAAGTTTTACATCTTCCACCACAAGGCCACAGGTAAACTTTCTTAATAATGTAGCATTAATTATTAACAATATACAAGTTAATCTCAAATGAGATTGTTCCATGTACAGAATGAGCTGAAAATAAATTTTGAAATGTACCTTATAGTTATTCTCAAATCTTTTATTTGCTAAATGAAAAATAAATTATGTTTTAGAGTGGTTGTCATTAATGATCAGGATAGGATCCTTTTGATATCCATCGTGTAATTAAATGAAAACTACAGATATACAGTATAATCCACTTAATGTGAAATTTCGCTTAATACGAAGTGATTTCCTGTCCCAACCCCCGTCAATAAATTTTACATGTAGAATCATCTTCTTAATAAGAAACTTTTTTATATAAATTTCGGATAATGCGAAATAATTTTTAACAAAACTTTAAGAAAAATGCCACTTAAAGTGAAATATACAGTGAACAATGTGAACTCCACTTATAAGAGCATATTTTCCCAATCCCATGAAATGCATCATGTATGTATGGTGACCATAGATAGTTTCTGATTGCTCCAATTTCTGACCAGATTCATCCTGAATTGGGACTTCCAATTCCAATCATCCAGCAGCAAAGAATTAGAATCTTTCTCCCTAAAGTGATTATCATGCAAATAGAACACAGGTAATGGCAAAGCATGCTTTTTTGGGTGGGATTTTTTTTTTATTTTTCACTTTTTCTATATTTTTCAACCATCTCTAACAAGCTGTGGAATAAATATGTTAATTAAGTTAATTCATATGTCTTTTATCTACAGTAAAAGACTGATACCAACCAAAAATTTTTTTTCATTCTTCATTATGGCAACTTCATCTTGTACAAAAAAATGCTACCAGTTTATACACAGAATTTGCAATCTTCGGATATTATGAAAGAAAACTTTGGTCCCTTCAATTTTGTATTAAGTAGATTATACTGTAATTTGCCAGTTGATGCAGCTATAAAGGTTATGTACTCGGTTCCCTACTCACGAACTCCACTTTTATAGCCGAGAAAAAAATCGAATATTCGTGTTTAATGTGACTCCCAATTTTTGACTCATTGCCAACTTACTAGAAATCAAATATGCATGAATATATAGAAAACCTCTTTATTTTTTTTACATTTAAAAAAAACACAACCTGAAACGTCCAAAGTCCAATTCAGACTCTTACTTAAAAAAATATATATATATTTAAATTTTTAAAAAATATAAAAACTTAAAAAAATAAAAACTTTTAAAGCACACATTTTCACCCTTAAAAAGTGCAGTAAAAAAAGTAAAAAAATATTATTTTAAAAAAAAAAGGTAAAAGTATGGTGGCACGTTTATTTTATTGATATTTTCTTTTTAAAATACCGGTAGTCATTTGGTCATCAGTAAAAGGTTATTTAATTTTGAGTAAAGACAAGAACAATACAGTACAGTTTATTACATATACTTTTATTTTTGAAATTATTATAGTATATATGTATTCATTAAAGGACAACTGGCACAAAAAAACGCCTATCAATAATAGTCAAATTTAATTATTTTATAATACAAAGCATATGCAACTAACATGAATTAGACTTATGCTTCTTTTTATAACTTAAGTACTTTTTTAAATGTAATTTTTCTAACTTCAGTTTTCAAAGCTCAAGTCGATTTGAGCTTGCCCATGATTTTTAGCCACTATGATGTCAAGTGTGCACGAACCCTAGCAGTTAATAACTCAAACTTATATTTTTCGATCGTTATCCATCCTTATATATTTTTTTTTCCCTTTAAATATTCAATACGTATTATACTTCATCCAGCCTAGGTTTCCGTGAGATGTAAACAAAAGCACGTGGTCAAGTAAGATTCCATTGGCTGATTAAGCCTTGCAGCTTCCGTGTTCAGGGTGCACATGAAAATGTTGTTCGCAAAGAAGAAAACTGACTTAAAACTATGATAATCAGTTCTGAAAATAACATTTAATGATATTAATAATGATAAAACCAAAATAAATTACACAAATTAAACAAAATAAATTGATCAATTTTTAATAAATTTTAAATAAGTTTACTTTTTCTTTTTAATAAATAATAAAATGCTCTAAAGAGTTTCAATTGAATCTCTTGAGAGCATTAGGGATTAGCGGATTAAAGGATAGAAAGATAGGGATTCATCTGGCCTTGGCAAGCCACGTGCTTCAGGAAAGTGCTAAATCGATTCCTCCAATCACAGGAGCCTGCACAGGGATACCTGATTATTTTTTGTTTGCATCACACGCAAACTTAGGCTGGATGAACTGTAGAAATTTGTTTCGCCCATATGACGTTGTCGGCACCCTATATAGTTCAAATGTGTCAAATGATTTTTTTATATGGTGTTCATTTTATAGCGAATATTTGTTACATTTATTAAATATACTCACTCACCAAAAGTCATGGCACACCTGCCTAATAACGTGCTGGGCCCCCTCTGGCCCGGATAATGGCGGCGACCCGTTGTGGAAGAGAATCTACCAGTCCCCGGAACACATCCACAAGCACTGCAAGCCATGCCACCTCCACTGCACTCCATAACGATGTTGCATTTACCAGTTGTGCTGGTGACGACCTAACAGATCGTTCGATGACGTCTCACAAATGTTTAATGGGATTACAATCTGGGGAACGTGGAGGCAAAATCATTGTCGTGAAGTCGATAGCATGTTTCTCCAGCCACTGCCGTGTCACAAGGGCCATGTGTGAAGGCGCATTATCTTGCTGGAAGATGCTGTCACCCACGTGGTAAAAACAGTTCATGAAGGGGTGCAGATGGTTCCCAAGCAGATCGCGGCGTAGGAAGTAACATGCAGAGTGGATGTCAGATGTACCAATGGTCCCACGAAAAAACACCCCAGACCAGTATGGAGCCTCCACCTGCCTGAGTGCTCCCCATCTGACAAACAGATTCCATGGCTTCATGACAAGACATGGACACGACCATCGGCCCGATACAGATGAAACCGTGACCCCACCTGCAGGCATGTTCTGGGATGTTTGCTCATGGCAGGCAATGGGTCCATTGGTGCATCTGATATCCACTCTGTGTGCTACTTCCTAAATCGATCTGCTTGGGGACCACCTGCACCCCTTCATGAACTGTTTTTACCCCACAGGCGACGGCATCTTCCAGCAAGATAATGCGCCTCCACACTCGGCTCATTTGAGATGGCAGTGGCTGAAGGAACATGCTACCGACTTCACGACAATGATTTAGTCTCCAGGTTATGTGAACGGATCACAAACGTATATGTGTTGTGTGGAAGTTCTTCAGGCATAGTGTGTATGCAGAACAACAGATGACTCTGTGATAGCTGGTAGTAGCGCAGCGAGGGCTGTGAAATCAGTCAGTTGGTGAGTGTCGTGCGAGATGGAAGTAACCTGTGTTAGGCAGCGCGCTTACATCAAAATAGCCGTTCTCCGAGGGAGAAATGCGATGGAATGCCACAGTGAATTAGTGGAAGCCCTTGAGAATAATGCCCTACCATACCGTACAGTAGCAAGGTGGGTAGGAAAGTTTCAGCAAGGGCATGTGTCAACCAGTGATGAGCAACGTTCGTGACGACCGGTCGGTGTGCGGACCGACGTGGCACGTGCCGTCATTGGGCAGCTCATGGATGAAGACAGACGATGGACGCTACTGGAGTTAGAGAGGGCAAGTGGCATCGAGAAACGCACCGTCCACAGGATATTGCATAATGAGCTGCACCTACGCAAAATCGCATCGCGGTGGGTACTGCATGCACTGACGGAAGTTCAAAGGTGGGTGCGCTATGCAATATGCTCCGACCACCTTGCAACAGGACGGCAATCAATTCTTGTCACGAATAATCTCCATCGATGAACTTTGGACCAGGGCATACGAACCAGAACTGAAACGTCAGTCCGCGGAGTGGCGACATGCTGAATCACCAAGGAGGCAGAAGTTCCGTCAGAATTCTTCCCCAGTCAAATTGATGGTGATCGTCGCGTATGACGTCAGGGGTGTCATTGTTTGCCACTTTGTTCCTCATGGCAGAACAGTGACCGCACAGTACTACAGGGACTTCCTGGTGCGACAGGTACGACGTGGTGTTCGGGATAAACGTCCGGATCTTGTAGACAGTGCAATAATCCTGCACGACAATGCAAGACCACATAAAGCAGAGTGTGTAGGGCAGCTATTGCGATGTTGGGGATGGGAAGAATTGGAGCACCTACCGTACTCTCCCGACATTTCGCCCTGTGACTTTGATCTCATTCGCAAGATTAAGGAACCACTACTTGGTAGGCGGTTTGCAACACGAGAGGACATTGCTAATTCTGTGCGCCAACAAGTGACCCGATTCACACATGGTGCGGCAAATGCTGATGTATTTAGCGCCTCCCACATCGTTGGCAGCATGTGGTGACAGTAGCAGGGGACTACTTTGAGGGTCTTTAGGCCCAGGTTTGTCATGTCAACTTTATGTGTACTGTGTTGTCATTCTTTTGCACCATGAAGGCCATATTGCCCTGTATACTACCGTAATAAATTAGTGTGTTACGATATTTCAGTGCTATTCATTGTCCACACATGTAGTTAACACCTTGTCTTTTCGTCTGTATATGTCACATTTTCCAACCGGACTGGTATCTTCAAGAAAAAAAATAGTTGCCATGACTTTTGCCCCAACCCTCGTATACTGTCCAAATTTCATTCATCTAACACAAGTCCTTCGTGGTGTTGGGATTTTTTTTTCCGCCAGTGTATGTCTGTCAGCCTGCCTACTAATTAAAAGTGGATTAGATAAATTTAACAAGTGATTAGAGGTTTTATAAAGAAACAAACAAACTTGAGTAAAATAATTTGTCGTACAATGGGCATATGAAATACAGGGAAGTAAAAATCATATCTGCTGTTGTTTAGTGGTTTATGTGAAGCCCAGGTATCCAGTTTTTTAAAGCTTGCCCATGGCTGTTAGATATTTGCAGACTGTCACTGGTGATATGAGAAGGTCAGCATAGAGCTCACATATTGTGAAAACTGGCTTTTCTGATTGTATAGAGCAGTAATTATGAAACAGCCCAATAGGGTATGCAATTAGTTATTATAATAATAGACATGGATAAATCAGAGTTTCTATAAAATGGTCCTTTTTCTGAGATTATCTACTGCTTTCAATATTTCTTACTCTTAAGATCTTTAAAACCACTATTTCCTCTTACAAGAATGACATTATTAGAAAAAAAATTTAATTCATTTTAACTTTTTTATGTTATAGACATCTTCATGTTTTAACTCTGAACACACTGTATTCAAAAAGTTCCCAGGACTGATAATTTTTTATAAATCATACAGGCGGCACCATCTTTATGGAAACTTATTTGATTATTTAGAACACGTTCTTATTGACAGCTTGTAATTGTTTTGTAATGATTCGAGTAGTACACACATAGTAGTGATGCCTTGAAGTTTTCGTTTTTATTTAAACTGAATTATCAACTATCAAGTTTTATTTTAACTGTATTAAAAGGATATGGAAATGTTCTAAAGATGCAAACCACACGGAAACACAACTGCATGGAAATGATTTTCTGAGTCGTACCAAGGTGTTCAAATGGTATTCACTTCAAGAATGGCGTGAGTCACTAGAAGACAATCTGAGAGAGGTTGTTATCGATGAAAACGTTGAATTTGTGCACTCGTTTACTAGCTAGTAATTGCCAAAATAGCATCAAAGTATTAGCCAATGAAACTGGTGCTGTCAAAATGTTAAATTAAGAGAACTCTGGGAGTCAGATGAGCAGTTTTTGCTGTGCAACAAATGCCAGCGCATTCGTCAAATCTTGTTCGTCTCTTTTTGGCAAAAAAAAAAAAAGTAAGGGTCATCAAACACCCTTGGTATTTGCCTGACCGGCTCCTGCACACTTAATGCTCTTCTCCAAGCTTAGATCCTCGTTAAAAGGAAGGCCTTTTGAAGATGTGGATCAAGTGGAATGTGATGGCCGTTCTGAATGGGATTTCATTGGTCGGTTTTCAAGGGGCCTTTGAGAGCCTGCAGAAATGTTGTATGCAGTGTGTGTGGAGAGGGAAGGAATATGTGAAGAAAATTAATTCAATAAAATCTTTTTTTTAATTTTTTTTCCCTTGTATTTTAGTATTTTTTTTTTTTTTTTGGTGAGTCGCAGAACTTTCTGAATGCATTGTGTATGTGAATAATGATTTGAATTTATTCTTTAAATATCCCTTTTAAATAATTGATGGTTTATGTTTTCTCTTTTTCAGACACTACGTCCACGTGTCAAACGTGTTAATCTCAGGGACCTTATCTTCTTACTTGAGCAAGAGAAAGAGACAAGTAGATCTGTGATGTTATATAAATCGTATCTCAAGTAAATATTTGACTTTCCGCCCAAACTCCGCATCATGTAAAATATAAGCGTAGTGCCCACTGGATGGACATCTGTGTAGAATTCTTATTTAATGATTTTAAAAAATTTAAAAAAACCTTTAAAAAACAAAAAAAGGAAGAAAAAAATACAGGAAGAAAAATAATTACAAAAAAAATTAAAACATCAATAATAATTCAAAAAAATAAAAAAAAAAAAAACTTTTTTAAAAAGTGAATTGGATTTGATGCCTGTTCAGGTGTTACGTCCCAAGTTTTATCACCAAGCGAAGAATTTGAAAACAGAGGAGATACTGAGAAGAATTCAAATCTAGAAGTTATTCTTTTTTAGGCCACATGACACTCATTTTTTTTTTTTTTTTTGTTATTGATTTGTTTTTGTTCTTTTAGGCTTAATTTTTCAGATTTATTAATATGAAGTATATACATATTATGTATATACTTATATATTTGTGCCCCCTTCCCTGAAAAAAAAAAGAATGCTTTGGCTCTACTACCTCTGAGCAATCATCTGGACGATCTTTACTCTTCCAAAAATATTTTCTACCATCTCTAAAAAAAAAATTTAAGTGTGTTGTGTACATACATCGAAGAGTATGGATGTAACTGAAAATTGTAAATAAGAATTTTGTGATTGGAATCCATGATAAACAAGCTTTTTTAATTTTTCAAACATAAACTAGAAGAAGAGACTTCCATAATGTGCTGCATTACTCCACTGGTTCTTCACAAGCCTTTTGAACTCATCGCCAGTTTTTCATCCAATCTCATCTTTTTTATAGATGCCATACATAACTTCTTTCACTACGTAATTCAGCTTTTTTCTAGTGCTTGGAAAGAAAAGTAAAATACCAAAAAAAAAAAAAAAAAAAAAAATTAATAATAAATAAATAAATAATGAAAATGACAAGATCTTTTAGCAAAAAAGAAAAGTGTCAACAAAATATTTTATTTCATTGTTTTGGAAAAGCAGGAAAAAAAATATTTCTTCAACAACCGGTTTTTAATACTTGCTGCTTCTCTTTTATCGTTTTGGGCCATGCAAGAAGATTATTGGTTCCATCTAAGGACATTATTCTCTTTAACATGTTTAATTAATGAATTTTATGAAATTTAATGAATTCACAATGAAAACAGTGGAATTGTTAAAATGAAACACTATCCATCATCATGCAATGAAGAATGATCGTTGATAATAAAGCGTCTAAAGAAAAAGTTAATACAAAAACAACAACAAAGTGTCTCATTAACACAGAAGAAACAAAATTGAACAAAAATAATCTTCAAGCAAAAAGCATTTTGCTATTGCCTTCAGTTTATTCAATTCTGATTTTTTCCCAGTCTTGATTTGTTTTAATTTTATTTGATAGCTTGTGGCTACTCTTCATTTTCTCTCTCTTTCTCTATCTCATTCTCTGTCTCTCTCTCCACTCTGTTTTAATGTGGTGCATACATATATATTGGGAACGTTGTATAAAAAAAGTAAGCCTATGATTGTGTATAATAAGTGGGAATTTGGAGGATGGATGGATAATTCCTATGATTGAATCTTTTTTAATCCATTTTGTATTTAAAAGTGATTTTAAAAACATAAAGGAACGAAATAAAAGAGAGAGAAAAATTACAGACGAATGAACGACCTATAAAATCCAACAGTGAAAAAAAATATATGCATTTTGTACATATGAAATAAAGTTATGTTATCGTTTTAATTGATCATTTTTATGTAATTAAAAAAAAAAGTTAAACAACTTTGCATGCTCTAGACCAAAGTTTTCTTCTTTTCATTTTTTATTTTTTTTCGGTATATGAATGAATTGAGACTTTTATTTTAATGATTAATAGTATTATATAAGTTTCATTATATACCATTTTATTATGAATGCTTTTGTTTGTTTGTTTGTTTAGAGTCGAAATTGTCGTTTTAGTTTGTTTTCATTTACATTTATATATAGACGCACATGTATAATTTAGCAAATCTTCATTATTATTATTATTATTATTATTATTATTATTATTATTATTATTATTATTTAGCTTTTGGTTGTTTTAATAAGAAATTATTCTTAGATTCATTTATCACCCCTTTTATTTTAATGTAAAAAAAAAAAAAAATGAAAAAATTTTTATTCCTTGTACATAAACATGCCATGTATAGTTTTGTAATAATAACATTGTTATATTAATTATTATTTAATTGTATAGGGCTAGCAGTTTGACACAAACATCCTCCATGCTCCCTCCATAGAAAAAAATGAATATTTTGTATATAGTTATGATGCAGCCATTATTATTATTATTATTATTATTATTATTATTGATCAAACAAATCCTGCTTTTAGAAATTTCTTGGGGGCCAATTACGTATATGGACAAATTGATGAATGTCTAATGACCCTTTGTTTGTTTTGTTTTTTTAATACCGTTATTATTATTTGTTCTTCTTATAATTGCCCTTCCCTCTTATTTGATGGATTACTGCATTATATTGTTTTGTAATATAACAAGACACCCCTGAAACTGCAAAGAATTAAAATTCACAGCTGATTCTTTGACTTAATAAAAACAACATTTGTTATGTTGCAAAGAAAAAGAAAAAAAAAAAACATTAAAAAAATCACTCCTCTTCAGAAGTGATATCTTGTGAGATTTTAAGTTTGTATATTATAATAAAAGCATTCTTGGAACTTGTTGATTTAATCATGTGAAGTTTAAAAATATATATTATATATCTACTTACATTTGCAGTGAAATTTTTCCAATATTCAATCACTTGTTAACAAACTTCAATAGGCTATACTTTCGAGGATTTGTTTGTTTGCCAGTAAAAATTTGTTCAATAAATAACTAACCAACCAGCATGAGGCTGAAAAGGATATGCACAGCAGGCAAGGTTCCTCCCTATATAAAGTAAACATTTGTAGCCACTATCAGTTGTTTGTATGCACCTGGTTGACAATGGAAGTGTTTGCAGTTGATCAGTGAGGTGCAATCTGGTTTTTAATTGCAGAAGGGAATGGTCCCATTGCCATTCATTGGCCAATGGTACGGTCCTCTCTTAGCCTTGCTCAAGATAAAGAATGGGCAAAGAAATTTCAAAAAGGACAAATGACTATTCAAAACACACCCATCTGGATGTCCCCCATCTTTTAGCCATTCCAGAGAATGTTAAAAGGATTGAAGACCTTGTGTTGGCACGCAGATGGATCTGTTAAATTGTAGCTGAAGTCGAACTGAGTGTGAGTGCTGTTCATGCAATTGGGTATAAATACTTGAATTTTAGCAAAATGTGTGCACAATACGTACCATATAGTCTCAATGATGAATGGACCAAACTTCAAGGCATTGGAGCATATGACACTTTGTGTTGCAAGGAAACGAGCTTTGTGTATTGCATTGTGTTCGGGATATAAGTTCTGAATAATCAGGGCAAGTACTTGTAACAAAAAATGCCTGTATTCCAGTATCTTGTCTTTGGCTGGTTATTTATTGAACAGTCCTTATAAAACAGTGAAAAAGAACAGGACTCTATTAGATATAGAATCTTAACCAGCATATAGTGAATAGAACTGAAGTTTTTAAATTTACATGGTGAGCATAAAGTCCTTTTTATTCTTAATAGGATGAGAGTTCAGTGTAATGCACAACAAGGTTATCACACCATTCTGTTAATTAAGCCCATCATTTCAGCAAAAATTTATTTAGCTGCTTTACATTGCACCTCAATTAGAGTTTTAGCCATGGGTAGTTTTCCAACAAGATGGTGCAGTATCACACAGGAATTTAAATATTTGTTGGTTCTTGACTGTAAACTTTTCAAAGTAATAGGCCACTATGTTCACTGAACTTTACTCCTTTTTATTTTTTTAAAGGATAAAATGGGAGATGGAAACTTTCACCAGTCGCTAAGATGGAAACTGTAAGCAAGGATAAGAGTTGCAGCAGTGGTAGCTGAAAATATGCTGGTGGCAAGAAATTACACTGTGTCCAATGAAAAACAAAACTAGGCATGTCCAATTATTTTCTGGTTTCCATCAAAGCCAACTAGAAAGACAGGCAGCGGCACTAACAAGTCACATGACCAAAGTAGATCTAGCAACAATCCAATCTTCATTGTTTCCGACAAACGAAAAGATACTGATTGTTGAAATCCAAAATGGAAACAATGAAGATTGGCTTGTTGCTAGATCTACTTTGGTCATGTGTCTTTTTCGTCGGCTACGGTTTCCATCGGGGCCAACGATATAACGGGCCCCAGCGCGGAAAAGTCACCTGACCATCTTAGTCCGAGTAACAATGTAATCTCCTTTGTTTCTATCTTGTATTTTAACAATAAGTATTTTAAGTTTGTTGTAAATAATGAAGATTGGATTGTTGGTCGGACTAAGATGGTCAGGTGACTTTTCTGTGCTGGGGCCCGTTATATCGTTGGCCCCGGGTTTCCATTAGATGACGTTGCAAAGGAAACTTTAACAATTTCTAACAATTGAAATTCAAAATGTAAATTTACTTCCCCAGTTTTTCTTTCATTAGACAGTAAAGATGTTCAGGCATCAGAGTTTGAAAAAATTATTTGAAAATAGAGAGAGATTTTATGCTTGTCCTGCATGTTTTTGTTTAGTTTTGAATCGATATTAAATATAAAGTAGGTATTAATATTTGAAATGTTTTATTATGTTTTTGATTCAATAAGGAATGAGAACTTCCACCATTAGGCATAAAGTGGCACAGAATAATGCATTTTTGGTATCTTTCTTTTGTTAATTAAAGAAAATTTTAAAATGCATGCATTTACATAAAACAAGGTTAATATATAGGGTGATTCAGAAAAAGTGTATATAACTGTAAGCAATGACAGAGGTGGGCAAAATGAACATTTTCTTTTAATACAATGAGGGTCCGAATTTGAACAGAAATAAAAATGCCGCCACCAAGATCAACAAGTTAATAACTCAGGTTCTGCAACGCCTAAAATAATGAATTTTGGAGGAATAATAGGGTACATAAAACTCTGTATACCGGTAAAGTTTGATCGAATTCCAACGAATAGTTTCCGAGTTACGCATTCAACATGGTAGGCTAATACGTGCTGGTTAGTACTCGCATGTGAGCACTGTTACGATTTTGAACGCGTAACTCGGAAACTACTCGTTGGAATACGATCAAATTTTACCGGTATACAGAGTTTTATGTGCCCTATTGTTCCTCCAAAATTCATTACTTAGGCGTTGCAGAACCTGAGTTATTAACTTGTTGATCTTGGTGGCGGCATTTTTATTTCTGTTCATATATCAGTTAGCGTTCAAATTCGGACCCACATTGTAATAAAAAAAAAAAAGTTCATTCTGGTCGCCTCTGTCATTGCTTACAGTTATACACACTTTTTCAGAATCACCCTGTATTTTAAACAAATGCAAACAATAATCTCATCATCATAAGAAATTTACTAGACATAATAATATTTATAGTACTGGAAACTGTACATCAAGTAGCAAAACACTAGTGTCATTTCCATATTTGTGTGTAACATCACTTATGTATATGCTATGCTCAATTTTACCAGATGTTGAATGTTTCTGGAGATCATAACAATCAGGCTTTGGATTTGGGCTCAATGGCATCCAACAGAGATTTAATAGATTTTAAATCCAGAGACTTTGTGGGACTTTGTGCAGGTTTGATTCTGAATTCAGATGAGTGTTCATCAAACTGTTCCTCATAAATCTTAATGAGAAAGGCTATCTACTGTAGATCTAACGTTTTCCATTGGTTTGACTCTCCAAAGCTTAAAACCTTGATGTCGATCTGGAAAATAGAACCTTAAAAAAAAAATGGAATAATTGTTTTGTGATGTCATTTAAACCTACTTTTTCAAATAGAGTTTGAATCTGAAATCCATTGTGTACAAAATAAGCAGATTTCGAAAAATGCATCAAAAAATATACCAAAAAACTACTTGTTTTGAGAGGCAGTAAGGAATTACAGACAAAGGAAAGGATATACATGTACCTGTCGGTAGTCCCTGCCATTGGCGAAACACTTCTACCACTATGTCCCAAGTTACTAGATATCTGTGGCGTACAAGCCCATCACCTGGGAAGAAAGGCAATCTTGCACCACTACCTTAACTTATGCATCCGATCCAAAGTGTCGCCCCTTTGATCTTTTTCATTGGGTCAAAAAGATGAAAATCATATGGGGAGAGGTTGGGGCTCTTCGGTGGATGATCTATGACGACCTACTTGAAGCGTTTTTTTTCGCAACTTGATTGTTTGTTGCCATGTATTAGGACGATTCTGGTCATTTGTTATTACTTTGCCATCGCAGGATGTCCGGAGTCATCGTGTAGCTATCGTAATTAATAGTGTGATGGTGCAGGCAAACTCGTCCAGAACTGAGTCTTGGTAGAGACTTTTCCTGCACTTGACCACATAAGGAATTCTTCAGTGGCAGCAATGCACTGTGCTTCCGTTGCTTGCTGGACTGATGGTTTCCTGGGTCCTCATGGTGACACTTCGACTTGTCATCTATTACAATACTTAGCGCTTTCTGAGATGTTTTTGTGCTAATGCCTCGGCTAATGCACTTACTTTGCAGTCTGCAAGTGGTGATGGAGAATTTTGTGGACACTTCCATGACTCTTATTTGTGAGAAGAGTGAGCTCATCCTCCGTGATGAATATTGGCTTGAACAAGCTCATTCGCCTTTGCAATACTCGACGAATTGCCTCTAGTCGTCCTTCAAAGATGTTCACCCAAAACGAAATTATGCACACCATACTCTTAAATTTTCAAATCTCACGTTTTCAAATCTGTCTTTGTCCCCATTCTTACCTTTGGTCATGAGTCTTTCCCCCAGGAAAAACATGAAATTTGAAAACTGTACATGGGCAATGAGTTTTTCTGTTTTTGTCTACATTAGCTAGCCATACCTTTCACTTTACCCACTCGATAAAGGGCAGGGGATGAGATTTTTTCACCAATTATGAAACACCCTGTATATATTCTAAGTGTGAGTTTGAGTATTCACCTATCCACTAAAATAGGAAATAGACTGTAATTAATGAACAAGAAAGAAAGTACAGAACAGGATTTTTCCGTCTTATGATTTTCCCATTCTCGAGAGAAGTAAGTTTAAAGTGTAAAATTGGACAATGGCAACTCCGAATCTGTAACCTCATGGATCTGCAAAAGTGTTTTCGAACCAGGGAATGACTCAGTGGCGGCTCGTAGCTAAAATTTCTGGGGGTGCTGCGTCAGAAAATTTTAATTTTTTCACGAACTAGAGAATAGCTAGTGACATTAAGCTTAAGGATCATGTAATATGCATGTATAAGAATAGTATTAAAGAAAAAAAAGACACATTAAATATTGAATTTTATCGATATCGAAAGTGAAACTGGGGGTGCTGCAGTGCCGCAGTGCCTATGGACGAGCCGCCACTGGAATGACTAATATTATTTTTTAATTTGGCTACATGTGCACCTGAGGGGTGCACGAAATCCCTCCTATTTAATACTTGCCACAATGGAAGATTAATTAAAATTAAATAAAATCACTAAATGCCACTCAATTCATCACGTGCTCTTTGGGTATCGGCATGCGGCTCTCCAAAATTCGAAACGAAAGTAAGTTATTCGACTGTTTCGGAATTTCCTCTTCACCCTGTATATAATAGTGTTGTTCAACCTTTTTAGGGTTCCGTACATCCGAATGAAAAACGGAACCCTTATAGAATCACTCCTGTGTCTGTCTGTCCGTCTGTCACAGCGAATTTACTCCGAATCTACTAGACCGATTAAGTTGAAATTTGGTACAGATAAATTTCTGTGACCCAAACACGGACCCAAATAAATAAATGAATTTTGAATATGGAAGTCACTTTTGGAAGGCAAATTAAAAAAATAAAAAATTTTTTTTGCAAACTGTACTGTGTGACATATCAAATGAAAGGACTTGTTGTGAGGGTCTGAAATAAATTTTTTTTTATAATTTTAAAATAAATAGTTTTAAAGTTATTTAAGAAAAAAGATGAAAATTGACCATTTGACCATTCCTCAATATTGTGCTAAAGATCAGTATCTTCAGCTATTCCTGAAACTGAAACTGATATTGAAACCGTTTTGTTGAAAATAAAAATTAGAAATTAATAAATATAATGAACGTAAATACATTAAGAATAAAAGACTAATATAAAATAAATGAGTTGTTTTTCAATAATCATTCATTTATATAAAATCAGCGACGGTGGACGTTGTCACAACAAAGAAAAAATCTAACAATGGGTTATTTCCCGATTATACAAACGGGTGGGTTCAACCACGGGCTTCTAGAAACTACCGTGGTTGAACCACCGTGGTAGTATCTAGGAGGCCGTGGTTCAACCAACACCTCCTAAAGAGAAAGCCTCTGCACGGAAACTCAGGGCTTATTATTGGTAGAAATACGAATAACAAAGCACTACTATGATGATTTAACAATGTATGACGGTTTCCGTGCAGAGGCTTTCTCTTTAGGAGGTGTTGGTTCAACCGTGACCACCGAGAGAGAAGGCCTCCTCATACGAGGCGCATCCAGAAAGTAAGTTTCCCTATCTTTTCCCCTTTAAAGTAAACGTCATTAGCCGTGTCAATTGCGCATGCGTAACAGATCTATGACGTATCAATCATATGCCAACCGGACAGGTCCGGCTTCGTGCCAGTAGCGTGGTAGCAAATGTCCGAAATGGAAGCTCTTATTTCTTCTCCCGCCGCCTGGAGGTTCGGTCGGTGATAAAGTTCTTGAATGCACAAAGCATTGCGCCAATTAAAATTCATCGTCAGATCTATGGGCAGAACATCATGAGTAAGCAGATGGTGCGTCGCTGGTGTAGGCAGTTTTCCGAAGGTCGTCAAAGTGTCCATGATGAAGAGCGCAGTGGGCGACCTTCCCTCATCAATGATGAACTTGTTGAGCTCGTGCGGCAGCGCGTGATGGAGAACCGACGCTTCACGATTACGAAGCTGAGCACCCATTTTCCGCAGATATCGCGATCCTTTTTGCATGAGATTGTCACTAAGCACCTGCTGTTCAATAAATTGTGTGCCAGGTGGGTGCCGAAAAACCTGACACCCGAACACAAAATTCAACGCTTAGGAGCAGCACCGACATTTCTGCAACGGTATCACGATGACGGCGACGAGTTCCTCGACAGGATCCTCACGGGCGATGAGACTTGGATTTCGCACATCACCCCGGAAACCAAGCAGCAGTCAATGCATTGGCGGCATAGTGGATCTCCGGTCAAGACGAAATTCAAGCCCTGATCTTGCTCCCAGCGATTTTCACTTTTCTTGCACCTCAAGAAATTCCTGCCCTCCGGTGAGCGTTTTGGCAACGACGAAGAGCTGAAGACGTTTGTCACACGCTGGTTCCATTCACAGGCGGCAGAGTTCTACGACAGGGGGATACAAAAGTTGATCCCACGATACGACAAGTGTATCAATTCTGGTGGTGGCTATGTTGAAAAATAGCTGAAACATTGCTGTACTTGTTGCCAATAAATATGTTCCTGTAAGTGTGAGTTCTTTTTTTTTTTTTTTTAATAAGGAAACTTACTTTCTGGATGCGCCTCGTACATTGTTGGATCACATGAAAGCGGCTATTGTTAATCGTATTTCTACCAATAATAATCTCTAAATTTGGCCGTTTGATCTTGACGTAACAACGTAAGGCGTTTCTGTGCGCAGGCCTTCTGTCTAGGCGGTGTTGGTGGGTTACGGTTCGCTTCTAGTCTTATATAAAATGCTAACTCCTCCTGCTTCATAGTGCCGAGCAACAATCCAACCTTTATTGTTTCCAACAAACGAAAAAACATTGATTGTTAAATTCCGAATAAATCCTGAAGTCCTAGTTTTTTACTCGCAGCAGACGTTGGCTACGCTTATCACTATATCTATTGTCATTAAAAAGAATTCGCGCTAGACTAAATACAGTAGGAAAATCAAATTAAAATCCTAAATAATTAATTTTAGCTATTTTAAATTATTAGATTTATTTTTTTATTAAAATTTTAATAAAAACCATTACCAATGTGTGGTACTGCATTAATTAAAAAATCGTTACTGTATTCGCAAAATTCGGTCGTTCCGTCGTCACTTTTTTCCATTTTTTTGATTTTGCCTTCACATTCTGATAGAGTATCAAAAATAAGTAAAAGTTTTAACAAGCATATGTGTCCTATCTTTTCGGGAACAGGGTTAACCAGTTTGGTCGAAGGACCAAAATATAATGAAATAAATAACAGTGTTCGGCATTAATGTATATAAAAAATCAATGGTTAGGTTTGGTTTGTTTGGTATTAACGTCCTTTTCAACTGTCATGGTCATTTCAGGACGGCGTTATAGAGGCCGCAAATTTTGCCTCGCAAGGGTTCTTTAACGTGCAGCCGGCAAACGACTACACGGGATCAACGGCTTTACTTCCCTTCCGAAGGAAGTGCGTGATCTCAGGATTTTCCCCCTGAAAAAATCCTCGTCGTCCTCGGCCGGGATCGAACCCGCGTCCTCGGAAAAAATCAATAGTGTAAATTTTTTATCTAATTTTACACCATTGATTTTTTATCTAATCACTCCTCCTCTCTTATATATTAATGTATATAATTAACTTTCTAGTTTAAATATACAAGGTGAATACAAAAGTCTGAACCCCCCTTTTATTTTTTGAACCGAAGCAGATATGTCAATTTTGATGAATCGAATGAATAGGAAGTTGTGGGTGGCCTATCCCATGGTGCACTTTTCATCATCACCAATATGCAAATTAGGACACATTCAAAATTTATCTCAAAAACCGTAAGGGATAGAGAAAAAACTCAATTGCAAACTTGTTCAGCATAAAAAAAAAAAAAAAAAAAAAAAAAAAAAAAAAAAAAAAA
>JAHWFO010005999.1:1321085-1334670 GCA_023313115.1 Rhysida immarginata | reverse complement strand
AAAAAAAAAAAAAAAAAATCCAAATCGGACCAACCAATCACCCACAATCACAATCCGAAGTAGAAGATCATGTTGACCATTTCCGGAACAGTGTAGCTTGCCATCCTGAAATTGTTCTGTCTTGTGTGTGCTGAAACATGCCTTTTATTTACTTTTCCGCATGAAAGTGAATATGAGTATGGTAATTTATGTTAATTTTTTGATTTGCATGCTTTACATGGTGGAAATATCAACATTCAATTTTCCTTGTGCAGTATGACTGTTTGTAAGCTACAAATGATTGTGGGTGATTGGTTGGTCCGATTTGGATGATTTTTTTTTGTTTTGTTTGTTTTTTTATGCTGAACAAGTTTGCAATTGGGTTTTTTTCTCTATCCCTTACGGTTTTTGAGATAAATTTTGAATGTGTCCTAATTTGCATATTTGGGATGATGAAAAGTGCACCATAGGATAGGCCACCCACAACTTCCTATTCATTCGATTCATCAAAATTGACATATCTGCTTCGGTTCAAAAACTAAAAGGGGGGTTCAGACTTTTGTATTCACCCTGTATAGTAATCGTGCAATATATTCCCAAAACGGTCTGCCGAGAAAATTATAGAAATAAGAGAGATTAAAACGCCAAAAAAGCAGAAAAAAAACGAGCCCAACAGGCCAGCTTCATTGAAGACCAAATTTTACATTTAACAGTTGTAGATATTCTTCTGTGTTAGGTTAATCACTTTGTGAAATTGACAGTAATGAATTGTAACATTGTGAAAGTCTCGCTTTCATAATGACAGCTACTTTTTTACTTTTGACAGTCCTGTCACAGACGATTTTTCAAAAATAAAATTGAATTTTTACCGTTTGCTCTGATGTGGCAACTGTCGTACGATGGGCTTTCGAATAAGATCATAAAGCAAGCAACATAGTAACATTATTTATCGGATGCTCAGATCGGTACGCAAGCTTTGTCAAACGCGACTAGTGGCGATCCGTAATAACAACACGAACTAGGGAAGAAAGCCAAACTCTGTTTTCAAATCTATCTTTCTCCCCATTCTCATCTCAGGTAATAAGATGAAAGAGTGTGATCACGTGTGCCCGCGGCAGAAATAAGAATCCTCAGAGGAGTGGTAGGTATTACCTTACTACATAGACTGCACAGCAGGACAATAAATATTAAGGCTTCGAGCCGCTACTTCATCGCACTGAGAGTTCTCTGTTGGTTTGGTATGGCCACGTGATCCTACAAACAGCTGATAGTAGGCAGTTGTTTTTTTCCATGCCAGTGGTTATGTAAGACACCAGGTGGCCTAAAACCAGGTGGAAAATCTGAGTTCGTGTCGCTTGGGTTCATGTTACTTGGAGACATGCCCTGACAGCGGAAGATCACGAGCGCTGGAGATCCTCCATAGGGCTCCTGTCCCCGCGACCCTAAACGATAAGCAGTTTTGAAAAGTAAGTTAGAACATATTCTTCAGCTATTTTGACAAAATCGCTTTCATATTGACAGCAATTTTTTTTATTATTGGCAGTCGGGTCAATTACCGATCCTTTCACAGACGATATTTCTTAATTAAAATCGAAATTTCAGATTCGCCTACTGTGGCACCCGTCACACCGCTTTAATATTAGTTTTTATAAAAAGTTAATATCGTAATATTTTTCTACAAGAACAAAAACGCCACTAGATGGCGATAGTGGCACTGCAGGAAAAAGAAATCCATCTAAAGATTTTCTTTTCCCGCGCGAAATATAGGCATCATTTTCGTTTTTTCTGTCGTAGTAAGGTTTATGTCTTGTGTTCAGTTATTGTATAATTATCTAGTGGTATATATGTTGAGGAAGATGTCGTGGAGGAGTTTAATTCCTTACTAACAAGGGGACATTACGATCTCGGAATTTTAGTTTAATACGAGACTTCGTGTAGTTGTAGTGTACCTTTAGGGTGTTAATATACTTAAATATTAAGGCACACTATTCAGCCAATTTTGAAAAAAGACGGTTTAAAGTTTCGAGCACCACACATAAGGGAAAGTTTTTCTCCTTGATTGTAAGTGATCCGATAGCTCAGACGGCAGCATGGTTGCTCTCAAATTATTAACGTGTTTGAAATTTTATTGCTTTTAAAATGTTGATTCTATACAAAACATTTTGCAGAAAATACTTTATTACTCCGTAGACACTTGTAACAATAAAAATAAGTAGAATAATTTTGAGAAAAGGAAAATTTTGTGAAAAAGTTGGTTGTCACAAATAAATTTGTAAATATAATATATTAATAATTATTGGGTAAATTGTTACAACTGGGATTCGAACCCGCCACTTCACACTTACATGTTAATAATTTGAGAGCAACCACGCTGCCGTCTGAGCTATCGGATCACTTACAATCAAGGAGGAAAATTTCCCTTATGCATGGTGCTTGAAACTTTAAACCGTCTTTTTTCAAAATTGGCTGAATAGTGCGTCTTAATATTTAAGTATATTAACACCGTAAAGGTACACTACAACTACACGAAGTCTCCTATTAAACTAAAATTCCGAGGTCGTAATGTCCCCTTGTAAGTTCATGGGTATGAAAACCGAAGTGTTTATGAGATGATAATAGACGAATTAGGCCAGAGAGCTCTGCCTGTTGACCCGAATTCTAATTTTCTTCAGGTTTTATTTATAGATAGTCGATTGGGTGGGCATTGTGAATGCCTCCAATTCAAAGCATTTGGTGTTAAATTCTTAACTTTTATTAAAAGTATATAAATCACCAAAATGCCTTCCAAAAATTGTCGTCGAATGCATTAAGAATGCTATCAGTGCACACGAAAAGATTATTATAGCAGGAGGCTTCAATATTAATTTTAAGGACAAATCAAAAAATGAAATATCAGAATACCTTCTGTCACTCGGTCTTAGACCACGTATTCAAGAATATACGACAAGACAGAATTCAGCAATAGACAATATATTCAGCAATTTCCCTCTACAATACGGTACCATACATAGTTTTTTTAGTTACCACAAAAAATTTGGGTCAGAATTAAAAAAAAATCATGATAGATAGATAACATATTCATCGTACGGAACCCTCTCCACGCGAGTTCGACTCGCACTTTCCATTTATTTTCACAAAGTGCCACTTTCACTTAAGAAGAAACTCGCGGGCGTTAACGGTGTTCTCGACTCGAGTTTCCGCACATCTTCCCTCATAACACATCAGTCGTTGAAACGCCGTCAATTCAACGGCGTTTCGGGCCAATGTGAACCTGATGGCGGGCCACACGTTAACACCTCTGTAATATACGATTGAGCCACATTATTAAGACCACAGTCAGCAGTAGGCCTATGTAGCCAAAAAAAAAAAGACACGCGGCACGAACTCGCTTGGTGGGTATAAAAGAACAACTAGTCTTTGCCGTCATGTGTAAATCGAGCGAATTATCATATCTGCAAAAGGGAATGATCATTAGCGTTCAGCTAACGGCAGTAGCATTTCCGAAACTACGGTAGTTTATGAACTCTTCGCGTGCTGTTGTCATTGGACCGTAAAGCATACCATGATTGGACAAACGGCACCATTGCGAATAAACATGCATTATCGTGAGAAGTGAACGTTGACTGCAAAGATTTGTACAAACCGACCGCGACACGCTTCCAGATGAAGCAGAAGGCTGCCAGGCTATGTGTTGGCAAGGGCAGTGCAGTGAAACTTGTAGCGTAAGGAGCTTCGAAGCAGACGTGTAGTCCACGCCTCCATGCGATAAAGGGTGCATCGACAGAAACGGCTACAATGTGCATTGTAATACAAGAATTGGACCGCTCGTGCTCTCCCATGAGTTACGGTTTCTGCTCTATCGAATGGATGGACGTTGTCGTATTTGGCGGAAAGCCACTGAAAAAACACTTGCTGCAACCACTGTTGGAAGAACAAACTAGTGATGTTAATGTTTATAGTCCACTGATACCCGATCTGATTATTTATTCATCGTTGCGAATCATTTACACCCATGCTTGTTGACTGAAGCTAATCAGCAATGAGCCGTGCTTTATCTTGGTCATTAGTTATAAAATTTCAGCAATCAGTCTAAAAGCGGTGGTATGTTGTTGGCCTTTTTGCTCTGTAAGCCTCTTTCGTGGGGATATTCAAAAAGTCAATTCCAATCGAGTTTCTTAATTCTCAAGAACTTCCTGGATTGCTTCACCATTGTATTGAACTCAAAGTTGGCTTTCTTATCATTCTCTTGCGCAATATAATCCACAAAAGCTTTGCAATGGAACTAGGAGTGTGAAGAATATGGATGACCATGTGTCTACTATTCTCTATGGCTCTGCAAAAAATACTGATGTGCTGATTCCTCGCATTCCAAACGAATCTAGTTTCCCGTTCGGCTTGTGTTTACTACAGGGTGATTCAGTCAATTTCTGACCACTTCACTGGAATGACGTGCATTAGGGATAAACAATTGAAAGAATATGAGCGCCATATCGAATTTCTAAATAGTTGGAGTTTGTATTGTTGCAAAGGCGCTGCATGAAAATCATATTGTTGAAAAATGGCGCCCGCTTTATCAACAGAGCAGAAATGCAAGGTTGTTGAATGGTATTTCGAGACAAAATCACCTGTAACCATGCAAAGAAAGTTCTGGAAGGAGTATAAGTGTCGAGACGCACCAGGCAGGCAATACCGCTTCGACATCAATGGTTTCAACAGGATGGGGCTAGGCCTCACACCACTAATGAAGTGCTAGACTTTCTCAATATCAGAAATTCGGAAATCGTGTCATTTCAAACAGGTTTCCAGATCGATTCGGGGGTGGCTTTCTTTGGCCCCCTACGAGTCCTGACCTAAACCCATGTGATTTTTATCTCTGGGGGTTCCTTAAAGACAGTGTGCTCACTACAGCACAAGAACCCTAGAACAGCTGCGACAAAGCATCGTCGACTGCTGCACCCTTGTGGATGCAGAAATCCTGGATAGAGTTATGAACAACTTCACCATTCGGCTGCGAGCAGTTCAAAACGTTCGTGGTGGCCACACATTGAGCATATCATCAATACTTTTCCACGGGAATAAAAACTCCGAACTGCCTAAAATATACTGAATGCTAAATTTGTAAACATTAATGGGTCAATAAATCGTAGTACTGAAATGGTCAGAAATTGACTGAATCACCCTGTATGACAGTCAACTAAGCGCAAGGACAATCATTAAAAGTAACGGGAGTCAATTTGGATAATTCGTGCTTTTCACATGAACAACTATAGGTAGCATGCTCACGCGTTGGATCTCCAGACAACCTTTGCATCTAGTCTCCAAGCGGATGAACAAAAAATGTTGTCTACAAAAGAGTCTTGGAAGATAACTACACTCTGTCCAACGAAAGAAAAACTAAGTCAAGGTCGGGAAATTCAAAATTAGCCAATCAGGGCGATTTAGGATCATTCGAGCAATTGCTTCTGGAAGTTTTTAAAGCATTTGAAATAAGGATTTCCCCCCTCCTTTGAATAGCTATTATTAGATGATGCCCTTGAATAACCACTGAATGGGTTAATAGATATCAGGAGGCACATTGACCTAGTTTTTCTTTCGTTGGACAAAGTATAAATGCATTGTAGCATTTTAATTGTATACTGATAATACAATCATATTTGCATTTTTATTAATATTTATACCCTAGCAATTAGTAAAATTTGGCAAAAAAAAGCCTAATTTAGTCATTCTAACGTTTACTCTAACCAACCCTGTAATATTAAATAACTCTGGGGCAGTGAAATAATAATAGTAGGCACTGCCCATGGTTACCTACTCTAGTGAAATGCAGGGTGACCAGGAAAATCTTTAAAACTCAATAGTTCTGATACGAATGCAGATAAAAAGATTCTGTTTGCCCAGAAAAAATTGAAATGAATTCGGATTTTTTCCCCAGGAAAAAAAAAATTAATGCTAGAATTGTTCGCTTTTTGACCAACGGATGGCGTTACATTAAAGGTCTTTTATAGACCTTGAGACATTAAAGCTCTGGATACGACATTCTTTTCCCTGTCAATTTTCCGCCAAACTCACGCGCTGATTGGTCTAGAATTAGTCAACGCTAAGTGCTTGAATTCGATAAAATTAATTCTGTGACATATATGGAACCAATCCTCAGAAAAGATGGAATATCCTACAGTGGTTTCGTCAGTTCACTGAGAAAGTGTGCCATTGCAAAGGCAAAAATCCTGGAAGGCTACGAGTGTCGGAAAAGAATGTCCAACGCAGTCAGCAAACGTTCACTCGCCGAGCCAGCTGGGAACTCCAAATGCCCCTTACAACGTTGTGGAAAGTGTTGAAAAAGCAGTTGGTTATGAAACCTTACAGATTACAGCTAGTGCAAGCTCTGTATTGTATATCATTCGAGCTTTTCGTGGCGTCACATTGAATATTTGTGATCATGTGGATAACCAAAATAAACTTCAGATTATATTATTCAGGAAAATGTATTGATTAAATCTGTGACTTGTGTAATGTCGTAAATACAGGGTCTGTAAAAAAGTATCGGGAACAATTTTTTCCTGACGTGATTGTAGTTCGCAGCGCGCTCGCACCGAATGTGCTCGATGGTGTGGAGTTTGATCTTCAAAACGCGCCAAGCGCCAGTCGCCTGCGAGCGTTTGTTCAGGCTAGATCGAAGTTTTAGTGGACCCTGTCGAGTGACTCGGTGCAATCTCAAAATCCAGCGAACGATTGAACAGCGGTACGCCATCAAATTTTGTGTTGGACTGGGGAAATCGGATACGGAGACGTTGGGCATGATTCGCCAAGTGTTCAAGGATGAAAGCATGTCACAAACTGCACTTTTTAAGTGGCACAATTTCTTCAAAGATGGACGAGACAATGTGCAACGTGTGCGTGAAGTGCTGAATTCAGACCGTCGGTTAAGTGTGCGCATGATCGCAGATCGAATTGGCATTGATAAGATGACAGTGCAAATTTGGCGATGCGGAAGATCTGCGCCAAACTCGTCCCGAAGGTCTTGACGGACGACCAAAAGCAGAGACGCAAAACGGCGTCGCGACGATTCCCCAACCCCCTTACGGTTCAGTCTTGGCAGGGCCGCCGCCAGGGGGGGGGGGGGCAAACGGGACTCTAGTCCGGGTCCCCAACGGAAGGGGGGCCTCGTCAGCCAGGCATCAGGCACGAGGCAGAGCCCAGAGGGGCCCACACGTACCCAGTTGTCAGGGGCCCAAACATTTCTGGCGGCGGGGCTGCGCTGGTCTTGGCCCCAGCAGACTTTTTCCTATTCCCAAAAGTGAAATCCTCCCTCAAAGGACACCACCATGGGACCTTAAGTGCCGTCAAAGAAGCTTGCACGCGTACCCTTAAGGACCTTCCGGAATCCGCCTACCAAGGAGCCTTCGAGTGTTGGAAAAGCCGCTGGCACAAGTGTGTCGACGCGCAAGGGATATACTTTGAAGTATTTTAAGGTTTTATAGCAATATCTGAAATAAATTTATTTTTCCGAAACTTTTCCCGATACTTTTTATACTCACCCTGTATAGCCTTTCAGAGTTGGTATATTCTTTTGTGGACAGCTTGTATATCTCGCTTTTTTAATTACAGTGCAAGATTTATTTGGCCATAATCTGAAGAATTCGCATATTAAAAAAGAACACCCTTTAAATATGAAGCGTGTCCAGAAAGTAAAGTTACAACGGCTAGTATTCTTTCAAAAATGTTTATTTGACAAAATGTCCACTTCAACTTATTTAAGTGATACAGGGGTTATTCTTCGACGAGATTGTTGCCATCGTCCAAACTTTTGTTAAGTCTAAGCACTAGCTTCTGTATCCCACAGTCATGAAATTCTGTGCGCCTAATGCTGGAACCACATTTCAACCTCGTGCTTGGTCTCTTCATCGTGTGGAGGCGTTGTCCAGCAAGATTTTTCTCAGGTTAAGAAACAAGTGCAGAAGTTCATCAGAGACCACAGACGGTCTACCACTCCTGTGTTTGTCATGAACATCGATTCTGCATCCAAAGTATTCACGACACCACTTCGTTACATGTTGTCCATCGTAATGTTTCCATAAGTGTGAACAAGTGCTTTGTAAATACCGCTGGGCGCTTACCTTGTGCTTGAGAAAAAAGGTATGATATCACATTTGACGTGATTCTGAATCTTTCTTTTTCTTTTTTCTTTTGGCGTCAACTACTTAGGTCATTTTGCGCCTTTTACACAAGTTATATCTGTACGCAACCGGGGACAAACACAAACATCCATGCCCACGGCGGGATTCGAACCCACGGCCAAGCGAACTCGAGAACCCAGCCTAGCCCTCTCGGCCACCTGGCCGGCTGATTCTGAATTGGCACAGCCATTGTAAACATATGTTACTCCACGCGTGGCCTTCGAGATATTAGGCCTCGCATCGGGCTGAAATTGTGTGCCGAGACAGTTTCAATTTTTGACCGCTAGTTGGCGCTCGTCAGGGATAAACAACTACTTTCTACCTCATCGTTATGCTAATTTATCCAACTTTATCTCGCAAAATTCTGGCTCTCACGACAAAGTTAGGTCTAATAAAGAAAACTATCTTTCATGGAAATGATTTTTTAGGGAAATTCTTATTATATGCTCAAATTGATAGTGGAATAAAAATTCTATAAATATGTGAAAAAAAACCCCTACCCTCATCCATCCCTCCTTGTTATAAAAGAACATTATCACTTTAAAACTTTAGTGAAAAATCATTACTTAACTGAATTTCCTTTATTCATTTACATTTATGCATATCTTTATGTAATAATGATGAATTTGTCTTTACACCGGTTTATTGTATAATTTTCAGCAAGAGCAAATGACGCGATCCTTATGTGGTCTTGTTTTCATTGCACTGAATGAAATAAATGAAACGAAATTATTCCAACATCTTTTTAACATTTTTCAAACGAATGAAAACGAATTACTGTTTTGTGTTGTTGGTTTTTCTTTTGAATCGAATCTTAATAGAAATCGATCTGCATTTATCATAATGAGCGATATATTCGATGTAAGTGAAAAATCGGTTTAAAGAAAAATTTACTAACAATAAAAAAAATAAAAAATTGAGACTTTTAAAAAAGATGAAAGCTAATAAATATATATTTATATACAATACCACCAAAATTGTATATTTATAATTCAATAAAAATATCGTAAGGTAATAATTTATATAATTAATAATTAATATGAGTAATAACTTCAACGTTTAATAAGATTCTAGCACAACAAAAGTAAGACAGAAATTATTTATTACATCCAGGAATGGATAAAAGAATTTACAAGAAATAACAAATATAATCATCACACAATTAATACAAAACAAAAATACAATCTAATTCATATGTTAAACAGAATCAAACCAAAGTATAAAACAAGAGAAACTTCAGCAAACATAAAAATTTAAACCAAGAACAGATGAAGGGGGGGGGGGGGTTCATCTGTTCTTGTTTAAACTGATGGATATAAAAGATTAAAATTACACAACTTAAACTTAGCATGCCAGCAATGATTTATACATACAGGTATTGGACATTGAAACTGAAACACCTGGTAGAAATCCAAAATCTTTATTCAATAAGGTGTTGGGGCACTGTGGGCAGCCAGCACAGCAGCAACACGTCTTGGGAAGGATCGGTAGAGGTCCTGCACAGTTTGCACCCCAGACCATTACTGATCCACCCATTACTGATCCACCTCCGTGTTTGACTGTGGGTGCCAAGCAGTCTGGGTTGTAGGCATCAGAGGGGCTCCTCCAGACGAATACCCTCCCTGTTGTTTGGAAGACAGTGTAGCTGGACTCATCCGAGAATATGACGCGTTTGAGGTCATCCAACGTCCAGGTTTTATGCGTCCGGCACCACTGAACCCGCTTGGAGGCATTTGTACTACTGATGAAAGGCTTCGGTATAGCAACCCTGCCATGGATGTTGGATTTATGCAGGTAACGACGGATTGTCTTCGTGCACACAGGTTCCTGGAGGTGTGTATTCATTTCTGCGGTGATTTCTGCTGCGGTGGTTTTCCGCTTTCGTGCAACAATCCTGGTCAATGTCCTGACGTCTCTTTCCGACAACTTCCGTTTTCCCCTGCAGTTGCTCCTCCTGGACGTGGTTCGTCCTTCCTGTTCATATGCACACATCACCCTGGATACTGCAGCACGTGAGACATCACAAAGTGTGGCAGTTTTGGACACAGATGCACCTGCTAGACGCGCCCCAACAATCTGCCCTCTTTTGAAGTCGGATATGTCTCCCATTATAGCGCTCTGCACAGACAATTTGAAGCTTACTATCGAACTTTTCTACTGGAGTGACTACCAAGAACTCTGACACGTGATTCATTGATATGCATACGATTAATTTACCTAGCAGAAGGTTCTATTCAGCCCTGGGGGTATCCAGTGCTATTTGCGAAGGTGTTTCAGTTTCAATGTCCAATACCTGTATATACTCGTTTGTTGGAACAACCTGGAGTTGCACACAAGCGTCCCAATGACATATTTCATTTGAATCAGCTGCAGATTGGTTTTCGAAATGATTATCAACCGTCATGAGACAATCGAAGAGCTGAGTGGAATCAAACACTTTTAGTTTCGATTTCACACGGTTTCGATTTAATAAAAGGAACAACGTTTAGGGAATGCAACATATACTTTTTATTTATTTATTAAATACATAACTTATTTGAATAAATAAGATCATTTCTCTTTATTTTAATATACGATAATTACGCCCTCCAATGGTGGGGGCAAAAGTACATCAAATGACGTGATGCGCGAAGAAAGCTGCGCGGATCACTTAAAACAGAGGATCCGGTCTTCCTTTCTTATCGTCTTTGGTTGCGCGCTCAGGAAGGTTCCGTACGATTGGTCGAATTCAAGCAAAGCGGATGACGTCATCCAGAGGCAAGCGGCGCGGAAGGGAATGAAGCGATTCAACAGAAAACGATACGATCACGACGGTATATTGTAAACAAAAAGTATGAATTCAATTTTACATAATAATGGTCGGAAATTAATTGAATATTAAATAATGGCATGAAATGTAATTTCTGAATATTAAAACTAGGGCGGACTGCGACTCGCGAATCGCTTTCTTGACCAATAATTTAGAGCGAACCGTTATTGATTGTTAAGAAAATGACTAACTAAATTCTTTAAATTGATATTAATTTTTATTGTTGAAACAATTTCATTTTAAACTGCGTAATTTGGCAAGTTCTTCACGCCTAACCTTCCACGATGCATGGTTGTTGATATTAATCAACCGCGGCTTTGCAAATGCCGGTTCGATCAATAAACCGTTGATGGTCTTCACTCGTGAAAATGCCACGTACGACAAGCCAAGTCCAAATTTTGAATCACCAATGTCTATGACTGCTTTATCAACAGTGATTCCTTGTGCTTTGTGTCTGGTGATTGCATAGGCTAACTTAAGCGGAAATTGCTTACGCGTACAAGATACTCCTCCTTTTTTGAAGCCAACGGCGATCGGTAAAATGGGAACTGCTTCATTGGTTAATGTTGGTCCAGTATAGGTTGCGAATTTGACGAGAATGCACATCGGCAGTTCATTCAAGTGGTTGCGAGTTTCAGTTGGCGAGTAGACAATGTCGACAACCACACCAAAAAGATATTGTGATTACGCTGTGAACTTCGAAATTTGGCCTTAAAAATCGAATGTGCAGAGCAAAATTTGCGAAGGGCTTCGCCGTATTTTGTATGTCAAAAATTTTATTTGCACGCTCAATGTTTGTTTACGTTTTTCTCAATGCATTCCTATGGGAACAATTGAAGGGTGATTATTCCTCGATGGTAGGTCGGATTTGAAAAATTTTTTTTTCTTGACCATCACCATGGTCATGCGCATGCACGTGCAAATTTTCATTGTTGTGACTATTACGTGTCAAAAGTTTTATGCGGTCATCGAATTACACTTGTCGACTGTTAACAGAGCTTCGCTTACGCTTCGCTCTAAAAAAACAGGTGATAAAAGTTCTAAGAACTCGATAAAATGGTCTCAAAAATCGATGGTGCAGAAAAAAATTTGCTAAGGGCTTCGCCATATTTTCTATGTTGAAAAATCTATTAGCGCGTGCAATTATTTGTTTACATTTTTTTCAATGCATTTCAATGGGAACAGCTAAATGGTGATTATTCCTCGATGGCTGAACCGATTTTTAAAATTTTTATTTAGTGACCATCAGGATGGTCATGTCCAGCTGTGTGCAAAATTTCATTTGTCTATGTTCTCTGGTTCAAAAGTTTTATGCGCACAAAGAATTTTGATTTTCGCCTGATAACAGAGCTTCGCTCTAATAAAACGATGAAATTATTGGAATTTTGATTTTACAGTAAATAAAGTTATATCAGGAACATATGAGGAGTCTCATCTATTCCTGTCTATATGAATAAGTCTGAATCGACAGATTAAATGAAAATTGATCGAGTAAGCTTTCATCGACAAGAGAATTCTCGAATAGTCAAATTTAAAAGAAACTATAAAAATTAGATGCGTAATAAAATGAATTCATTGTTTAGGGTTATAGCAAAAGAGAAGAACGAAATGCTTCCACCTCTCTTCCATTCTGGCAACACGCTATTGCACAGTTGCAAACCATTTGAACAATACAATTTCAAGTTTAATTACTCTATATTCACTTCATCACGATATAGGCAGTACGAGGAACAATTTTATTCCGAAATAGCTTTCATGAGTTCCACGAAGTACCTAATAATGCCTCAATCAAACCGAAATTCGCGCTAATTCATTTGCTAATCGCGCCACTTCGCCTCTGAATGACGTCACAGCACGCCGAGATCTTTTTGAGATTGTGCGAGAAGTTGCGAGATCTGCTGTGAGCGCGCAACCTTATTAAGTACCGAAAGGTGCTTTATGCTATCAGTGTGGGGAAACGTGTCTGTCCGTCTGTCTGTCTGTCCGTCTGTCTGTCTGTCTGTCTGTAACTCAAACTCCTCCGAGGTTATGAAAGATTTTCAAAATCTGTTTTCGTCAGTCGATGAATATGGTTCATGGCACGAACCAGTTACAAATATTATCTAAATCGGTTCATTGGCACGTGCACAAATGGTACCTCTATTTTCCCGCCCAGCAATTTTCAATGGGAAGAAATATTGAGTATTATATCAAACAAATCGTAATGACGAGATAGATGCGGTTATTCATTACTATTTTCGTCAGTCGATGAATTTGGTACATGCCATGAAAAAATCATAAATTTTATCTAAATCGGTTCATTAGCACGTCCACAAATGGTACCATCACGACCCCACCTAGCAATTTTCAATGGACAGATATATTAAGTAATATGTCAAACAAATCTTAATGACGAGATACAAGCGAATATAAATTACTATTTCTGCCAATAAATATGGTTCAGGAAATGAACCATTTTGAAAATTGTTGCAATCGAAACATTGGCACGTGCACTAATGGTACCTTTATGACACCTTCAAAAATTTTCAATGATAAGATATGGCATGTAATATATCAAACGACTTAGAATGATGTGTCATGAATGATTATAACGTAAAATTCATGATAATCCAAATTGGTTTCA
>JAHWFO010005999.1:1276865-1321075 GCA_023313115.1 Rhysida immarginata | reverse complement strand
CATTGGAACTTTCAATGCTAAAATATGGCATGTAATATATCAAACGACTTGGAATGATGTGTCATGAATGAATATGACGTAAAATTAATGATAGTCCAAATTGGTTTCAAGGAACCTGGTTTAGTGGAACCATTATGGTTCATTGGACCTTTCACTGCTAAAATATGGCATGTAATATATCAAACAACTTGGAATGATGTGTCAAGAATGAATGTAACGTAAAATTAATGATAGTTGAAATTTTTTCAAAGGTACGGGGTTTAATGGTATCATAATGGTCCATTAGAAACTTCCAATGTTAACATAGGACGGTTTAAAAATATAGTTCCGCGAATGGTTTAGTTTAACCTTTCGGTACTTGGTTATGTCATTCCTTAATGGTTTATTATTCTAATAACGAGGAATGTTGCTTTTACATAGCAAAATGCCATAATACGCGATTCTCACTTGCAATAATGCAAAAGATAAGAAAGTTTCCTTTTTTCATTTCCCCAAAGATCCAATTTTAATTAAAAAATGCAAATTGGATAAAAATATTTGTACCACAACTGCAGTGATTTGCTCTAACCATTTTAAAGATGACGACTATGAAAACAAATATCTAGGCCTATGTCAACTCATGAATCGAAGACCACGTCTAATGAAATCTGCGATTCTGAGGTAGGAGGCTATACGAATTCAATCAGAGAATATACGCACTCATTGTGTTCATGATCGTCATCTTTAAAATGGTTAGATAACTACCAGCAAGAACGGATGAATGGGAGGGGTGCTACAAGTGAATGCAAGAGCAAATTGGTTAGGTATTGTAAATACGTAGTTGGCGCAAAATTTACAACTGATGATCTTTATTTTAACCTAACCTAAAGAATCCTTAATATCCCATGATTTAGTAGTAAGTATTAGTTAGGTAAGAGGATATACGAATTCATTGTTTTCATAATCGTCATCTTTAACCTTCGAGTAGGCGCGATGATTTCAGTCTCTCGAGCAGTCGCGCTGTTGTTATTTTTTACAATTTGATATTTTGCCTTTTTTATTAGCTTAACCTATTAAATAATGATTAACTATGTTTTCTATTGAAAATCTGAATGAAAATGAGAAGAAATGTAAACAAAATTATTTTAATAAAAGGGAACAAAATGAAAATAAAATCAAAAATTTTACAATATAGATTGTCCTGTTTGGTTCAGCTCACTCAGATTCATTGTCACTCTTCCAAATCACTGCCAAAATAATCATCCTCCTGCAAATCCTCTTAAAGAATTTGTTCGATATCATTTATGCTCAAACCACGTGACATGTTGAATGAGGAAAAAATTTTTAAAAATACACAAGAAAACCATAAAGGGCAAAGTTTTACAGTGTCACGAGTAGGCGCGTGTTGTAAAAAGTACGAGGTCACTGATCAATTCTGACCTGCTGCGAAACGGAAAGGGGCAAGATCATTTGACTTTGAGTTTGGCATGCAGGTAGTCAGAAAAAAGAAAAGATGCAGGAGCCATAATCCCTGCTATAAAAAAAATATTTTACAGCAGCGCGCTTCCCGGTGGGTTAAAATGGTTAGAGCAAATCACTGCTGTTGTGGTACAAATATTTTTATCCAATTTGCATGATATTAACCATTTTTTAATTGAATTTGAATCTTTGGGGAAAATGGAAAAAGTAAACAATTTTATCTTTTGTATTAAATTTTATATAACTGTAAGTGGTAATTGTGCATGATGGTATTTTGTTGCGTAAAAGCACTATTCCCCATAATAATTTTTAACCATTGGTCCTTGTGACGTCATGAAGCTGGCAATATTCCAATTACCAACACCAGATGGGGCGACTGTCAGTTTTCCTCTCGGGCGGCGCTACCTGTATTCTTTATATCTTGGTTTTTCCTCTAAATTCACGAACTAATGTTATAAACGTCTTGAATTCACCCTTGTTTTATCCCTGATGATCCCCCTCTAGCGTTAAAAAGTTGAACTTCCGCTGGGCCGGAGGAAAGCATTGAAATGAGAGGCGATGCGGAGGCCTAATATCTCGAAGGCCACGCTCCACGTAGCAATAAGAAACAACCGCGAGTGGTAAGTGGAAGGCTAACAGTTAATGCCAGTATAGCCAATTTAAGCATTAAAGTGCTACTTCAGGGTCGTAACCATAAGGGGGTCGACGACTCCTCCCAATTTCAGGAAAAGTCCCCGAAAATTATTTAATATAAATTCCGGGATTTTCGGGAATTTAATATTTTTATAATAATTATTTAAAATATAACACCATTAAAAAGATACATTAAAAAGCAACGCGATGAAAAGCACATGACAGTGGCAGACACCGCACATAACCTTGAACCTAGGCTCGTAACAACGCTAGCTTTTGGGTTTGTGGCTAGCTCACTCCGTTAAGAAGAGTTGAAAATGCCAGGACGAAAGGACGATGAGTTCAGAAAGAGAAATCGTGCAGCAGCACTTCACTCTCAAAATATTATAAAGTTTTTTAAAACTCAGAAAGATCAAGATCATGCACGGAGAGAAATGCTTTGGTGAGGCAGCAATAGTTCCCAGAGTGCAAAACCTTGTCTGCTAAGCAATGGATACAGCAAACTGTGGTGTATGTCTGGAAAACACGGATGGAAGTGTACAATTTCGAACCGGAGGACGTTACACTCCTTTCTGAAAGAACTTAAACAGTGTCTGCATGAAGAATAGCTCAACATCCAATTAAAAGCAATCCAGGCACAGTTGTATATGCGCCCATTACAAGACTTATTCAGGCTGGTTTGCAAGCAAAAGGCGGACCTATGTCCTACTCATAGGCGTTTTCCTAGGCCAAGCCTGCAAACATTACATATGAGTGAATAAGGATAAGCAAATTGGAGTGGCCAGTGACGTATCGGTTTAAATAAGAGTGTCCTTCGTTGTCATCGGCGTAAAAGCTCTTCTGTCATGTTCTAATAAATTAAGAGCGAAATGGCCACTGGGCGTTGGAGCTCAAGATTGATGTCCTGAATTGTCGGAGGACGAAACTAGGGAGTGGGGATATAAGACACAATAAGGGAGTTGATGAGTGCTTGATTGTTGAAACAAAAATATAATTTGCTGCATCATGAATAAACAAAAATATAATTTGATGCGTTATGTAGTTTTTTTATGTAGCGTCAACTAAATATTGATGCAGCACCAATATCGGAAGAAGACTATTTCATATATTGTTCTGTCATCAATATACGGATGCCCATGCAGCAATATCGGAAGTTGCTGATCATAATCTACTTGTTGATTGGTCGAGAAATTACGTCACTCGCTCTGTCGACGAGGTCAACGAGATAACAAGGCCTGGAAGCGAAAAGTCACCTAACCATTTCATTGTCTCCATCTTGGATGTTAATAATCAGTGTTTTTCGTTTGTTGGAAACAATGAAGATCAGATTGTTGAAGGTGTATGAAAATTATTATAAATCTGATTTCACATTTACTAGCAGACCACAGTTATAAATTTCACTCACTAGATGTCGCGAAAAGCGCTCGAGAATTTCCGTTTTTATCCTCTTTAGTTAATTTTAGCTATATGATTCATGGTTTATTCGGATAGTCTCATAAATAGTTAATGAATTTCATAGGAAAATTTTCCACTAATCGACTCCGATGAACAACAGTTTGTATTTCTTACTGGTTATTTTTAATGTTAATCAATTTCAGAGGGGTGCAAGTAGAATGCTGTGCCTTCCCGAAAGCAGGTTTGCTGGTCATTGAAGCTTTTTTTTTTTTTCTGGGCATAATGCAACCTGTTAAGAGCTGCTTGTTTCTCAAGGCATGGGCACCTGTGCGTCCTAATTACTAACCATCTGAAGGGACTAGCGTCTAACCCCTGACGTGCAACTCCTTACACTTTTCATGCAGATTCTGCGCATGCGTCAGATCTTTCCCCTAGTGCTCTCGGAGCTGATTCAAGGGGATTGTCCTTAACATTTTTCTTGAAGATTCCGCGTATGCACTGCTGATATCACGCTGATAGACTTTAGAATTAATTTTAAAAAATCAAAAATCAAAAATTTAACAACATTCTGATCAGATGAAAAAATGATTTATAAGTCACATTTAATTCTAAAATTAAAAATAAATTCTGGAAAATGTAGTATGTCTTTAAAAAATGAAAAAAACCCACTTATTGTATGGTTATCTTAATAAATAATTTTATTATTTAATTTTCAATGAATCTTAATTTTAGATAAAAATAAAAGACATGTTCATATAACATTATGTTTTTAAGGAAGCTTTACATCTTGTAGATACACTGTAGTAGGTAGCCAAATACATATAACATTCATTCATCAAGATTGTTTTTTGTTGTTAAAATCAATGTTGCGGAAATGTTCAAAGATTCTTCAGCTGTTGGCTTAGAAAGAGATTTTGTAAAACTTTTCTTTTTCTTTGTTGAAGACAATCTCCTCTGCGGCAAAATATTTTTATTGGCTGGGACACATTTTGAACAAGCTTCAGTCTGCATTTTGTTATTACATCGTATTGCAGATAAAGTGGGTTTCATGGTAGCTGTAATTTTTTGCATTGCTTGAATTTCTTCTTGTGTAGATATAGAATCTACTAATTCTATTAGAGACTTTTTCAATTTGGCCTTTGCTTCATCAAGTGATTTGTGTTCACTAGCTTTATGTTTATTAAGTGCTGTCAGAATGCATTCAACTTCCAATGCATTTGCAGGTTCATCAATTTGTAAATTACTGTCTGAATCATCTGGATCCATCTCTGTGATATCTGATACATTTATTTCAATCATTTTTCTGTATCTACACACTAAATGAATATGTTTGCACATGTTCCATTTTATCGCAGAATCGATGCATGTACATATGTAACGATGAATACAGCTTTTGCACTCTACACAAATCACTTGACAAGTGCAATTTTTATTTACTTCTTCAATGATGTAAATTTCTCTGCAGGAAGACGATAATACATTCCACTTGTTTCCTTTTATATCCTCTGTTATGGTAGTATTAGGGTAGACCATAATACTAGTTTTGTGCCTTTTGCGCAGTTCTTTTATTTTGCTTGATATTTTGCCTTTATTCAAGACAATCAGCCTATCTATAAGTTTATCGCGAACAAATCGCATGATTGCATTCATGCTTTTATCAAGCCGCTTTACATTCTTGCCATGCAAATAAATATACTTCAAAGTTTTATGCATACGCTCTATGTGCATGTTTGTGTTCAGTCCTGCATGTTTTCTATGGCAGTATGCCCATGCATTTGGGCATTTTAAGTAATGTTGGCCGAAATAAACAGCAAACTCACGTGTATCATCATCTTCAGTCCAACTTTTATATGCCTCATTTATCATTAGCATGAATGCATCCATGTCCCGCTCTTCTAAGATTGTTCTCAAAATCTTATATACTTGAGTTTGCTTTTCTTTTCCTTTTATTTTCTTTAAATTGGACCTCCATGCCCTATCCACATGCCAAGCACAAAATAACCTCATGCTTGGTGTATTCATGACATGTGTCCAAGCATTATAAAAATTTTCGGCCATATCTGACATGAACACTTTTGGGGAGAGAACTCCCGTTACAGTTTTAATTTCTTCATAAAAAATAGTCAAAACTTCTTGATCTGTGCGGTTAGAAATCAAGAATGCACATGGAAAACCTTCTCGTATATCATCAATTATCATCAGTGTTGTCAGCTCAAATCCATATGAATTCATGCCATGTGTACTATCTGTACAAATAGCATCAGATGCAAATTTTTTCAAAATTTCTGTCTGTGCTGCATTCATAATAATCAAGATAAAGTCTTCCTTCCTTAATTGTGGATATTTTTCTATACTTATTTCTAGAGGTTTGTATAATAAGACACAATTTTCGTCCTTCATTTCGTTGATCCAGCTTTCAACGCTTAATAAATCATTTTTATGCCTTACAGCATCTGAGCCGAGGTTATATGTACTCTCTATATTGTATAAATCTTTCTTAGTGAGCAGATGTAATCTTTGCAATTTCTCACCAGAGATAGAGTCTCTTATTTCATCCAAAATACTGTCAAAAGGCACTTTTGATGCTATTTTGGTTGCTAAAAATTGTCTGTCAGAGGATGAGAGGGGCAAATGTCCAATATTATCCCCATGACCTACATGTGTCTTTACATATGTAATTGTACATTTTCCAGATTTTCTTTCTTCCTTCACAGTTATACTCGAGGGACAAAAGGCATCAATTTTACAGCTACCCTGAGTCTGCAAATGTCTTGCACCTTTTGATTCTGATTTGAAATGTCCTGAACGGAAGCATGTATAATAATGCACTATATCAGAGTCTGTTTTATGTGGCCCTCGTTTTAATACATACTTTGTTTGAGTATCTTTTTCAATACTTTCCTTCCACAGCATGAAATCATTCAAAGATGGCAATTCTGTTTTTTCAGCTGTTAAATCAATGTTGTGTACGGAACTTAAATGGAATGGAATATCTTTTACACAAGTTTCACACAATGGGCACTTAGAATTAGTAATTTTTGGAGAGCTTTCTCCATGTTTACTTTTCACATGACACTTCAGATGTCTTTCATGTGTGAATTGATTATTGCAGTTTTTGCATTTAAAGGTTAAATTTTTAGGTTTTGGTGATGAAAAGTTATGAACTTTACGTTTGTGATAGTTCAGATGATGAGCCCTAGAGAATTGACAGTGGCACAGGTCGCATTTAAATTCCTTATCTTGTCTGCATAATGAAGGATGCACTTTAGAAGGATGCATTTGAGAAAAATGCTGCTTTAGATTCCACTTGTACTTGTACGTTTTTCCACACTCAGTACAATTATACAAACTGCTGCTGGCTAGTCCTAGTCCTTTAGAAGTATCCAGTGATCGCTCACAGGTCGTGTCAACACTATGATCATACTGCCGCTGCTGCTGGCCTAGTCCTTTATTAGAAATAGAAGAAGTATCCAGTGATACTCGGTTCAGGTCGTCAATGGTTGAGGTTGCATTCATATTGGAAAGCATAAATAGATAAACAGTGCGTAGTACAATGAGAGATCGGAGGTCTTTAGTGTGAGATATGAGGTTTGAGGTTTGAGAGATCGGAGCTGACTCTGGCGCATGCGCACAATCATTAACAATGTCAATAACATGATGAGCGCTTTCGTATAAACTAGCGCTTATCTTTGATTTTTTTTATTATTATTTTTTTTTATTAAAATTATAATACATGTACATTAAAATAGGAAAAAAATTCTAAAGTCTATCAGCTTGGTATCAGCAGTGCATGCGCGGAATCTTCATGAAAAGTGTTAAGGACAATCCCCTTGAATCAGCTCCAAGAGCACAAGGGGAGAGAGCAAAGAGGAAAGATCTTACGCAAGCGCAGAATCTGCATGAAAAGTGTAAGGAGTGGCACGTCAGGGGTTAGACGCTAGTATCTGAAGGGTGTATGCTGGAGCTCTGGCTCCAACAGCCTTTTTTTGAAACCAATGGTGTGCACAAAAAAAAAAAATAGAATTATTCATTTATGTTACAACTATTAATTCATGAAATGAACTTGATACTACTAACATAACCTGTATATATATTTGTTTTCAAAAAACAGAACATATAGACTAATTTTAATAGGGTATCATGAAAATATAAACTGTAAAAGAGCCCATAGCTCTATTGCTATAGGAGCAGAAAACTATTGATGCGTTATCAATATCCAGTATTATCATGAAAATAAAAATTGTAAAAGAGCACATAGCTCTATTGCTGTAGGAGCAGAAAACTATTGATGTGTCATCAATATCCATTATCCATGCAAGGAAAAATTGTTGCTCTAGCAGCAGTGGTAACAAAAGACTATTGTTCTGACAACAATATTTATTGAAAGAGATTAATAAAAAGAATTGTTCTCTGATCAAAAAAACACACTATCAAAACAGTTTTGTCCACACAACAATAAATATTGATGGGACAGGATTAACCATAAAATATTGTTACAGTGACCATAGATAATGTTGTCACAACAAAAAATTTCTCTCCGTGTTCGTAACGCTTATTTTTTTCCCGTAATTATAAACATAGATAGATTGTCATAGGTAATATTAAAAAAAGTGTTTAAAAACAATATAAATCGCATAATATGTAGGCCCTATTCATAAAAGAAATTGTTAAAGATACCAATTTCATTGATAGAAACAATACTAAGGACACCCATTTTGTTGAACATACTAATGTTAGACTAACATAGGCAGTTGTTAATAAAACCTGGTTCTCAAAATCCCGACTAGGGTGGATTGTGAATTGTTAATTTTGTGCAAGGTGATTCAAAACATATCCATTTATTTTAGTGTTGACTGTAACGTGTATTTTGTCACCCGCAATAATAGGATCACTTGCTTCTCTATTTCAAACATGCTGTTTTTGTACAATATACTATAGTAGCATTTCTTTTACAGTCATGTTCTCTGACTTGTCAGTTACAAACCGATTTCTTTTTTCCAGGGTGTACAGATACTATGGAAAATGAAGTTGTACGAATGCACGATGACATAGGATTTTTCGTTAATGGACTATGACACCACAAGAAATTGAGTGCATCGTGAAGAACATGTCTGCCAGTCAGAAGTACTTCTTACTCACCAAACATTTCAAGCCCCAAGAATCGCAAATCTTTCCTCAAGAGTATGTTGGAGGTTGCTTCCGGTCATTCAAAGTTCATTGGTTATATGAATTTAACTGGCTTGTTTACAGTCCGAAATTGAACGCATGTTTTTGCATCGTATGTGTACTATTCTCAGGCTGTTAAGTTAATAAACCGTTCATCAAATGGCACCATTTGACCAAAACCTGAAACCACATTGTGAGAAGAAATATTATCTTAATGATAAATTGGAAGCAGAAGATTTTTGTAATAGCATTGAAAACCCTTTGACGACCTTTCCTGTCATGACGAATTCCTTTAAAGCATTAAATGTGGAAACAAATCGTCACATAATAAAGTGTATTGCAGGAGCTGTGTTGTTTTGCAGAAAACAATAGATAGCTCTTCGGGGGAATGAAGAAAAATTAAAAAATGTAATGGAAGGAAATCTGAAAGGTAACTTCTTGGCTGTCCTTAAAGTTATCAGCGAACAGACGAAGTTTTGGCTGAACATTTACGCCATCCGAAGCTGAGAAATGCAACTTATGTGTCTCCAGAAATTCAGAATGAAGTAACTGATTTGATTGATAATCCCATTATTCTTGCTGATATTGTCAAAGAGATCCAGAAAGCGCAGTTTTATGCTGTTATGGCAGATGAAGTGGTTTCACATAACGTTGAACAAATGCCTCTGTGTGTCCATTGATATAGACAGCAACATCAGAGTAGAATATTTAATGTTTTGCGAATTGCAGAGAATAACAGGTGCCCATATTTCGAATGCAATAGTAAACGCATTGAATGGCCTGGGCTTATGTAAAGAAGATATTCGAGGTCAAGGATATGATGGCGCTGCTAATATGTCAAATGGCAAAGTTGGAACGCAAGCAAAAATTAAGCAACTGGGCAGCGAAAAAGCAACATGTGGGCATTGTCATGAACATGCCTTAAACTTAGTCATCACTCACTCATGCAGTCATATAATGCAATCGATTCAATCAAATGTGCATTTCTGTTCTTCAACACCAGCCCAAAGAGGCAGACCTGCCTAGAGAAGTTTGTTCATAAGTGCATTGGTAATGAGAGTCGAAGGAAAGCGATGATAGATCTCTGCAGAACCCGTTGGGCAGAAAGGCATAATGCTTACAGTCATTTCTATACGTCGTTTGTCCCATTAGTGGTCATGGGCTTCATTCAATCGAAGAATGAATGCCTACACCTGGGATTCAGAGTCTAAGAAACAAGCAGTGGGAAAAGTGACCAGGATAACACGCTTTGACTTCATTGTTACATTCTTGGTTTCTTGGTTCTGTACCAACTGCTTTCTCATCTTGACGGCATTATTGTGAAACTGCAAGGAAGGTTACTCGTCATCCTTAAGCATTCCAAGACATCGAGGATGTGAAAATTGTGTACCAGCATATTTGAGTAACGTCGAAGAGGAGTTTCACCAGCTCCAACCGACACCACTCGACACCAACCGACACCACTCCCATTGGGCTTTCAACCGTGACAACTTGGTTATCTTTAAGACACCTTGAGACAGCTTGGCTGTCCGTGGTGTCTGCGATAGCCCAATTGGTAGAGGCATCGGCCATGGTAGTTGAGGTTCCTGGTTCGAATCCGGGTCGCAGAATTTTTCCTTCCATTTTTCAATTGAAAAATCATTAACTACCACGTGTTACGATGTTGACTACCTAACTCGAAAACTACTCGTTCGAATTCGATCAAATTTTAACGGTACACACAATTTTATGTACCCTATTATTCTCCCAAATTTCATCATCTAAAACCCTATTAACGACGGTACAGCTGTATGTATGTACTCTGTGGATTTACAGTTTCGTGCTCACATTTTGCCAAATTTTCATGATTTCCACCTAAAGTCACCCAACTGGGTGGAATTACAGTTTCGTGTAAACGTTTTGCAAAATTTTCATCTGTACCCTGTATGTGTATGTCAAATGCCATAACTTTTGAAAGGATTGACCTAGAGGCTTGAAATTTTGAACGCACATAGGCCCTATACAGAGGACGATGCGAAAAATATAGCGAATCCTCTAGGGTGGCCCAGGTCCCTTAGGGATCAAGTGTATGAATTTCAAGGTTCTTTTTTATCTTTTGAACAAAGAGACCTAGAGGCTTGAAATTTTGTACACACGTAGGCCCTATACAGAGGACAGTGCGAAAATATAGCCAATCTTCTAGGGTGGATGTTGTTTAGTGAAGATTGTTGAGAAAGAAACGAGCATGACTGTATACGAGAGAGCAAAAACTGAAACTTTTTACTAAACAAAGAGAAATCTGAATCTACATAATTGTGCCATTCCATGTCAGTGAGTGTCACATGGGTTCGGCGAAAACAGAGCATCGACCGATGCTCTTTTGTTTTTGTGCACTGGGTGAGTGCGTGGGAGAGGAAGCGGTGCGTTAAACTGGAGCTTTATACAAGTGGAATTGGTTGGTGATAGATATTTAAGTTATTAATGTAAGGGTTAAATATGCTTCGTTTTTTGTTTGTTTATGGCTTTTATTGTTTGCGATTGGCGCTCCCGTGTTTCAGCTCGACAGCGGCTTCGCGATTGTTGGGAAATTGACATTGTTACTTCAATGAAGATTCTAAAAAAAATGATGTTGTTTTTTCAACGATCGTATTGTTGCATCTGGGATTCGGAGACGGCGTTTTGTTTTCGGAGATGTATGTTGTTTACTTTTTATGCGAGTTCCATGCCACGCTTCAACCTGGTCGGAGGGATGCGAAGCCGTGTGTTCGATTGTAGTGTGAGCCCTAATGGCGGAATCGCTGCTCTCTTCTTCTTCTTCTTCTTCTTCTTCTTCTTCTTCTTCTTCTTCAAGGTCCTGCCTCCTCTTGAGTAGGAGATGACCTATCCCTGTTGAAACCAAAGTTAAGAGGCGTTAATCAATTGGCAAGCCTTAAGAGAGGGAGCTAAGAGTCTCGGGGGGAGATTGGATTTGGCCAAAAAGTCTTTGATAGCAGAAAGTATGAAGCGGGAATAAGATTTAGCGTCAACATTAAGCAGAAGGATGGTAGGAAAGTCAAAAGGAATCTTTCGAATTCGGAAAAGGTTAGACAAGAATTGTCTGTGATGACCGCATAGAGGACAGGTAAAGAGAATGTGTTCCAGCGATTCAATAGCCCCACACTCACAGGCTGGAGAAGTATGCAAACCGAGGCGGAACAGGAATGCTTTAGTTGGAAGGTGTTCGGAACGGAACCTGGCAACGAGAGACATGTCTTGTTTAGAGAGGTTTAAGGGAAGTGGGAGGACCTTTCTGTGCTGAGTCACTATAGTCTTAAATTTTACTGCGGTATTGGATTGAAGCCATTCCTCTCTCCATCTTGAGAATTGCTGATAATCAATTACTGAAATGAGGTCAATGGCTGAGTGAGGAAATCTGATTTCGGGGCCAGATGTGCGGCCAAAGTTTTGCCAATTGATCTGCTCTTTGGTTGCCTACGATTGTAGAGTGGCCCGGACACCATAGGAGATTGATGACTATATTTTTGCTCCGAAGATTAATGATGGCGCTAGCTACTAGACCAGTCTGAGAGATTGTTTTCCAGTTGGCGAGAGATAGATGTTTGTGCAGAGAAAGAAGGACTGACTTGGAGTCAGAAACTATAAGGTGTTCGGAGGGGGAAGGCGCCATGTCATTAATATAGGAGATGGCCTTAAAAATGGCCCAGGCTTCCGCGGAGAACGATGTAAAGGATACAGGTAATTTATGATACAGAGCGACGTCTTCTGACCAAATACCAATACCAGCCTCTTTTAGGATGGGATCAAGGGAGGCATCAGTAAACCATTTTCGGAATGTGGCGTATTGCTGATGAAATTTAGTGTTGTAGATTGTAGCGATGGCTTGTGGATTGAAATTCTTTTTTGAGACTTCCGGGATGTCGACACAATTAGACCAATCAGTAGTGAAGAGAGATGGTGTATGGATGGTTGAGTAAGATTGTATCTGTAGTTGGTGGAACCCGAAATTACGGAGAGTCTCCCGGACGAGCAGGCCAATCTTGTTGGATTTAAAAATTCGGGTCGAAAGATCAGATATTATAGTATACTGCATTTGTGTGTTCTGTAATTGAAAAAGCCTGAGAATAAACTTGGTGAAAGCGGCAGGCCACCTGAGCACTGTAGGGAGGCAGTTACAACACGAACACAGGACGTCAATAGGTGCTCTTCAAAGCAGACAGGATCCTTCTGAGGATATTGTGTTCCAGTGAACAGATGGGGGTCAGGTTGGACCGAGCAGTCAGCAGAAGGAAAGGCGCATATGGGCTGGATAAATTTTGGATGAGTGCAGTGAAAAGGGCCCATGCAACCCTAGAGTTTGGATCCCAGCTGTATTTACTGATGCGCGTGAAGAGACCCCAGTATTTGGTCAGCTTGGTCCGGATCTTGGCACAGAGAGGGGACCAGGACAAGGTGTAAGTGAAGGGGATTCCAAGGTATGTATGTTGAAGTCGGACAGGGATTCTTTCATTATACATCGAGAGGTTGATCTGTACCTTGGTCCGTTTCTTGTAGAACGTGATCACAGCGGATTTTTCTGGGGAAAAAGAGAAATTGTTGGTTAAGGCCCACTGCTGTAGGTTATCAAGGGTTGATTGGAGCTCCTGGCGGACTCTGGGAAGAGCTCGATCACTAGCCCAGACCAGGACCTCGTCTGCGTATATGTAGAGGTTAGAGTTCGGAGACTTGGAAGCGACTATGTCGTAGCAGTAAAGATTGAAAAGGGTCGGGCTGAGGGCCGAACCCTGCGGCAAGCCGTCAGACGTTGTGACCTGGTATTCAGGGAACATTGAGGCGATTTGGAGTTTTCTATTGAGGAGATACCCTTCGACCCAACGAGTGAACTTAGTTGGAATCTGAAGTGCTTGCATTTTGTTAATTAAGATGGTGGTGTCCACTGAATCATAAGCTTTTCTGAGGTCCAAGAAAACTGCAGAAAGGAACTTGCCAGATTCCCTAGCGTGCCAAACTTCATCTGTTAACAAGAATGGTGGTATGAAGGCAGATCGGAAAGGGCGGAAACCATACATATTATCAGGCAGTAGCTTGTAAGCTTCCAGGTAGGCCATCAGACGGTTATTGATTAGTTTTTCAATGACCTTAGTTAGGTTGGAGATCAAGGCAATGGGCCGGAAAGAGACCAATTATTCGGGGGAGCATTGGGTTTTAAGATGGGATAGATGTTAGTCAGCTTCCAAAGGTCAGGTATGTCCTGGGTGTTCCAGCTAAGGTTCAGAATACGGAGCATTATTCTCCGGTCCTGCAGTGACATCTGTTTAAATAGCTTATTCTTTAAACCGTCAGGGCCCGGGGATGAGGACGGCAAGGAGTGAATGATGTTGTTCAACTCGTGAAATTGGAAGTCCGACTCCCAGTCATTTGGAGGAAAGGTGCAGGCAACCACAGACCTAGAATCTGTTAATAAGCGTTGAGAGTTAGCACGGAGAGGTAACTTGACCAAGTTGTCTAGCAGCACCTTGCACGACTCCCAGGGGGAGAGAGGCCTCTGATTTTCTACGAAGACTGGAGCAGAGCGGGACCGGGGGTTATAAAGCCTTTTGAAAATGGACCGCCATTTATCTAATGGGAGATAATGAATTTTCCTGATTGTGTCTCGCCAATACGCTCTTTTAACCTGTTTTAGTTTTCTCCTAGTCTTTGCTAATGCAGCCTTAAGCTTAGTCCAGCAATTCGCACATTTACAGCGCAAAAAAGCCTTTCTAGCTTGGTTTCGTTGGTGGACGCTTGATTGGCAGGTTTCGTCCCACCAAGGGGGATGGGACATTCGGGGGCCTTTAGCGCGCCGTGCGGGTTGGAGCGCTTGCAGCCAGGGGATGAGGTTCTGGGTGGTGGTAGGAGGGCCAGACACCACTGGGCATTGAGTTTGTGTTGTAGAGTAAGGGCGAAGAGTGGGGGGACCAAAGCTGAAAACCACTGGCTGGTGGTCGCTAGAGAAAGCATCTTCGATAATCTGACAATCGATGGCATTAGTCAGGTGTGGGCTAGCAAAGCCGAAATCCAGTGTAGCAGAAGACCAGTGGGGGGCATCCGACAAGTGAGTTGGCGCAGGGGGAAAGAAGGGGTCGTAGCCATGCAATTCAAATAGGCTCTCTAGGTATCTACCATTTTGGTTGTAGGACGAGCATCCCCAGGCCGGAGATTTGCTATTGAAGGCTCCGATAGCGATGAAACGGGGCGTGAGCTTGGGAGGAAGCAATGCCCAACTGGTTTTGGGCATTTGGCCGGATATGTAGACCGAGATAAGGTTCAGCCAAGAGTTGTTAAACCAGATTTTTAGATGAATTAATTCAATTTTGTTAGAGCTGAAGTTTTCGACAAATAGGTGTGGGATGTGACTTCTGATGGCCACAAAGAGGCCCCCCCCCCCACCCTTAGGCGGGCGGTTCAGATGGTAGGTCTTCCAGTTCTGACAGTCAATTCGCTGTTCGCCAGTGAGTAGGGACTCAATAATTATGAGGATGTCGTGCTGCAAAGATAATGTTTTAAGGTCCTCCCAGTTCCCCCTAACACCTCTAATGTTCCATAACAGGATCCTGAGTTTTTTGTGAGCCATCAGGATGCTGATCAGGCGCGTTAGTGCGAAGAGAGGCTAGGCACCACTGCTTGAATTGGGATAGATGCTGTTCAACAAAATTTGTCTCCTGTGCAAGGACGTTGTAGACGCTTTGTACCATTGTCTGATTGGACTTGGAGGGATCCTGAATTGGTAAGCAAAGTAAAATCTTTTTTATCAAATCTAGGCAATGATCGGTAGTAATAGTATGGATGTTCCAGCCTTGTGCTGCATTAGCATGGGCTTGGGACAGTGGAAGGTTCGTACTAAGAGAGTCTGAGAGTTTATCAGCCGTAGCTGGCGTCGCGGAAACTAAGGTGTTCTCTGTGATCGGGCTAGCTGTCTGAGGGTAATTTTTTGTCGGTTGAATTCCGAGAATGGGGTTATATAGATTTGGAGCAGCGGAGGGGGGGGGGGCGAGCAACCCCTCCATCTGTGGACTTTACTGGTTGGTGCGAGGCGCTTTGATGTGAGGTAGAGCTGGAAGCAAGTTGTATAGGGGATGATGACTGGGCTGCTTGAGCATACGAGGTGAACTGAGGTCTTAGTTGTAAGGCAATGCGCTGCTGCGCTTCGTTGTGAGGAATGTGTTCAGAGAACATCAACTCCTGGATCTGGGCTTCTTCTGTATACTTTGGGCAATTCTTATAATATGCAGAGTGATCTCCGCCACAGTTGGCACAGCGTCTGAACGAGGAGGAGCATTGACCGACTTGGTGGTTCTGGTCCAAGCACCTAGAACAACGAGCGACGTTCTGACAGAATTTAATGGAGTGGCCGAGAACATGACACTTGGAACATTGACGCGGTCTGGGGCAGTGGGGGAGAGGTTCAAAGGCTTGGTGGTTATACAGGATTTTAGTAGGAAGGTGAGGAGAGTCTAAGAAGATTATCAGTTTGCAGTACGTTGCTCCTTGAAACTGGGGGGAAACTTTCCTAACAAATCTGATGTGTTGTCTAATGTTACAGTTCTGTTTGAAGACCTCTACGTCCACTTCGATCGGAACGCCTGCGATCTCGCATGCTGTAGAGGTGAGATAGTTCGGCACAGTGAAGGAAAGGTTGTAGTTACCTATGCGTGAGAATCTGAGGAAATTTTTAGCTTGGGCAGTGGAATGGAATTTCACTAAGAATGAACCGGATCTTAAACTGGAAAAAACAGGGGTAGATCCAATTGTCGACCATAGGATCTCTCGAAAGGTGTGGGGCGGAATGATGATTTTCTTATTCAGATTATCAGTAGAAGACACATATAGCCAAGGTTTCACCGCCAGATCTAGTTTCCTGGCAGTCTCCTGGGCGTTCTCTAAAGGGGAGCGTGGGGGTGGGGGCTCAGTGGATTTATCAGGAACCATAGAGTGGTCAGGCTGAGGCTGAGGGTCGGCTGAGTCAGGTTGAGGGTCCGCTCTGGCGATCTTTGAGGCAGGACAATTGGACCTCGAATTGGCCTCATCACTGGTCTCGCCGTTTGGATTTTGGGAGCCTTTATTCTCTGATGAATCGGGTATAGGTTTACGCTTATTTCTGTGTTTAGTCATGTCAAGACCTAGATTCGTGTCAGTCGAGCAAAGAGGAGCAGCGGCGGTAAGATTAGGGAGGTGAGACGTCGGGGCGAGAGAAGGCAAACCATTGCTATCTTGGCCGCCTGGCATAAGACGGATTAACGGGAAAGGCCCCAAGGCCAGGGAAAATAAAGAGCAGTTCTACTTACTTGGTATGTGCAGTGCTGTTTTGGTTTTAAAAAGTGTTGATGTTAACTTGGAGTTGGGGCAAAAGATAACCCTAACAACTGTTCTCTTATCAGAGAAAACTACGAGAGCAGGCCGACAGCAACGTCGTCAGCGCCGTTCCCTAGAACGATTCCAACAACCGTTTTTTTGCTGATTGATGTTAATTAATAGTGTAATGTCTGAGCCAATCGTCTTGTAAAAACCGTTGAAGTTGCGTTCTATTGAAGTTATGTTTATATATTGGCTTTTGTGGGATAACCTGCCGGTTTGGAGCTGCGCACGTGTGTGGTGGTGCTCACGCCTCCCCCTCCACGTCTCTTGGCCTGCGTGGCAGGGAAGCTCTTTGAACACCTGCCTATGTTAGATGTCTGCATAAAGGGTGAGTGATGTCTTCCTTATTTTGACCCGGCGCGGTGGCCCCTTTGTCAACTAAGATGAGAACCTGTTAGACATTGTAATGGAGTTAAAATAATTTCCCAGTGCTCGGAATTCTCAATCTGCGTAGATAAAATTTCTTAAAAGTTTGAAAGAGACATGCCCCAAATGTTAGCGAAAATAGAAGAGGAATTTTAGTGCCATGCTGAACTCTGAACTGGTGCATATGTACTTAGAGATAAGGAACAATAGAGATAAGCATATTGATTTGGGAGGGCCTTCTGTGGTGTCCCGCAGTTCACTAAAGGTGAATAGCAGTTTTCTGAGAGCGCGAAACGGTTGTTGACAGTAGCGCCACATCTGCAGGTCACCTATTGAATAGCGCTGTGGCACACCTGGCACCACATTGCAAAGTGCTGAGCAAGGAAACAGGGTGCACAGTGCGTGGTTCCTGGCAGTGGAGTAGAGTTCACCGTGTGGGGGCGCGCCCAGGAAGGGGTTAAAGTGCTCCCCCCTTCTAGACTAAATTAAAGGAGCACAGGACATTTGTGTAATGTTCGTTGCTAGGGGTATAACGGGTGAACCTCCCATACAGGTGAAACTATAAAACTGTTGCAGTATTGGTTGTCAACCCGACTTGCAGCGCCCATGCGAAAATTTGCTTGCTATTGGCCTAAATTGGTGGTGAACTTGCTTGACGGCACACTGGGCCTTTTAATTATTAGCCTGATATGATAGATTTTGAATTATGGCTTTATGTAACGAAGTAGTTACGTATGATTTTGGTACTTAGCAATTAAGTGGTGAGGGGCCCCTTGTCAATGACTGTATAGTGCTTGGAGCGCCACGAAGCTTAGTTGTTGTGTTACATTGTGCATATTGATGTAAGGTTACCCAAAACCGTTATGTTTCTTGAATAAATAAGTGGTTTTTTTTGTAATAATGCTTGTTGTCGAAGTTTGTCCCTCTTACCAGGCCCCGAACCCCTGACTAAGCCCCAGTCCCATTAGCGAGTAACCGAGTCAACTGATAGGTGGCATAAGGGTGTGGGCGGGCTCGTCACATAATAACTACGGGGTTCACACATTTTAAAAGGGGCTTAAAAAAAAGGAATGACCTTTGAGTAATGACATCTGGTGGTAGATTGGAGTATCAACACTCCACCTCAATCTACATGGCGTAAGCGAAACGCTGATGTTTTGGCTTGAGTCCTTTGGTTAGGATATCGGCTGGCATTTCAACAGTCTTCGCATATCTTATTTCGATTTTCCCATTTTCGGCAGCCTCACGAACAAAATGATAACGTGTGTTGATGAGTTTCGTTCTAAAATGTAATATTGGATTGCTAAAAAGTTTGGCTGCACTCTGGTTATCATTGAAGATAACGATGGGACTTGTATCAGCCAGATCCAGTTCGGATAGCAAGCTGTTAAGGTAAATCGCTTCCTTGGAGCATTCGGATATGGCAATGTACTCCGCCTCTGTGCTTGATAGCGCAACGGTCTGTTGTTTCTTGGCTTCCCAACAAATCGCGGCACCGGACATTTTGAAGAAGTATCCTGTGTATGAGCGTCTATCGTTTGTGTCACTGGCCCAATCTGCGTCGGCGTAACCCTCCAGTGGCTCTTTCGCTTTTCGTAAACTTCAGGCCAAGATCTAAGATTCGTTTTATGTACCGTAGGACCCTTTTGCTCGTTGCTGTGTGTTCGCTGTTAAAATTTGTATTGAACTGACTTAGCGCACTCACTGAGTAGGCGATGTCTGGCCTCGTAAAGGTAGCCAGTGTTACGTGCCAAAAATAAACCAGCAGAGGTAGTTTTGTCACGAACAGTCAATTACGAACGGCTGCCTGAGCAAAAGACGTTCATCGCCCAGATTCTTATAAATCTCCACAATTTAATTAACTCTAGTACCTACTAATCTTGAGTTAACCCAATATATATAAATAAAAAAATTAACGCTATCCCATATAAGTTTTAAAATAGAAAAAAAACTCACCCCACCGAGTACCTTAGAACGTGGAGATAATAAGTGCTTGAAGGATCGCGGTACGATACTTCAAGTTACCAAAAAAAATATAAATCAAAAAAAAACTTTAAGCCCCTCAAGGGAATTATTTAAGAAATTGAAATATTAAATTTCTATGATAATTCAAAGGACAAGGTACCACAGACTCCAAACAAATTATCTCCTTTATTACATTTTGGAATAAAGATTGGTGAACAGAATAATGTTAGTGATAATCTTCAACCGGGAAGAGATGACGAAATTGCCGAGATCCGCCTCGAGGAGAAGGAAATGGGCTAAGTAAAAAAAAAAAAAAATCCAAATAGTCAGTCCGTCGGGGTGAAAAGTAGAAAAAAGCCCGATGGAACTATTTTGATTGGAGCAAGTTGAATGAAGAGTTATCTAAGACGAATTAAGCTTAGTAGTCAAAGCGAGTTCACCAAATATAACTGTTTGGAAACGAAAAAGAAAAAAGGTAACAAAAGGAAATTCCAAAAAAACTTAAAGCTACAAAAGAAATACAAAAGAAAACTCAAATAATTATCTTAAAAAAAAATAAACTAAAATAAAAAACTAAAGAAATCCATAGGAAATGGATAGGATTCTGATCAGGGTAGATACAAACAGAGCAAAAAGAAAAATAAAAAAAAACAAAAAAACCAAAAAAAAAACAGCTCATAGAATTACGTTACAATACTATGTTGAAACATCAATCACAAGGGAGAAAGGTAGAAGGTGTTTAAAGGACGGACGCACAGGAGAAACAGCCAATCACGACCCTGAAACGAAAAACAAAAAAAAAGGCAAGAAAAGAAAGTAAAAAAAAATTAAAGCACAGCAGAAATAAGAATCTAGAAGTTAATTTATTGAATATAAAAAAATATGTTCCATGATGATTCCTCGCAAGCTGCAATTATTTGATTCTGGGCGTGTAAGAATTATGAAAGTTAAAGAACGGGTTGCGGTGAAGCAACAAGAACGGTAGAATCTTATCACCCCGACGGAGTAGAACTATTCATGTTGAACAGCAGTAATGATACCATGAAAAGTGCTTGCTTGGAGAATCATGTAAATACAATCCAGTGGCTGAAGGAAAAGGTCATCGGAGAAAGTCACATCCAAAAAGACGAAATGATTACACCACTGCAAAATAAATAGGAGTGTATGAGTCAAATGGAAAGAGTAATGAGTGAGTTACTAGAGATTCATTAAGTTCCCAAGAACATGACGGCGGCAGAATAGACTTTTCGGAGAGTAAACCTGAATTACTGTTGAAATAAAAAAAAACAGATAACAGTCTTACTTGGGCGGAGATTCTTCTATAATTACTCCTTCAGACGAATTAAACAAAATAAACGGCATAATTCCGACAGAACTCAAAGCTGGATTCCAACTTAACTAGATGTAGTCTCTGACAATCATCGTGTCGTGGAATATTGCAACGAGTAGGAAAGAATATAGCCAGGAAAAGACACTTTACGTCTCATCCTCAACGAACAATACCCTAAGAAAATCATAGCCAAATAAACTTATCCAAACGGTCGCAACAGACCTCCAAGAATCCTACTGGGTAAGTGAATCTGCATCTTTGGCTAAGTCCGGGATAGAAATTAAGACGTCAGGCGATTACATCTTGAGACTGGCCTTTTTCAAACAAGGAGACCTGAGGAGTCCATCCGAACCCGGCTAGGCGCTGACTGCCTTTTTGTTTTCTCTCTTCTCTCTTCTGCCCAAAAAAAAATTAAAAAAAAAAAAATTAAATTTAGATAACTCTACGCCACGCGATCGCTGAACTCGCGCTGATGTCTGCGGAACGTGACGCTCCAAAAATTTTTCCCACTAACAACAAAAGGTAATTAGACACCAACAATCCTAAGTAAACAAATGACTTTTAACCACCCAACAATCACGTTCCTTCAAAACGAAAGAATTATACGCAATCTAAGAAATATTTTAATTATATTATTTTTAAATATATTTCCTGCACTCCTTTTCTATATTCTTTTTTTCTTTTTTTTTTTTTTTGAGGATCGTCGCAATGATAAAAAAAAACAGGTAATTGACAGTCGATCGTGGAAAACATTAATTCAAAAGCAATGAGACCTCGAGATTAATTTGTGAAGCAAACCGCGTTTAAAAAAAAAATTATCATGTGAATTTTCGCGGAAGACACGTTTCCTTAATCCACCATCGTAACTAAAAGACATTATTTACGTAACTAAAATGAAAACCTGACCAGGTTATTGTAAAGAAATTTTGCAAATATTTCCTTGTATAAGGAAAAGACGATGAGAACAAGGTGGTCTTTTCACCGAGAAAAATTCTGATTTCTTCTCCACCAACGCGGAGTTAATGTAACGCGACAAGAACGCGTCACGTGAACCCTTTAAATTGCCTTAATGGAGGGGGATCACAGGAACCTCCCTATAACCGACCGGAAGCCCACAAAATCTGTTTATCACAGAGATCTAAAAAAGGTGCGATCGAAAAAACGAGGACCACACGTGTCAAAAAATACCCAGAGGTCAATACTAATAGTTGACTGAGAAAAAATAAGGGGTGCATAATATGAGAGCTAAGCCGTCCGTGTTAGAATGAGAGCAAATGCCTGATAAAAAAAACCTCCCGGAAAAATCTCCATTTAACACAAATGAAGGCAAATAACTGTGCAGAATGAATCGGGCTTCAAAAAAAAAATTGTTCCAGGAAATATGGAACCATGTCGCGAAAAGGTACGCGACACCAGATACATGAGAGAACCAATGGGGTTCTGATATGGGAAATCTGGAGTACTTCCGTTATTCTCTTGTATCTCTGGCCGTGTTAGCTTGCTGTTTGCGTCCAGAGAAGTGGCGATGGTCTTGCATTCCTCCATATTAAAACGTTTTAGTACTTCTCGTGCGTATGCACGCTGACACATAGTTATTTCTTTGGTTCGCTGATCTTGCTTGAATTCCACACCGAGGCAGTATTTGATCGGTCCGAGATCCTTTAATTCGAACTCTTTTGTGAGGAGTCTCTTGATCTCGGTGATTGTTTTTGATTTATGTGCGGCGATGATCAAGTCGTCGACGTATATTCCTATGATGAGGAGGTCTTCGTCGGACCTCTTGAAGTATAGACGTGGTTCATTCTGGAGTGGCTTCAACCGCAGTTTCTTTAGGGTTTCATCCAGTTTTCGATACTACTATCTGCCTGATTGTTTCAGACTCTAGATGGTCTTTCTGAGTCGCAGGACTTCATCTTTATGGGTTCCAAAGAGTTGATCTGGTTTTTCCATAAAGATGCACTCGTTCAGATCGCCGTTTAGGTAAGCAGTCACGACGTCCATTTGATGTACCACGAGTTCATGTTTCGCGGCTAGTGCCATTATTAGACGGATGGAGCTGGCTCTTGCTACATGTGCAAACGTTTCTCTGTAGTCGATTCCATAACGTTGCGTGTAGCCTTTGGCTACCAAGCGTGCTTTCCTTCTTTCGATTTATCCGTTTGCATGTCGCTTTATTTTCAGGACCCAACGGCTCCCTATTATTTTGCAATTTTTGGGGCGTGGAACGATTTCCCAGGTGCCGGTCCTCACTAGCGCATCGTACTCGCTCTTCAATGCAGTGATCCACTCGTCGCGGTCTGCTCCATTTATGGCCTTGGCTGCCGTCGCTGGATCAGGTTGAAATACTAGAATGGTGGATTCGTCCGCCTCTAGTGGTAAGCGTTGCTCACTGTACTCAGCGAGTTCCTCCTGTACCTCTGTTAACTGTCCGCGTTTTGTAGATTTTCTTGGGCCTCCCACGGTTACCAGTCCTTGCAAAGGATGGTCGTCCTGGGGCACGAGTTGTGCATGTTGGTTGTACTTCCACTTGTTCGTGTTTTACATTATCGTTTAATGAGTCATCGAGCGTGTCCACTTTTGTGATGGGTTCCTGGCTTGGATTGTCAGTTTCTGGGTTAGCTTTGGACGTGGTTCGTAGATCATAAATTCATCTGTTGTTGCGATCGGTTTTATTTGGGTGTGTCTGCGATGACTTCCTCGATTATCTGAACATTTTGATGATTTTTTGTCGTTCAGGGACCCACAGTCGATACAATTTGGCTTCGTCGCAGTAGCCAACGAGGATACATTCGATCGATTTTGCGTCAAATTTGCCAGGTGTTCCATCCTTTAAGGGCGGTTCATATTCAGCAATTTCGCGTCGAATTCGCCGCATTGGACGCGATTTTGGTTGCCGGAGCCGTTTCACATTCAGCGAATTCGGCGGAAAGCGGGTTTCGAATTCCAACCGTGTTGGAATTTTCAGAAATGGCTCCTAAGGCGCAGCCAATCAGCTACGAGTGAGCATCTCTCCAGTCCCAGAATCCTTAGCAACTGTTTCTAACCCACTTCCGCCAGTCAAGTCGGCCATATTGAAATTCGCCGATAGCGTGTTTTCTGTGCATGTGTGCCTCGTTTTCTGTCATTTTTTCTAATAAAAAAATATAATATATACATGTACACGATGCCAAGAAAGCCATGCTATCACGATATACGAGGCGCATCCAGTTTCCCTATTTAAAAAAAAAAAGAACTCACACTTACAGGAACATATTTCTTGGCAACAAGTACAGCAATGTTTCAGCTATTTTTCAACATAGCCACCACCAGAATTGAGACACTTGTCGTATCGTGGGATCAACTTTTGTATCCCCCTGTCGTAGAACTCTGCCGCCTGTGAATGGAACCAGCGTGTGACAGACGTCTTCAGCTCTTCGTCGTTGCCAAAACGCTCACCGGAGGACAGGAATTTATTGAGGTGCAAGAAAACGTGAAAATCGCTGGGAGCAAGATCAGGGCTGTAGGGTGGATGATCAAACAACTCCCAGCCAAATTCCGTCAAAACAGCTGCTGTGCGTCGAGCCGTATGTGGACGAGCATTGTCATGGAGGAGCACAACACCTGCAGTAAGAATTCCACGCCTCTTGTTTTGAATGGCACGTCGCAATTTCCGCAGTGTTTCACAGTAACGGTCAGCGTTTACTGTTTCACCACGTGGAAGGAAGTCAATGAGCAGAATGCCCTTCCTATCCCAGAACACGGTGCACATCACTTTCCGTGCCGACAGCGTCTGTTGGAATTTCGTCTTGATCGGAGATCCACTATGCCGCCAATGCATTGACTGCTGCTTGGTTTCCGGGGTGATGTGCGAAATCCAAGTCTCATCGCCCGTGACGATCCTGTCGAGGAACTCGTCGCCGTCATCGTGATACCGTTGCAGAAATGTCAGTGCTGCTCCTAAGCGTTGAATTTTGTGTTCGGGTGTCAGGTTTTTCGGCACCCACCTGGCACACAATTTTTTGAACAGCAGGTGCTTAGTGACAATCTCATGCAACAAGGATCACGATATCTGCGGAAAATGGGTGCCCAGCTCCTTAATCGTGAAGCGATGGTTCTCCATCGCGCGCTGCCGCACAAGCTCAACAAGATCATCATTGATGAGGGATGGTCGCCCACTGCGCTCTTCAACATGGACACTTTGACGACCTTTGGAAAACTGCCTACACCAGCGACGCACCATCTGGTTACTCATGATGTTCGGCCCATAGACCTGACAGAGCGGACGATGAATTTCAATTGGCGCAATGCTTTGTGCATTCAAGAACTTTATCACCGACCGAACCTCGCAGGCGGCGGGAGAAGAAATAAGAGCTTCCATTTCGGACCATTGCTACCACGCTACAGGCACGAGGCGGGACCTGTCCGGCTGGCATATGATTGATACGTCATAGATCTATTACGCATGCGCAATTGACACGGCTAATTACGTTTACTTTAAAGGGGAAAACATCGGGAAACTTACTTTCTGGATGCGCCTCGTATATACACGATGTATAGAAAGCAACAGAGACTGGATGAAAGAACGACTCATCGAACATCCAATCAGAGCGGAGTTCGCCTAGCTGAAGCCGAGAACGAAGTTCGCCTAGCTCCCCGCTTTGTTCCCGCTGAATGTGAAACGGCTCAGCATTTTAACATCACGGCTTTGTGACGCCTAGAAAACACCTGGGTTCGGGAAAACGCTACACTCCGCGAAGTCGCCGAATGTGAACCGCCCTTTATTAGTGCAAAGGCTTTGGATCCGAAATGCCGGAAGTGTTCGATTTTTGCAGTCTTCCAACCCTAAAGTTCATGTGGAGTTTTCTTTTGAAGACTTCTGGTTGGGCACGATTTCTTATGTAGTTTGCTGCGTAAATGGCTTCTCCCCAAAATGGTTGTGCCATTCCGGACTGTAGGAGCATACATCTTACCATCTCTTGCAGCGTTCGGTTTCTTCGTTCTACAACTCCATTTTGTTGAGGAGTGTGTTCAACTGTTAGGTTTCGCCTATTTCCATTTTCTTTTAGGAAGTGGTCAAATTCTTTGTTGATATATTCACGGCCATTGTCGCTTCGAAGGGTCTTGAACTTCTTGCCGGTCGCTGTTTCTACCATGGCTTTGAATTGCTTGAAAGCATTGAGGGGGCGTCTGATTTTTGTTTTAGGAAGTATACCTCGCACCATCTCGACTTGTCATCGATGAAGGTAATGAAGTACCTCGCCCCCCCCCCCTATCGATGCATGTCGCATTGGTCCACATAAGTCGGTGTGTATCAGCTCTAAAAGTTCGGAGCTGTGCGATTCGCTCGATTTTGGGAAGGGTAGTCTAGTTTACTTCCCACGAATACAGGTTTCGCATGTGGGTAGGTACTCCTTCAAGTCCAGATTGTTGATTAGATGACTGTTGCGAAGTACGAGCTTTAGGTCCTGCTCGTTTAAGAGTCCTAGTCGCTCATGCCAGGTGGTCAAGGTCAGTTGCTTTGGACTTTCAACTGCATTGGCTCTTTCGGTCTTCACTTGTACCACGTATAGATCCTCTTCTCGATTCGCTGTTAAGATGACGTCACATTTGCTGTTGATACTTGCGCTGAGTGCTGCTCGAAAATGACTTTGTGACTATGGTTGGTGATCTTGCCTATTGCTAATAGATTTACTCGTGATCTGGGACGTGAAGTGTTTGAGTTAGGGTAGCTGTGATCCCGTCACTCTTTTCAGTTTGTATGGTCCCAATTCCTTCGATTTGGAAGTCTCGTTGTTGGCCATTTTCAGCTGCTCACGTTTGTTGTTGTCCAAGGTCGTGGAAGCATTCTCACGGTTGCAGATGTGGGATGTAGCTCCGCTGTCTAGGATCTATCCAGGCCCGTAGCCAGGGGGGGGGGGGGGGGGGGGGGGGCCACCAACCCCCCAAAGAAAAAAGGCCCCCCCAGTGGAATTTTTTAAAAAAGGGCAGGAATTTTTTAAAATCCCCCCCCCCCCCCCCAAGATAACGTCCTGGCTACGGCCCTGCTATCGGTCAATCCTGCTTTGAGTTGGGTTAGCAAACATTGCCCAATGTTCTGCTACTGTCATGGTGGATTCACTTTGTTGTGCCTTTGAATGTTCCATCCGTTTCTTCCACAGTTGTCGCGTTTGAACTTTCTGGTTCGGCAATCGGCGCTTGTGTGTCCAGTTCGTTTGCAATAGCTGCATGTAATGCTGGGTCGCGAATCTCCCGATTTTATTTTGCTGGTTAGGAATTTATTTTGCGAGTGTTTTCCTCCATTTTGGCTTGATGGGATCGTATATAGTGCGCACTTGTGTCTGATGTCTCTGTTGCTTTTCTTCCACGCAGGTCCTCCTTAATTTGGCGCTTGACATCATCGAGAGACGGTAGCGTTTTCAAGGTGCGGATAGCGCTGCGGATAGGAGCATAGGAGTCTGGCAGACTTATTAGAAGTGCGGTGATGGCTATTTTCTCAATTGTTGGGGGTTCAGCCATTCCATCTATTATGCAGACAACATCTGAATAGATATCGAGGTGACTGTCAATGTCGTCATCCGAGTCGAGTTGAGTCGGACGAGTTGAGTATCTGCCGTTTCCTCATGAATTTCTTTTAATTTCAACCACATGCTATGCGCTGTTGTTAGTGCCCTGAGATATTTGACTTGTGACGTGGATAGAGACAGGAGCAGGTCGCTGTGCGCCTTTGCGTCCTTTTGATCCCACGCACTTGCAGCTGCTGCTGAATGGGTGTCTGTTGCGTCAATTTCTGGTTTCTGTGGGGGATTGGACAGGTGCTCCCACGTTCCATTTGCAATGCCTACTGCCTCTATCATCATTTTCCACGTTGAATAATTTTCCCCATTGAGTTTTTCGATTTTGCATGCTTCTGCCATTTTGTATGTTTTTTTAATGTTTTACTTGTTGATTAATTTGCCAAATAGAAGAAAAAAAAGTGTTTTTTTTTGCTTAATTTTAACTTGCGTTATTGCGAAAAACAGTTTATTCGTTGCTGACAGGGGTCGTTACATTAAACATTTTCGAGTAGAGGGGAGGGGGAAAAGTCAACTTTTCGTTGTAATGCAGCTTTAGAAAAATATCAGCTTTTACTCACAGTTTGTTAGTCCGTATGCACAATTTTTCTGACGTCTGTTTCGCCGATTGTTGCGTTTTCTTTTCTAAAAATTTGCCATGTGCTCGCCAAAAATTTGCCCAGCTGTTGCCGCCACAGACTCGTCACGCCTCGTGTTTGCGTTGATTTTCACTGGTTTTCAGGGATTTTTGGTCAATTTCTCACTAGTTTTAGTTTGGTGGTAATTTACTGCAGTTTTTTTTTAAGTTCCTGGTCCCATAACCTGTTGTTTTGTGAAGATTATTGAGAAAGAAACGAGCATGACTGTATATGAGAGAACAAAAACTGAAACTTTTTACTAAACAAAGAGAAATTTGAATCTACATAATTATAACTGCGGGGTTCACACATTTTAAAAAGGATTTAAAACAAAAGGAATGACATCTTTGAGTATCAACAGTGAGACCCGGGGCCTCTCAGGGGCCATTTGTATGAATTTCATGGTTCCTTTTTTATCTTTTGAACATAGAGGCGTAAAATCCTGAGATTTCGTAAATTTATAGAGCGGTTCTAATAAAATAAAAGCAATATACAAGAAAAGTGATATAAGCCTCTAGGGCCCTGCCGGAGATCCCGTGGCCCCAAATACAATTGAAGCTATGACATTGGAAAGGAAGGACCTAGGAACCTGAAATTTTGTATATTTATTGTGTGGTAGAATAAAATATAATAAAAATACAAGAAATGTGATGTAGGCCTCTGGGGCCCCGCCAGAAGACCCCGAGGCCTCAAATACAAATCAAGTTATAACTTTTGAATGGAAAGGTCTAGAACATGGAATTTTGTATATTTTTCGTGTGGTACTAAAGAATATAGAAGGAAGCTGATATAAGCCTCTAGGACCCCGCCAGGGGCCTCGCGGCACCAAATACAATTGAAGGTATAACATTTGAACGGAAAGGCCTAGGAACCTGAAATTTTGTATATTCATTGTGTGGTACTAAAAAATATTGCAAATAAACAAAAAAGTAATATAGGCCCCAGCAGAGCCCCAGAGGCCCCAAACACAAGCAAAGCTACAACTTTAAAACGAAAAGGTCTAGAAATCTGAAATTTTTTTACTTATAGAAAATTACTTAAAAATTTAGCTCATATGCATTAAAGTCTGGTAAAACTTCTTGGGTCTCGACAGGGGCCCTGAGGCTCCAATCACAAATCAAGCTATAACTTTTGAACCAGGAGTCCAGAATCCTGAATTCTAGCATATTATACACGAAAATTTATATAGTCCTCTGGGGCCCTGGCAGGGGCCCTAAACACAAGCAGAGCTATAATGTTTGAACGAAAAGGCTTAGAAATCTGAAATTTTGTATACTTATAGTAGTTTACTAAAAAATTAGCTAATATACTAAAAACTGATATAAGCCTCTTATGTCTCGACAGGGGCCCTGAAGCCCAAATCACAAATCAAGCTCTAACATTTGAATAATAAAAAGGCCTAAGAACTTAAAAATTATAGACAATATACAAGGAGACTGGTATAGGCCTCGGGGCCCTGGTGGCCTCAAATACAATTGAAGCTATAGGGGGCAGGTGTAGCTCGGTTGTCTCGCCTTTCTTAACGTATTGATGGAGTTAAGCAACCTTGAGCGCGGTTAATTATAGGTTGGGTGACCGCCTGGAAACGTCCATCGCCCCCCGTGCTTCGGAGGGCACGTTAAGCCGTCGGTCCCGGCTGCTACTGTTTCCTGTGGCAGTCGTTAATGGGGATAGTACAATAGACTCATAGAGTCGCAGTGCTCTGGTTTCTAGTATAACCACTTCGGTTTCTTGTATAACCACTTCGGTTTCTCGTATAACCACTTCGGTTTTCTCGTATAACCACTTCGGTTTCGTGTTAAACCACCCCTTACAGTTCATTGAGCATTGAAGCTATAACATTTGAACGGAAAGGCCTAGGGACCTGAAATTTTGTTTAATCATTGTGTGGTATTTAAAAATTTAGCTAATATATATTAAAAATTATATAAGTTACTTTGGCAGGGGCCATGCGGCCTCAATCTCAAATCAAGCTATAAATGTTAAACAATAAGTCTAGAAACCTGAATGTTTTATATTTATAACTAGAAGAGGTACCCGGCGTTGCCCGGGATAATTACACTTGCACAAACTTTTCCTTTCATTGTTAGTCATGAGATATTGATTGTTGGTTCATGCAGAGCGTTTGTGAATTGCGTGTTGATACCATTGTTGATACCTATTGTTGTACAAACTTTGCCTTGCATTGTTGGTCATGAGATATTTCTCATTAATATGCCTTGCCATAACCATGTATATCGATTTTTTATCGATATTTATTATTTTTCCGAAATCTGAGGTAGACAGTGACCTTCCTCATGCTTTGAAGGTCATGTATGCGAAATTTTATCAAGATCGGAATAAAACTGTAGATTTGTATAAAAAACGTACATACAAACATCCTTCTTTATATATATAGATAGATGTGCTGCTTAAAATTTTAGCTATTACACACTAAAGATGATATAGTCCTGTGAGGCCTCGGCAGGGGCCGCGAGGCCCCAAATACAAATCAAGCAATAACTTTTATACGAAAAGGCCTAAGAACCTGAAATTTTGTATTTGTGCTCCTCCACTTATTTTTGTGCCGCTACTGCTCGTAACATTTTGATGCTAAAACCCTTATATCGTTGGATAACGATGCCTTAACTAATTTTTATTTCTGTTCATATCTCAGTTATCGTTCAAATTCGGAACCATGTTCATATGAACTTTTTTGCTTAGAATCGCACATTCCATTATCCCTATCATTTTGGTCATAAAATTTAACAACACCCTGTATAATAATATGGTTTTCATAAAAAATGCTTAATTTTTCCTATGTATGGAAACTTATTGGGCACCCTGTAGATTAAATATCTCTTCCATCTGATTAATTACACTATGGTGGTAAAACTTATTTGATTTTACGTTCCATTACATGGATTTACTTCTCAAATGTCAAAGCACTCTTATAGATGAAGAGACCCTGCATTTAAAAAAAAACAAACAAAAAAAATGCCATTGCTATCTGTGATTTAATATATGAATAAAAATTTTACAACAATTAAAATTCTGACCATTCTGAGTTTCACAATAATGTGTTTATTTTAATTATTATACGTAACAATCAAAATAATTAGTGTTTTCAAATTGTTTGCAACCGCCAATCCTAACAATGGACAGGATAATAATGCTAAAAGCTACTTTTATAAGAATGCACGTTTGGGCTGTACGTTTATCCGTCCACCGTTTGCATGATACCTTTTTATATTCAGTCATGGCACTCTGTTACGAGTTGTTTGATATATTGCATGCCATATCTTAGCATTGAAAGTTCCAATGTGTACCATATGGTACGATTAGGAAACTAACTAATCGTTATATTCACTCATGACACGTTGTTCCGAATGGTTTGATATATTTCATGCCATATCTTAGCATTGAAAGTTTCAACAGTACCATGTCGTACGATTGGGATTCGTACTACTAAACTAATATTTCCACTATCATTAATTACTCACAATATTCATTCATGACACTCGTTACGAGTTGTTTGATATATTGCATGTCTTAAAAGGAAAGTTCCAATAGAACACGTACTACTAAACCAATTCCAACAATCATTAATTACTTGATATTTTTATTTATGACACATCGCTATGGGATGTTTGATATATTAAATGCTATATCTTAGCTTTGAAAGTTCTGAAGGTGACATATGGTATCATTAGAACATGTACAGTCGTCAAAGGGAAATAATCCACACTTGAATTTTACTCTAAGTTTTACCGTTTCAATATTAATTTATTTTTAATAATTTAATATTTACATTTAGAGTTAACATTATTAAGATTATTAAATTTAAATAATTATAACTAAAAAAGCTATTAAAACAACACATTAGGATGAAATGTAATACTAAGTATTAAACTCGCGTGGATTATTTCCTTTGGTTGACTGTACTTGTAAACAAATTTCGACCATCATTAAGTATAATAATCTATATATATAATCGGCTAATGTCATCGCTATGTTGCCAAGGTTATGTATACATTGCTTGTATCAGCATTGTTGATGGCATTTTTATATCAGCATTGTTTGAAACTACAATTGGTACGATGTTTACCGTAAGTCCCACAGAGAGGGAGAAATGTTTCCTCCGAATTCTTCTACATATTCGAGGAGTCACCTCTTTTGATGATTTAAGAACTGTTATAAAGTAAACCCTGTTCCATATTCCACCTTCCAGGAAGCCTGCATTTCAAGGGGCCTAACTGATGATGACTCGGAATGGGATACTTACCTAAATGAGGCTGCAATTCATGAAATGCCAATGCAGCTTAAGCAATTATTTGCATTTATCTGTATCATGTGTCAACCATCTGATGCAGCCAAATTGTTCGATAGACATAAAGACAATCTTATGGAAGACTATAAGAGAAGCTTTCCTGACGGAGAGAAAGCTCTCTATATGACATTCAAAGACACAGAATTTGTGTTGCAGACACATGGAGAGTCATTGGCACATTTTGGGCTCGAGGTTCCACATGGCAATTATGACGAGCACATCCACTCAAACAAACATTTTGACACAGACACCGAAAAAAGCTCTATTCGATGAAATATACGAAATGCTAAATCAAGGACAAAAATGGGCTTTCGAAAAAATTAGGGAAGCAATTGAAAATCCTAATTTAGCAAAACGTCTTTTCTTTATTGAAGGGCCTGCAGGAAGTGGTAAAACCTTCCTCTACGTAACAATTACGCATTATGTTCGTAGCACAGGCGATTTACAGTAGTTTTCGCGGCTTCTGGGAGTTGCCACTGTATTCTAAAGCTACGGTCACACTTTGCAATTTTCAGCCGCGCCTACAACTGCAACCGCAACGGCTCTTCCCGTTACCTAGCAATCCCGCTCCTAATACTGCGCGTCTGCAACGGCGCCAGAAAACAAAAAGTTTGTTTTCTCGCGCTGGTTGCAGTAACGCCAATCAATCAGAACGCTGATAATGATTGAGTGCGGGGCTGTTACAATGGCGAATTGACTTCGGCGATGGAAGACTTGCGGTTAGAGCCTGAGTTGCATGAACCAATCAGGAAATTTTTACTACTCTCGGCGCTTCGCGCCTCACATAACTCTCGGCCCTGCGGGCCTCATTGGTCACTGTTTTCCGTTACTCGAACGCCTTCGGCGTTCTGTCTACGACGTCCCCCTCCGGGGGCAAGATAATGATATTTGGTTACAGGGGGCAGTTGGTTTCCCCCCGGCCGGTTACAGGAGGCTAATGGTCAGTACTTATTTTATTGGTGACGTCAAAATTTTTCTTCACGCTCATTGGTTCATGCAACTCAGGCTCTAACCGCTTTTGATGGAAGCACTCTTTATCGAGTTGAATTAAATTAAATTAAACCATTTGGATTTCAAATTCCATAAAATATCGACGGAAAGATTTAAAACTGCAAGATTAAAAACCACGGTCTATAGATATTCATGGTCATCGAGCTCCATTGTTAAAATGAAGCTAAAGTTTCTAGCTCCCGGTAGGGCGGAAATTCTATTGAAAAGTGGCGCTGCATTTGCAATCTGCCCAACTGCGCCTGCAGCGCCACCCTATCGGCAGACAGAAACTTTACTTTCGTATTCAGTTTCAATGAAAATCTCTATCGCTGGTTGCGGTCGGAATAGTGCGATCTATGCGGCACCTGGCGCGATCTGTTTTCCTTAGCTTCTCGAAACAATGGAAAATGGCCGAAGCTCGATGGCCATGAAAATCTATAGACCGTGTTAAAAACTGAAAGATTGTAATATCATTGTTATGTCATTGTTCAAAATATAAGTGGATGCAATCATTATGTTACAAAGTGTGACCGCTGAATGACGTTTGAAATGTGTTGCTGCTACAGTTGCGGTTGCAGGCGCGGCTGAAAATTGCAAAGTGTGACCGTAGCTTAAGAAGTAATACTCAGCATCGCAAACCATGTCGCATTACAAATCGCTCCTCGCTTGGATAATCGTTTTTGTCCCTTTCAACTATTATGGCCATATCAGGACGGCGTTATAGCAGCCGCAAATTTTGCCTCGCAAGGGTTCTTTTAACGTGCAGCCAGCAAGCGACTACACGGGACCTACGGCTTTACTTCCCTTCCGAAGGAAGTGCGTGATCTCAGAATTTTCCCCTTGCAAAAATTCTCGTCGTCAATAATCAATACAGTAATGCTTTTCAGTTTTTTGTTAGTAGCTATTAACTAAATAGCAAAAGGACTTTTGTCCGATTTTAATGAAACTTAGATTTGATGGAGTACATGACTTTTACATGCACTGAATTTGAAGATAATGTGTTCAGTAGGAGTAAATTTGAGAAGCCCACAGTGAAGAGTAATGATCAGTTATTCTCTTTTACAGAAATAATTTCAAAATCCTTCCTGGTGACCTTTAATTCGTATCACTTTTTGTTACCCGTAAACGGAGAATGAAGCAGACGAACGACATGTTTTCGTTGTGCGCTCGCTCACCCGCCTCGCTGCCTTGGCAACCGTTTTGCGCGCCGCGCAGCGTTTTCTTAGAAGGAAGTGGAAGCAGCCGAAGGATTGCAAGCCCCCCGGGCCATGGCAGACGATGCAATTAAAATTCTGCCTTCAAATTTGCATGAGAAGGAACCCATTTCCCAATAAAACTCAAATTACACATAGTGTTCAGTAAATAAAGTTCTCGGGGAGGCTGGGGCCTCTCTCTCTCGGAGCCGAAGCAAATTTCCTTAAAAGTTCCGCGCCATATGCGACGCACCAGCATTTTATTTCTAAGCGACTCCCTTAAGCCCTCGCGGCCATTTTTCCTCTTCCGCCCACCTTACTTACAAAGAAGGAGGTGAAAGAAAGGAATATAATGATAATATAAAAATTAAAACCAAAATTCATCCTGTTAACGCCATTCTTTAAACTATCGTTTTTTGGACAATAGAATAACCATAAAAACGCGCCATTTATTCTATTGTAATATCCCGCCTTATGGCAACATGAAAATATCTGAGAAAACCTATTTGTAAATCGATTAATTTCATTCTATTTGATTACCCTTATAATAAAAGAGGAACGTTAGAATAAATTACTAGCATATGCATGTGCTCTGGAGGGCATAATTTGTATTCATCAAACGAGGCTTTAAATCAAAGATGAGAGTCAGTTGGCCGGTCTCGAGCGCCATTTTTGAGAAGCGTCAAATTCTGGATTTATTAGAGTGAAATTTGAAATTGTAGAGTATGAGGAAGTTTAAATGATACAGTGAGATGAAAAAAGATCCGACGTATCTATTTACAGGCAAATGACTTTAGCTGCTCAGTACATCATAAATGTACGTAGATAAAATGCACACAGCCTAATGAATTAGAAACCTCTGTTTATGTTTTATTGGACCCCCTTTGGCCCAAATTGCATTATGTATTCGAGTTGATATACAGTCAGTAAGGCGTTGCAACAGGCATAATGGATCTAGCTGTCGAATATGTTGTTGCAACATGTTCTAAACATTCTCTATGGGATTGAGATCTAGGGTCTGGAACGGCCAGGGTAAATGAAGGAAGTTATTTTCGTAGTGCTCGTTAAACCATTGCTGAACCAATCGTGCGAGATGAATAGTTGCATTGTCGTCCACGAAAAAGTCGTCACGTTCAGGATAAAAATGCAGCACTACAAATGAACTTGTTACAACAATGAACGCACGCGACCTTCCATGAATATTAGTTTCGTACCACCAGAAGAAGTTCCATGCCATGAATCTTCACCATCACTTCCAGAATCTTGAGTTGTCTCAATAATTCGATAAAGTATGCTGGATCCATTACTTCATGGGACGCCTGTATAAACAAAGTGCATCGTAATTTATCAGACTACATAACCTTTTTCTAATCTTCACGTATCCAGTCACGACGTTCCAGATACCACTGTAGACGAATGTTCCTGTTCGTTGCAGAAATTAGGGATTCACGTAAAGGCACGAGATTGCCGATTTGGATCCACTTCAATTCCCAGCGCATGGTTCCAAATGGTTCTATATGGACCGGGCACAGCCTTGATAAAAATAATTTGTCAACTGCTGTGCAGTGTTTCTCCGTTTTAAACGACGCAGTCTTGCTCTGACTGATTGTCTTTGAACCACAATTACTCCGTTTTAGACAAAGACAATATACCTTTCGAGAATCTCCTCAGATGCTTCGTTGTTTCAATCGTCGTTCCAGTTAGGTCCGTTTTCGAAGACAGTTAGGTCCATCATTTTTCCTATGCTGATCAAATTCTGTGATATAGACTCATCCAACTCCTTAAATAACTACACCCGTGAATCACATGACCTCAAACTGTTTTGCATAAAAAAGGATTAAAACAAATGTAAATATGTTTCGCATATGTTTCTAATACATCTCTAGCGCATAAAATATCCAATTTCACTGCTCGTACATTTCAATAGCCGACAGCTCTTAAGTTAAAGACTAGATCAACAATTCAGTTTTTTCAGATTTTCTTAATATGGTCTTCAATGAAAATGGAACCTTTTCACTCTATCAATTTTTCTTCTATACCACGCGGAAAAAAATTTATTTCCTGATTAACTGAAATTTTTCGACATGAAGTGAGAAAAATTCCAAAAAGTTTGTTCTAAGGATCTCAAGTAGGCAAGGTCTATGGAAAAATTTACACAGCAATAGTGTTAAGACGGCTACCCTGTTTGCACTAAAGATGAACACCGTTGTGTCATTCTTTTCTTGAACAGTGAAGAGATGAAATCCATTCAAATTCACCGACGAATGTAAGTTCGTGGTGATGCATGTTTGTCACAGCAAGTGTGCGAGTGGAATAAAAAGTTCTTCAAACGGCACAGTTCAATACAGATTCGCTTTGGCCATGTCAGAGCTCACAGAATAGCGACATCAGAGCACTTTGTAGCAGTTGAAGCTATGGTGAAGGAAAATCGTCGAAGTATATGGAATCGCTACCCCACAGCGTGGTGTTCTGCACATTTCACAAAGTGTTTGCAAGATGGATGCCATGCATAATTGAAGGAACGATTCAATTTATTGATGTTGATGCCTGCCAATAAATATTTGAGATGGGGGAGGGGGAGAGTTTGAGGTCCAGGCAAGCGGCACAGAAGTGGTTGCGTACTCGGCCAAAAGATTTCTTAAAGCTACTCATGCATTACCAAAGCACTGGAACACCTTTATTGAACGCACTGGAAACTGTGTTGAAAAGTGATGTCATTGTGTACCTTGCTCGTTCATAAAATTACGAGATTAAAACTATTTAAGTTTTTCATTTGAATCACTCACGTGTATACAGGGTCGTCCAAAAATGATTGAGCCCTATGCACAGAAGAAGAAATAGATAATAGTTGATAAATCCATGAAAGAGAACATTTAGTTTTGCATTATTAAGTACCGGCAGGTGCTTTATGTTATTACAGGAGGGGGGGGGGGTGTCTGTTTATCTGTCCGTCTGAAAATCGATCTTCTTGAAGCGTATGAAAGATTTTCAAAAATTTTTTTTTTAAAGTTTCTCGAAACGCGTAGGTTATTAAAGTTCAATTACCAATTTGCTATTCAAGTCCTTTATTTTTTCATTTAAAATTTTTTTTTTGCCAATCGATAAATATGGTTTATCGCACGAACCATTTCGAATATGATCGAAGTCGGGACATTAACACATGCTCTAATGGTACTATTATGATTCCCCCTAGAAATTTTCAATGTTAAGACATGGCATGTAATATATCAAACAACTCATAACGATGAATCATGAACGAATATAACGTACTGTTTTCGCCAATTGATAAATATAGGTCGAAGACTGTCGAAATTGATTCATGGTACATGTTCTAATGTTATTATTATAGTACCATTGAAGAATTTTAATGCTAAGATATGGCATATAATACCGGGTGTTCAATTTATCTGAAGACATTGAAATATCTCGAGAACCACACATCGGATCAAAAAAGTGTGGAATGAAAAATGTTCGTCTCGAAGGGGGACATCTAATGATACCAAACTCGACCCCCCACCCCCACCCCCTGGAGGTGACGGAGGGAGGAGTTAAAAAATTTAAATGGGAACCCCCATTTTTTATTGCAGATTCGGATTCTCCAGAAAAAATTACCCCAATCTGACCTACGATTTGAGTCATTTCGGTCACAGATGGCGCTGTAATCGACAAAAATCAAAATGGGTAAAAAATCGTTGAAAAGTGGCGATATCTCAAGAAATAGGGTGGACAATTATGGTGTCATTAAGTAGCATTTGTAAGAATATCAAAAACATTTAATTTTATTTTGCTGATCTGATATCTATTTCTTGAGATATCGCCATTTTTCAACGATTTTTTACCCATTTTGATTTTTGTCAATTACAGCGCCATCTGTGACCGAAATGACTCGAATCGTAGGTCAGATTGGGGTAATTTTTTCTGGAGAATCCGAATCTGCAATAAAAAATGGGGGTTCCCATTTAAATTTTTTAACTCCTCCCTCCCCCACCTCCAGGGGATGGGGGTGGGGGGGGGTCGAGTTTGGTATCATTAGATGTCCCCCTTAGAGACGAACATTTTTCATTCCACATTTTTTTGATCCGATGTTTGATTTTCGAGATATTTCAATGTCTTCAGATAAATTAAACACCCGGTATATCAAACGACTTGTAACGACCTGTCATAAACGAATAAAAGCCTATATAATTTACAAAGATCATTCTGGTACCATTGGAAATTTTCTATGTTAAGATATGGCATGTAATACATGCACATCAAACAACTCGTAATGACATATCATGAACGAATATACAGGGTGCTTTTGAAAATGATGCCGTGAGACAGTGATATTCTGGACCTTAAAATAAACACAAGTTTCCTCATACGTTTTGTCGAAATTGCATTCCCTAAAGGAGTAAACAGCTCGTGAAATTTGGCTAAACTCCACCCATAACATAAACAAAAACTCATGAAAAAAGTAAACACCACCACGTGTTCCATTAGTAGGTTTCTGCGAACTACCTGTTGGCCCTAAACTCAACCATTCTCACAGGAAAGCCAAATTAGGCTCATGGAAACTGCGTCATCGAAAACATACTTCTGAGGTCTAGTATCAGTGGGCTGTTAAGAAATGATTCTTATAAACGAAATCACTGATTCTATTAACAGTCGAATTTTGCTTTGATGTCTATGGAAAGTGGTTTTGGTTTTATGATTTTATGTGTAATAAGCGGCTGATTCTACTAACCAGTGATTCAATAAAGCGGAATCCACTGTATTACCAATTTCGCAGCTTTGACAACTATTAATCGACAGAGGTCTCGTGCGACTCATTCCTTCTTTAATCTTTGCAGTCAATAAAGTCAATAACGATTCTGTATTGGTTTTCAGTTTAAAAGTTAAATTCTGAATTTAAGAAACCCTAATAAAAACATATATGACATAAAAATATGAACTTTATTCAAGCGGGTGTATCATTTTTAGACCGCTTCATTCACTATCATGATCACATAGACTCTCCTTTTATTCAAATTTTCCAACCAGCAACCTGAAGAACTCTGTTCGATCCTGACTCATTTTGCTTGGCCTCCCACATTTCCCATCCACATGGCCTCCCATTTCAATCGTTTAGTCAGCAGTTACACATGCCCGAAATTACCTCTACAGAAGTCGGGCTGAAGCCGCACTTTACTTAAAAATATGGAAACTTCGAATTATGACAATAAGTTTTCGAAGATATTATTAATTCAGAACGTATATTTTACAGCTAATCTTGCGCAAAGAGGTCTTTGGGCGACGTTATTCTGGTGTGTATCCCCGAAGGTTGTAATAGTTATAGCTAGTAATGGTTTCGTCGGCTGTTTGACTCGAATTATTTTCAGTTCTAAATCCTCTTCAACAGAATGGAAGAAGATTATTTTATTGCAATGAAAAGGGAGAGAATCGAAAGGGGGGTGGGTAACTTTTTAACAAGAAAGCCCCTCCTCCATCCTCCTCCTCCGCCATCGAGAGCGAAGGAGCTCCAGGCATAGGAGGCGCGCGGTCCCTTTTCTGGTGCGCTCTCGCTCTTGCCGGGACCCCCGGGCGTTTCCTGCTAATATCACTCGGCCTGCGGGACTCGCATCTGGGAAACGCGCTGCTTTTCATGAAAGCGAGTCCGCAGAGTTATCAATTTTCACCCGATAGGTCGACGCAAGGTTTCTTTTCTGTGCATCCTTTCGCTCCAAGGGTAGGTAATCACGTGCAGCAAGCACATCTGATATAGCTCGGGGACGGCGGTTCGTTTTCGCGTGCGCTATATCAGTTTACTCATTATATTCGGCCCGCGGCCTACTCATTTCTACGTTGCATAGAGAGAGAGAGAGAGAGAGAGAGAGAGAGAGAGAGAGAGAGAGAGCGAAAACAGCCACGGGTGCCGAATATTGATTTCGCGTTGGTGGCGGTGAGAGAAACAAAAATCTTCCAGAGAGAGATTTTAATGATTTTAATTTACCGCCCGTAGACAAGGGAGCGTTTTCAAGTCGGCCGCCGCCCGTCTCCTCTCTTTGCCGGCCAATTTCTATCTTCCCCCCTTCACCCTTAAGCAAAGACATGTTTTCCAGAACGCTACTGAACAACACAACTACCATAACAAAAATAGTAATAATTAATAATAATAACAACAGCAACACTAACAGCATTCTTATTCTTTTCTAACGAGACAAACCGAGGTCGTTCGAAGATCGTGAAAAAAAATTAATTTAAGAGACATTAAATATGGGCTGGAGGAAAAAAGAGAAAATGATGGCGCTTTTTATGATTTTTTTCACTTTTTTAAAAAATCATGCGATTGTTATCATTGATTTAGGTTATTCCATAATATATTTACGAAGGTTCGTTTTTATTGTTGCTTTCGGGTATACCATCTAAAAAGGGAAAATAAACGCAGACGATTCATAGGAGCATACACGAAAGAATTCCTTTCTGTTTTAAAGGAGTTGGAGGTTTAATTATACAAAGATTTCGAAATGCATTATTATAATGCCTACTCCAATCCTTTAGCTATTTATAAGAATGCACGCTTGTTCTGTGCGTTTATCCGTCCGTTTGCCGTTTGCATAATAATTTGAAAACGAATTAAGTTTTTCAAATTCTGTTTTCAACAGTACGATCATTAAGATCTTAGTTCGGCTCTATCAACTTTTCAGGCTTTATTGTGGATTCCTTCAGATGCTCTAACAGTGTCCGTTAAGAATACCAAGATATGGCATGTATTCGTATTGACAATTCACGAAAGAATACAATGTCATTTTATTGTTTATCCTTTAAGGTTGATGACGTGGGCTTGAAGCACGCGCCACTTACAAACGATGCATTCGCCTGCTTCGTTTTAACAAATTCATTCAGGTTGACCGACAAAGTACAGGAAAATGAAATTAAAATTTTGTGAACATTTCGATCGATTTAACAAAATTGTCTACTAATTATGGTACGTTGATTGGCATGTGCAAGGATTGGACAAAATAACGCAAACACTGCCATCTCCGACTGCCATAATGATCATCTTTTCTTTTCCCTGGTTAGTGTGGGCCTTATACAAATGCATTTGTACACCTTAGTATGCCTGTGGCCATCATGTCAGATCTGCCAGACTTACAACGCGGGCAAATTGTTGGAGCCCGGGCATCTAGCAAAAGTTGCCCTGTTACTTGGATTATCGAGAGCTATGGTATCAAAGGTCATGACTGTATACAGTATTAGTGGGAAAACCGTCTACAAAACACTTATTGATTGAGAAACAGGAGGGCATTGAAGAGGATTGTCAGCACCAACAAGAAGACCATAGCGACGAAAGTGACTGGAGAGCCTAATGTGCATTTGCAGCAGTCCACTTTCAGAAAAATTGTGGAGTGAACTTCACAAGCAAAAGATTCATGGACGAGCTGCTTTTGCTAAACCAACTATCGCCCAAGTCAATGCAAAACGGAGACAGCAGTTGTGCTATTACCACAAAATTGGTCTGCCAAGCAATGGAAACGTGCTGTGGTCAGATGAATTCACATTCACATTATTTCCTACCGCAGGGCGTACGTATCCTATGTATGGAAAATACCAGCGGAAGTGTACTGCAGTTTTGTAGTTTTAGGATTAATCTATAGACTCTCTGAAAAAGCTCGAACAGTGTCTGCATGAAGAATATCTGAACATCCCATAGAAATACTCCAGGACATACTTGTACTTGATAATCCTTCAAATACACTGTTCATAAAAATTATCAGTTGATTTTAGTTTATTAAAAAAGAACATCAGAAAAGCAAATGACAAGTCAAAAAAAGTTGCCCGATTATGCAAATGCAAATAACATGCAAAACCAAACTTCTTTTATTTCATTGGTCAAAATTTATTATAAAAAGGCTGAAAATACTGGAATATCTGTACTTTCAACACGATTTGCCGAAATCCGAACCCTGCAGAGCCATAGGACGTCTTGAACCTGGTCGAATTCAGACGACAGCGTTAGCAGACTGTGGAATCACTTTGGAAAGACTGGCACAGTACGAAGAAGACAAGGACAGGGTCGCCCATCTGCCACAACAGAAGAGATGAATACATGTACTATTTGACGTTACTGGTAAGAAGGAACCGGCACAGCAATGTGACGAAGCTGCCGGGACAGTTCCTTGCTGCTACTGGATACAGGTATGCATCCAGGCAATATGAAATCGGCTCCATCGTGTTGGACTATATGCCTGGCGACCAATGGTATGCATTCTGTTATCTACTGAACACCGTAGAACCGGCAGAAGGTGGGGCGATGAGCATCGTCATTGGACCCGTGATGAGTGGTCAACTGTCCTCTTCTCGCACGAAACCTGGAATCTCCCGTTCAGTGTGCAGCCTGACAATCATCTATCTTGATCTGACGTAAACGAGGAAACGGGAGAATCCAAGTTTCGTGCGAGAAAAAGACTCATTCGATGGTACCTGACATGGGCTGGCATTAGCATTGGTTATCGTACCGACCTCCTGGCCATCGGAAACGGATCGCTGACTGGTGTCAGTTATCGAGATGAGATCCTGCACCCTATAGTGCTATCACAGTCAAGGGAAGGAAACAGTTTCCCTTCCCTTGACTGTGGTGTTATCTCGCCAACAACATGCTTCGGGAGGCAGCATTCGAACATATGGACTGACCTTCACGTTTTCCAGACCTGAATCCCATTGAACATGCTTGGGATGCATTGGGAAGACATCTAACAAACCGTCCAATGCTAGATGTCTTCAGCATTCTTGAGCTCTTGAGCTCCAGACTTCTGATGCCGGACTTCTTGAGCTCTGGAGCAAGAGTGGCAGATGATCCCATAAGAACTGCTGGACAATCTGATCTTGTCCATGCCTCATGGCTGTCAGTGTTATGGCAGTCCAGGGTGACCATAGATCCTATTGAACAGTCAATAGGTGACACTCTCGTCCAGTTTGACGTGCTTCTGTTCTCTCCTACCAATATGTCACTTGCTACTCAATCAGGATAATTGAGTTCGCATCTCATTTGCATAATCGGACAACTTTCTTAGACTGGTCATTTACTTTTCTAATGTTCTTCTTTATCGCTTCATATTCATTTTAAAATATCCCCTAATTGCTGTGATTAGTGTAAATAAATCTGTAGCTTAATCCTAAAAGTATAAAACAAACAAGACTATACTCTGTCCAACGAAAGATTGACTGGGTGGATTTAATCAAGGCCTCCTAGATAAGAAGGCCCGGACAGCTCGAGCCTGATGGGAACGGTCATGTGATCAAAGGAGGGAAGGTGGATGCAGACGATGCAGGCGATACTCGATCTTTTGCAGAGCTTACGTGCGGATACAGATTATTTTATCATTCAGCATGAACTATTTAATATAATTCTTTCACATAATATTGTAAAGGAACCATGGATTGCTAACATATTCTTCAAGTAGGCATAAAATTTTATTTTGTTTCTGTTCATCTAAGTCACTGACGACCTTTGTAAGCGATCCTTCGTGTTTAGATCATGTTCAAGCGATAGCGACAATCAAATTTGACGAAAATCATTTGCATTAAATTGATTGTTCATTCTAAAAGTTTGAATAACATTTTAGAAGATTCAGAATAAAAGAAATTACAATCGCAATCACTTAAAACATATTGTAGGCAAATTAAAACAGAATAAACATCGAAGCATTAGGTCCATTGAATTAGGCCTAACTCTAAGTATATTGAATGAATTATCTGCTATTTGCATATTACTAACATTTATAAATAAAACAAATGTTCACATATAAATAGTTATAATTAAAATTTGGAGTTAACCTATATCCTTTGTAGTTTTTCAAGTATATACAAGGTGATTATAATTAAAGTCCCTTTGTAAAAATGCTATAA
>JAHWFO010005999.1:1253766-1266865 GCA_023313115.1 Rhysida immarginata | reverse complement strand
CTTTGTATTTGAAGTATTTTATTATATTTTATAAACAATTTTTCGATGATGGTTTCAATTTCAATTTCGTTTCGATTGTCTTTCAGTTACGTATTTTCACTTTAGTTACGTATTTTTGATTTATTTTTGTGGAAAATGATTCCTGATCCTTTTTCTTGTCCATTTGTACAGTTGTACGCAGTTTAACTTTGAGGAATGGTTTTGAATTAATTGTTCCTCAGGCCCAAAATCTTCAAAAACAAAGCAGCCAGACAGCTAATTACTCCACGGCTCACTCCTGCCCAGAACTATCATGGCTCAGTTTGCTTCACTTTTTGCCGCTGTTAACAATAGGATTCGGAGTCTATCTTTAATATACGTCATTGGTTCAGTGTAAGAGTGGATTGTTGTTTTATTATTGTTGGCTTATCATATTATTGTAGGTATTATTACTGTTGAATTTATAAATTATATATCACTCATAAAACCCGTGCAACGCGCGGAAATCTAGGGCAAATAGTGAAAAACCTTTCCCCGACTATGTTGAAGTACTGTATCATAAAAAGTTTGACGCCCATTGGTTTCGTGGTTGTGAATATACACACAGAAAGCGAGATAGACAATGACTTTTGGTAATATAAAATTTAGTTCCAGTTTGGAAAATTGGAATTAATGAAATAATTTAAGTATTTAAATTGGATGATGTAATTTTAATGTCAATGTTCGTAGATTTTGGTTGACACTTGTTTTATAACTGGGATATTGATGTACAATATCCAATTCCATAAAAGTTGGGACAATATGAAAAATGCAAATAAAACATGATTGACTAAATATATATTAGCAAAATTATAAAATTCATGTCATTGAGCGCCTGTTGAAATTTTAAAATAATACTAATTTTAAAACTATATAAAGAATCTAATTCCATTGCAGTGAGAGTAAAAAAAAAATTTTTAGAGTGCATTTCAATTTACACCACTCCTAAGTCGATTTCTAGAGTAGTGAATTCGACTTAGTGAATAATAAATGCGTTTGAAGTGACTGAAGTGAATTATGTACAATTTATAAATGCCGATCTCTTTTTTTTTTGGTCGTATATAATTTTTTAATGAAATTGCCATTGGTAATATGTATCATAATAGTTGGGACGGAAGGAAAAGACCGCACCGGAAGCCACAGAAGTGACATGAATATTCTCGAAACTTCTGGAGAACATTACGTCATAAATCTTGGACTTCCGTCATCTACAGTTCATAATATTATTAATAGGTACAGGACAATGGAAATACCACCGTTCGTAAAGGGCAAGGATGAAGACTAATTCTGACTGCTCGTGATCTTCGGGTTTTCAGACGTCACTGCATTAAAAATAGACATTCAACAGTGACAGAAATTGCGAAATGGGCTCGAGGATTCTATCAAAAACCTTTATTGTTGAATACCGTTCATCGCTACATCACAAAATGTAAGTTGAAGCTCTGTTATGCAAAACGAAAGGTGTTTCTAAACACATAGCCAAAAACGTAGGTGCCTGGCTTGGGCACGCATCCAACTGAAGTGGACTGACGCCCAGTGGCGACGTGTTTTGTGGTCCGATGAATCTACTTTTACAGTTGTTGTTAGCAAAAATCGTCGGCGTGTACTTAGGACCAAAGAGGAAAAGGACAGTCCTGCCTGTTACCAACCTGCTGTACAGAACTCAGCTTTAATAATGGTCTAGAGCTGCATGAGTGCCAATAGGTTGCAAAACTTGCACATCTGCAATGGCACCGTTAACGCACAAGCATAATTTGGAATTTTAGAAGAACATAGATTGCCTTCTCGGCGACATCTTTTTATATCCCATCCCTTTCTATTTCAACAAGATAACGCTAAACCCCAGGCGCTGGCATTACAGGACAGTGGCTACACAATAGACAAATTCAGGTGTTAAATTGGCCTGCCTGCAGTCCTGATTTCTCCCCAATAGAGAATATATGGTGAATTATTAACAGGAAGTTACATCAACAACGACCCTGAACGGTTCAACAGCTGAAAACTTTCGTACAGTAGGAATGGCAACAAATTCCCGTTGCAACGATACAGAAATTAGTATCATGTGTCCCTCGATGGTTAGAAAGCGTGATCAGAAGGAAGAGAGATGTCAGACAATGGTAATTCGCCCACTGTCCCAACATTTTTAGAGTTTGTTGCAATCGCCAGTTCGCAAAAAACCTAATATTTATTAAATAAATGAAAAAGATCTGGTAATAGCAATATGGTAGCGGTTATTATGCGTTCGACGCGTTTCGAGGGAATCTCATCATCAGGAGGAACTATGAACGACTACAAGTTGGCAAAGACTACAGCGCCTATTTATGTGGGTTGCGCCCACCAGTCAGTTAGAAGACGCTCCACTCTGACTGGTGGGCTTACAATGATTGGTTAATATACATTGATAAAGAAGGACATTACAAAACGGTATTATACAAATCGAAAAATGGAAAACATTTCTAAATAATATTACGAGGGTAGCCCAGAAAGTAATGTACCACAATTTTTTCTTCAACAATTTTTTATTAAACACAATGAAACTTATACACACGAAAGGATGATGTTTCTTCTACACTCCCTATTTTTCCACATAATCTCCGTCCCGTTTTATGGCCTTCCTCCAGCGAGACACAAGGGCGTGCATGCTCTATTGATACTAGTCCTTGTTCTGTTCACGCAGCCATGACTTCACTGTGCGAATCACCTCTTCATCATCCTCAAAATGTCTTCCACGAATGGCATTCTTCAATGGCTCAAACAAGTCTGAGGGCGCTAGGTCAGGGCTGTAGGGTGGATGGTGTAACACTGTCCAACCCTGTTTCGTGATGTATTCCGACGTCCTCAAACTGCTGTGAGAGCGAGCGTTATCGTGTTGAAGCAAACAATCAGCTGGGTTGTTATGGCGTCCAAGTCGCTGGAAGCGCTTCTTAAGTATGGTTAATGTGTTCACATATGCCTCAGAATTAATGGTGCTGCCTCTCGGCACAGTCCCAAAACACAGCAGAAGCAGTTGCTTTGAATTTTTTCTTCTGTGGAGAGTGCGGATGACGCCATTCCATCAACTGTTGTTTTGTTTCGGTGTGACAGTACGCTGCATCTTGTCGAGTTTGACAGCCGAGGATGGTCGCCTCGACCGCGGCAAATCTTGGAGCTCCGCCGAACCGCTTTCTGATGGCCTCACCCTCTGTGCCCAGCGACTAACCGTACTTCTGTCGACTGCTGATGGTCCATAAACTGCACATAAACGTTTGTGAATGTTTCCAACCGTTTCTTACTCCGCAGTGAGAAATTCAATGACGACACGTTGCTTGTAACGTACATCACTTACAGACGCCATATTGTTCCATTGCTGCACGTACGCTATCTGTCGGAAGAAACGGAAACTTTGCGCGCGCACTCCGAAAACTTCAAAGAATGCATATCTCAAGATTCGCGTTCGTACCATTGTCAAGTCTCATGCAGGCGTCCCGGGCAACGAACTCGCTGACGCAACTGCAATGCAGGCGGCATCGATTTACCCGGCGGGCCTGATTCATGGAATTAAGCCGCCGGTCAGCCATCTGAAAAGCTCCCTGTACAGGGAGGCTTTCAACACATGGCAGAGGCAATGGGACAACTCCACTAAGGGGAGACCAGTCCACAACTTTTTACCCAAAGTTGCGACAAATACAATTTGCTTACACCCCCGGATCACTCAGATGATAACAGGCCACGGCCCCTTTTACGAATATTTAGAGCGATTTAAGCTCATCATTACAAGCTCGTCAATTTGCCCATGTGGAACTGGAACCCATTCCCCGAGCTACCTTCTCGACGCCTGCAGGCTGCCTGCAGTCCTCGCTGCTCGTAGGAGGCTACACGCAGCGCTTCAGCGGCTCGGCTACACGCAGCCATTCTTGCACGCAACTTACATGAACCCGGAAATAGTCAACCATTTCGAAAAGTTTTCCATAACGGCAATCGCAGCCACAACCTTTGACTTGCCATGATAAGAGCTGGTGTTTGGATTTAGCAGATTTAACCCGCCCTAAGTCGTGAATTTCAGGACTGGGGAGACGGTGTTTTCATCGTGGCTTCTTTCTGCCGTTTGGTCCTCGAGACTCGGTCGGCAGGGGCCCCTGCTAGCAGGGTCCCCAACTCAACAAGGCTTCGCGCGCGTTAGTTGAGTAGGGTAAATTTTTCAATGACTAAAGTTGACTTTTTTGCCAGCTTTGATTAGGGGCCATCCATAAATTACGTCACACGAATTTCATGATTTTTGGACCCCTCCCCCGTCTTTCTCACAGATGGTCACATTTGTGTGATCCCTCACCCTTGTGTGACGTCACATATTTTGCAATTTTAAACTTAGAAATTATTAAATTAAAACAACACTTCCAAACACATACAAAATGACATACATAAACACTTCCAAAATTATTTACATATTTCTATTTAAAATCTTTTTTCATAAACTCAACAATAAATCAAACATTTTAGAAAATTTACAAAACATAACCAATCAAATGAACGATCAAAATTTAACCATCTTTGAACCCATTCCTTTATATTATTTATGACTGGTATAGCAGTTTCCTCGTTCTCGATTTAGATAATGTTAAGAACATTCGATGTGTCAACATCTTCTTCATCCAAACATACAGCTTCGTCATCGTTTATCAAACAAAGAACTTCCCTGGCATGTACCAAAGGCGGCCGACGCGCTGACCTAAAGGTAAAGCGAGCGTGAGCAGCCTTTTTTTCACTCAAGCCTGCTCGCAACCGCTCGTTGCAGCCTATTGTTGAAGTGCCAGGACTTAAGAAAATTAGAGCATTTTAAAAACATTTCCCCTACCTAACCCTACCTATTGAGGGCTATAAAGTGAACTCTTCCATTTCACCGTACAGTGTGAGAACTCTACTGACATGGTTGAGAAACGCTGGAGCGGATTTTTACCGCAGCGACATGGAAAACTTAATTTGACGTTCAGAGAAGTGTTTACAATTATTGGATGATTATACAGGGTGATTCAAATTGTGTGTAAAACAATTTAAGGGGGTATTATAGAGGTCCTATGAACATGGGTCCGAATTTGAACGATAACTGAGATATGAACAGAAATAAAAATGCAAACACCAAGTTCAACAAGTTAATAACTCAGGTTCTGTAAAGCCTAGATTAATGAAATTTGGAGGAACAACAGCGTACATAATACTGTGTATACCTTTAACATTTTATCGAATTCCAACGAGTTGTTTCAGAGTTACGCAGCCAAAGTTGTAACAAGTGCTGGTTAGTACTCACAAGTGAACACGTGTTATGATGTTGAATGAGTAACTCGGGAACTTCTTGTTGGAATTCGATCAAATTTTAACGGTATATACAGTTTTATGTATCCTGTTATTCCTCCAAATTTCATTAATCTAGCCTTTACAGAACCTGAGTAACTTGTTGATCTTGGTGGAGGCATTTCTATCTCTGTTCATATCTCAGTTATCGTTCAAATTCGGACCCATGTTCATAGGACTTTTCGTGTTTACCTTGACCTCTATAATATCTCCTTAAATTGTTTTACACATGATTTGAATCACCCTATATAGAAAAGTGAAATAAATGGCGCAAGTTTCCTCAGAATGTGCGTATGGGATATTAACTTACATCTGTTTTTACTGTTTCAGAGTGTAACTTACTTTCTGATTCACCATCGTATTATTATATTGATAGAGTTGGTAATATTTTAAAGTTTTTCGTTTGAGCTTTATACGTGAGATATATACGTGTGACGTCACGAAGCTTATGACTCGCCCCCTCCCCCCTTGTCACACAATGTCACACTTTGTTGACCCCCTCCCTCCCCCTTAACGTGTGACGTAATTTATGGATGGCCGCTAGCTGTATAGGGTTTAATTCCCCATGATAAAATCCGTTGCTTAATAAAATGTCATATTTTTTGTAATTTTAATACTGTTCAATGTAAGAGTGGATTGTTGTTTGTTAATGTTGGATGGTCATATTGCTGTAAGCAGTATTATTGTTGAATTTATAAATTTAAATATATATTGTTGCATGAAAAAGGGGGGAGCTGTTAACTCATAAAACCCTTGGAACCTGCGGAAATCCCTGGCAGGTTGTGAAAAACCTTTCCCGAACTACATGAAAGGTTTAACGCCTATTGGTTTCGCGAACACACACACACACACACACACACACACACACACACACACACACACACATTGATTTTTGTTAATATAGATAGAATATGATTCCCACAAACACATTTTTTAAAAAATGTAAACTTTCGCGAGTCCTTTCACTCATGTTTAAGATAATTTATTTTTCTTTATAGCTATGAGACACACTTTATTAAGAAACAAAAAGAAAGAAAATGGAATGGAAATGAAATTGTACAGTCGGCTACAAAAGTATCTAGCCACCTTGCAAGGTTATTTCTATGCAAGATGGCTAAGTACTTTTGTTGCCGACTGTACATAAAATGCCTTGAAAAACTTGTAAACAGATATACAAGCAAGAAAAGGGACAATAAGAGACATGAAAGAAAAAATTATAAATGATATAAATGACAGATTAGCTGACCGTTCTGCAACTCTGTTGCTTAAGAAAACTATACCACAAGAGAGTAAAATTAGCAAATAAAAGTTTTAAATAGGCAATACAGTATTTATAAAGCTAATGAATTTAACTAAAAGAATTTAGCTGGTGTCGACAACAACTTCGGAATTCATCTTCGACGGGTTCGCCCGACTAATCACGCGCTGCACAAGTATGTGGAAAGGGTTGGGGAGACTATGTATCGAAAACTGATTAGTGCATTACACGTGGGGGAACAAATATAAGTATACGCTATAAAACTAATTTTGTAAATAAATGTTACAACTTAGGGAGGCAAAAACTTTTCAAAACACCCTCGAAGATGGTTAGTAATTATTCAAGTCGAGGGAAGTTGATTAGTAATTATTCAACTCACCTTAATTTGAATTTTTATTAATTTTGTTTGTCATGAAAAATGTTTAAAAATGAATTTTGTTTGTTATTAAAATATATTTTATGGATACAAAGTACGAGGGGTGATCAAAAAAGTAAGGTCACAAAGCCTGCAGTGACACGTGTAAATTTTATTTCGTACAACAGATACAGCTAACTGATAGATAGTACATACGAGCGTACATTAGGTTATTTTTCGACATAGTCTCCATATCGGCTTAGGCACTTGTCGGTTAGTGGGATGAGTTTGAATATTCCCTCCTGGTAAAAATCCTATCCTTGCGTGTTCAGCTACGTTGTCGCGAAGTGTCTCACCTCCTTGTCTGAAGCGAATCGCTGGTCTCCTAGGTGTTCCTTCATGTAAGGAAAGAGGTGAAGGTCGCTTGGAGCGAGGTCCGGGCTGTAGGGAGGGTACTCGATGATATCCCAGCGAAACAGATTCAACAGCGTGGTGGTCGTCTGGGCTGTATGGAACTTTCACCTCTCTCCTCACTTGAAGGAGCACCTAGGAGAAACACTTTAGAGAAAACATTATAAATATGAAAAATGAATTGTAAATTCCTAAATAATGAGACTAACGAAAAACAAGAATTTAAACGAATAAAATTGAGGAACCAATAAGTTAAATAAAAAGAGTTGTAATTCTTTTTCATATTCGAGCAGATAAATGCATAACGAAGCGTTATCATAAGCATACTTTCGATAATGTTAAATGAAGCGAGCATCAATTGTTGAACCGTTCTGTGTATGTGTCGATTATTTCTTCATTACTATTGGTAAAGTGTTTCTACATAATCATATACGGTTGAAGCGAGCGATTAGCTACTTGCGATTAGTTTGACAACAATAAGTCTAATTAGAATTCAGGCATTGATAATCTTAAGCCTAACAGCAATTTGCTCTTGATAGCAATTAGCTATGGACAACAATTGCTATGGACGTTACGAGTTGTTATATTCCATGCCATATATTACGCCTATAATCAGAATGAGCGATTTTGCGCATTGATTTAGGCACTCAGACCATCGTTGAATACAAATTTCATATAATTGAATTCGTTCTCAATAATGGTTTGAGTAAGAGCAAGAGCATGAACACTTATTCTGAATACGGGTGTTAGCATTGAAAGTTTCCAATGGTACGATCAGGATACGTACTACTAAACTAATTACCACTATCATTAATTACTCATAGCACTTCGTTACGACTTGTTTCATATATTACATGCCATATCTTAGCATTGGAAGTTTTAATAGTACCATTTGGTACCATTAGAATACGTACCGTTAAACTAATTACCAATATCATTAATTATTCTTTATATTCATTCATGGCACTCCGTTACGAGTTGGTTGATATATAACATGCCATATCTTAGCATTGTAAGTTCCAACAGTACCACGTGGTACGATTAGGAGACGTACAATTAAACTCATTTCCACTAAGATTAATTGCTCATTATATTCATTCATGGCGCATCGTTACGAGTGGTTTGATATATAACATGCCATATCTTAGCATTGTAAGTTCCAACGGTACCTTAAGTTACCATTAGAATACGTAGTACTAAACCAATTCCAACAGTTATTAATTAATTATTACAACAAGTTAGAAGGTTATAAATAAGAATAACATAAATAACATAAAATAAATAAAACATAGCTGTAAATATCAGGCAATGTAAATTAGATATAATCAAACTAAAACCGTAGTAGACAGGTACCATAGTGAGTAAGTAACAGTGAGCTAATAGGTAGAAACTGCCTAAATAAAACATGCATCATCATGAGACAACAATAAAACAACAAACAGCCAAAAACAACAAGCCTTATTACGATACAACATGTAAACTGATAAGAAAGTGTCGAGTCCAAATATGTTGTTTAAAACTAATTGAGTTGAATAAATTAGATAATGGTGATAGTATAATACTTTAATACTTTCTTAAATTAGATAATGGTGATAGTATAATACTTAAATACTTTCTTAAATACGAGGATAAAGTCTGGATACCTTTAGGTAAAAGAGACCAGTTCTTCAATCCTTTTATGGATATACATCTGTAAATATATTCCTGTTTAACAATCGGTAAACAAACATGGTCGGCATTACAGATGTTGTAATTGTGTCTCTCACAGAATGTTTTAATGGTTACTGGGGTAGAAACCTTCAGAAGTGAGTGTGTGATTTGAAAATAAAACAACAAGTTTGAAAGAAATAAATTTGATATATGGTTAAAATATTCAATTGTCGGAATAAGTGTGAGACTGATTCTGACTTGGATGTTTTTGTTACGGTTTGTAAGAACCATTTTTGCAGTTTAAGAATTCTTTTTAAATCATAGGAAGATGTGGAACCCCAAAAGATATTTCCATAGCACAACGAGGAGTGTATCCAGGTAAAATATAAAAGCAAAAGAATGTTGTTAGGAAGAAATTGAAATCTGGATATAATTCCTTGTTTTTTTATTAAGTTTGGTTAATAGGACATCTGTGTGTAAATTCCAGGTAAGGTCATGAGTCAATAATAAACCTAAGTATTTAAACAAATTGGCATTATCAATTAGGTGATTATCATAATAAATCAGTGGGGAGACTGGAATATTATGTTTATTTCCCTGAAAAAAACATTAGATTTAGCAGTGTTGACAAATAAAGAGTTTGCATTGTTCCATTGCAACAAGTCAAATAGAACTAAGTTGATATTAAGTAAAAGCTGTGAGACATTACAACTAGAGAATATTAATGTAGTATCATCAGCATAGAAAATTGATTTTACAGAGGGATGAGCTATTGGAAAATCTTCAAAGAATATGTTTAACAAAAGGGGAGAAAGCACTGAGCCCTGTGGGACACCTAAATTTCTTGTCCGAACAGTTAATAAGTTAAAGCCAGTAATGACAATCGACAATCAAACAGTGTAGTGTAAATTTGTTCAGGTGGGACGAAAGCAGTACTTTCACGAAGCTCACTCTACCAGAATACATTTCACATGAAATACACTGAAATAAGCAAGAAGCCTGACTAACACCAGAGGTTTTCCACAATATGAAAAAATAATAAGATTGATGATTGTCAGGAAATTGGCAGAGGGCGCGGGGGGGGGGGGTAACACATCTAATAATCCGGGAAGAACATTGCCAATGTCTTCAAATTTGGCATCAAGAATATGCCTCGGTTTTCTATACTTTTTATGCCACTTCATTTCCATCAGGTTCTTCAGTATTCCAGCCACCAGGTTATTGTCATGAGTCTTCATCGTCTGCATCATATTAATCAGGAGATCTTGGATACACTTTCCAATGAGAGTCATATTCAGATCCGAGTGGATGTAATGATTTTTTACGGATCTTCTTCCAAGCTGGGCAGTGGTTCTCAGGGTAACATTCTGGAACATCTGGAGAAGTCAGAAAACGTGTTCCTTATATAAAATAGGAATGGCGGTCCTAGTTGAGCGCTTCTCAAAGGGAGCGCTCCTAATAGGGGTGGGGGCTCTACTGTCTTTCTGTTTGTCTTCTAATCTGATCAGGAAATACATAACTCCGTCACTTTCAAAGGAGGTTTTGGCATTAACAATGCGGACATTACTGCAGCGGTAGAGAAGTTCATCTATGACATGCTGGATGCTAGGTTGTAAGAAGCTGCTGGAGCTGAGGCTGATGTAATGGCCTCAGCAGACGTCTCAAAAGTTCGTAGTCAGGCGCCTAGGCGTGCAGGTTATAATGGACATCTACACTTAATTAAACGCCTTCAAACGAGGCTCGTTCATGGTATGGTGAACCATTAGAGATCGATTGGGAATGTGAAATAAAAGGAGCGATCACCACCGACAATCGAGCATGACGCTTGGATATTGAAAAACATTGTAGGAATGTTGAAGGATATTCCAGACAAAGAAATCTTTTAAGGATGTAGGCAGCTTTTCTGCCGATGGCTGCAGGAGGAAGGTTAGATCCATGCGACCTGTCTAAACGTGCTAGCCATAGTTCCCGGACGATGAAAATTATTGGAATGACTAGGCCTAACCTTCACTCGTGTTTGGGCATGGAGCAAGAGGTTTTCGGAGGAATGGTCATCATTACAAGATGATCAACGACCTGGACAAGCAAACCGCGCCATCACAGATGATTCCAAAGCCAACTTATATGATTCGCCTGACGGAGTATTGATCACACAGCGCACGGACTGGTAGGAGAATGTTTGTTACTCCTTAGTGCTATTTGAGACCACACCAGATTGATTGTGCGAACTGACAGTCAAAGAAATTGTGTCCAATAATCTCTGTTACACCAGAAGACGCAATCAGTTTCCACTTATGTAGGCGTTGAAGGGGATAAAAATCATGGTGCAGTAACCTTCATTGCAAATTGAAGACCGGTCCTTCGAAGGTGATTGTTTTTAAGGTCATCAATATTGCTGCCTATCTGGATGTAGACTGAAGATGTTTTTCATCTCACCTTAGTCAGCCTGCTGGAAGAACCAAGATTGACGCAGATGCCCTAGATCATTCTCATTAATTTGATGTAACTTAGATATAAAGTTAATTAGATCTAATTGAAAGTTCTTGCACACGTTCGGTTGAAAAGAAGGCATGGTCACTGGCAACAAAGCTGGTAACGGGAGCAATTTACCTTAAAAAAGAGGCATAAGTGGCACAAGGCGAAGTTTGCCCGCTTTGAAGGATGGAGGGAAATGACTCGGATCATTGCAGCAAGCCTGGCAGAAAAATACGGCTACGTTGAATGTCTTCTTTCAAAGGGGATGAATAAAAAGTGCACATAACGGATATCTTTGGATGTTGAGTCCCACACAAAGTTAATAATAACGCTACTCACCTTCTGAAGATATTTTTGCCATGGCAAGGTAAATAGGCATTTTGAAGTAAGATGCGATACAAATCTCGCCTTGACAAACTCGAGATGGAAAATCGGAAGTTTTTGTACAGGCGGGAAATCCACACCAGTATTACTTGTTGCCAGTGAACAGAGTCTATAGTCCTGGAAAATGAGAACACATAGCCTAACACTGTAGCCTGGTTGCCCCAGGATATCGGTAATAATTTTAGTTGTTCAGCAGTCCAACAACCGAGGCGATGCCTCTAGATTTAATGGGGTTAATTGTGCTGTCTGTGGAGGTGCTGAACTGCTCAAAGGTCCACCTTTAGATATCCAAGGGTGCATGCATCCGATGCAAAGAGTACTACATGTCTGCATAAGCAAGCGTACTGATGGAAATGGACACTGCTGGCAAATCATATCCCCGAACATGTGGATGGCGTTTGAGATGTTGCATTAATGGCTCTAGATAAAGGATGTACAGAAGAGGAGTGGACACCCCTGTCTGACATCCTTTGACAGTTTAAAGGTGGAAAATGAAGAACCAATAACACATACAAAAGAGACGGCTGAGATGTATTGTGTGGCTATAATGTTAGAAAACTCTGAAGATGAAGTTGACGAAGCATATTGAACAGGTAAACGTTGTTAACCTTGTCAAATGCCTTTTCTTGTTCAAGACTTAACACTGATAGAGATTGTTGATAGATTCTAGCTTCTTCCATAATGCAACTGATCGTAATCAAGTTGTCCGAAATCCTGCGCGATGGCATAAAGCATGATTGACCAAAATCGAAAAACTCTGCAGCAAGTAGTTAATTCTCTTTTGGAAAACCCCAGTCAAGACCTTAAAGTCCGTGTTTAGAAGGGTTATAAGTTTCCACTGGGTCACACGCCCAAGAAGATCCCAAGTCTTGATGTAAAATGAATATGGGAGGCCGTCTAAACCCATGCAGAACTGTAGACGACCGGAAGTCAGGAACTTCTTGGCTTCGTCATCAGTGACGGATCTTGTTATAATGGCATCTACGTAATGGAAAAAGATGGAAGATCATCTACCCAGCAATTTTTATATTCGAGCAGATTAATGCATAACGAAGCGTTATCATAAGCATACTTACGATAATGTTAAATGAAGCGAGCATCAATTGTTGAACCGTTCTGTGTATGCGTCGATTATTACTTCATATGCTATTGGTAAAGTGTTTCTACATAATCATTTACGGTTGAAGCGAGCGATTAGCTACTTGCGATTAGTTTGACAACAA
>JAHWFO010005999.1:1235212-1253756 GCA_023313115.1 Rhysida immarginata | reverse complement strand
CAGGATACGTACTACTAAACTAATTACCACTATCATTAATTACTCATTACTTTCATTCATAGCACTTCGTTACGAGTTGTTTGATATATAACATGCCATATCTTAGCATTGAAAGTTTCAATAGTACCATTTGGTACCATTAGAATACGTACTGTTAAACTAATTATCACTATCATTAATTATTCTTTATATTCATTCATGACATTTCCTTACGAGTTGTTTGATATATAACATGCCATATCTTAGCATTGTAAGTTCCAACAGTACCATGTGGTACGATTAGGAGACGTACAACTAAATTCATTTCCACTATGATTAATTGCTCATTATATTCATTCATGGCGCGTCTTTACGACTTGTTTGATATATTACATGCCATATCTTAGCATTGAAAGTTCCAATAGTACTATGTGGTACGATCAGGATACGTACTACTAAACTCATTTCCGATATCATTAATTGCTCATTATATTCATTCATGGTGCGTCGTTACGAATGGTTTGATATATAACATGCCATATCTTAGCATTGTAAGTTCCAACAGTACCATGTGGTATGATTAGGAAACGTGCAACTAAACTCTTTTCCACTATCATTAATTGCTGATTATATTTATTCATGGCGCGTCTTTACGACTTGTTTGATATATTACATGCCATATCTTAGCATTGAAAGTTTCAATAGTACCATGGGTACCATTAGAATACATACTGTTAAACTAATTACCACTATCATTAATTACTCATTATATTCATTCATGAGATGTTGTTACGAGTTGTTTGATATATTACATGCCATATCTTATAATGGAAAGTTCCAACGGTACCTTAAGTTACCATTAGAACACGTAGTACTAAAACAATTCCAACAGTTATTAATTACTTTATATTTTTATTGATGACACATTGCTATGGGATGTTTGATATATAACATGCTATATCTTAACACTGAAACTTCTAAAGGTGACATATGGTATCATTAGAACATGTACTTGTAAACAAATTTCGGCCATCATTAAGTATTCGTTATATTCGTTCATGATACGTCGTTACGAGTTCTTAGATATATTACATGCCATATCTGGTCATTGTAAATTTTTAATGGGATATCATAATAGTCCCAATAGAGCACGTGCTATTGTACCTATTCCGGCTATCTCACCTTCAAACTTGTTCGTGCTGTCTCATATTAATGGAATGGTGAAAACAGTGTGAAAAAGTCAATTCGATTTCAAGTTATCGTAATAAATAATAAGCTCCCTACGAATAAAGAATTTTTGGTTTAGGCACGGATATCCCCTTTCTACAATCGTCAATCACGTGCATCCTGCGTTGATCACGTGCAATACCATCTCAACGTTTAGAGCGCGCGCGGAGCCGTAACGAAGTGCTCGGCACGCGTTTTCCCCAGAGACAAATGAAGTAAGGTTTTTTTCTTCATTTGTCTCTGGTTTTCCCCAGTGCAAGGTTGATTCGTTTCTTCTAGCAATTCTCCCCATTCGAACGCAATGCATTGTTGGAATTGTGTCCACGGACGTCTGAACAAACTGATCGCATATGCTACTTTTCTATTTATTGTGCGAAAAATGAAATCCTTCACTGGAGAGATGAACAGTTATTAGCTGGAAAGGTTTCCAACGTTTGTTTAATGCAGTTATAAGTTGGAAGTTCAAAGCCAAGTACACTCCTATCGTCGCAATTTTTTCCCTAATCGGAAGTACTTAAGGAGAGAAACTCAATTGAAAACAGCGACTTCTGTTGACATTTTCATGAACCTATCATTGTTTGTGAGAAAACGCAACACGTGGAGACACCTGCCGGAGTTCATTGGAAACACAATCACTCCATTTTTCTGGACATGAAAAGATTTGTGTTGTGGTGGATGGTTGGAATCATAGTTGAGTACGTTGCAGGTGGCGGTAGGTTTTCTACTCTTTTTTCGGATTGTATAATATTGTTTAAAAATTTTCCTTTTTTGATTTGTATGCTTTTCATGTATTTCTGTTTATTACTTTTTTCTTATTTCCCGTTTATATAATACAGTAAAATCCCGTTACAAGGTACCTCACATTAATGTACATTTCAGAATAATGTACAAATTTAAAATCCCCTTCCCAAACGTAGGTATTTTAATGCTAAAAAGTTTCAGAATAACCTACCCCACTTTAACGTACATTTCAGAATAACGTACTAATTTTATATTCCCTTGGTTAAATTATCACTTCGTTATAACGTACATCGTTCGAATGTCTTGCTCTGATTGGTCAATGCAGCCCATGCGTCAGTTGCAACTGGCTAACTAAGCCGAGTTCACATTTCATTGGTTGGTCAGTGTAGCATATATAAACCCGGAAATCTCTGCATGCTACTCATGGTTCCCCTCGGGCCTGTGCTATTTAATTACTTTGTACATGATTTCCCGAAACCCGATAATTGTAATCTGTATTTTTATGCGGATGACACTGCCATTATGACATGGGCACACCAGCTGGCTCAAGTTATCACTCGGCTGCAGTGCGCCTTGAAGCAGTTCGAAGACTGGTTTAACTGCTGGAAGTTGAATCTTAACGTCGGAAAGTGCAAGGCTTTGTACCTCAATAGGAAGCTCAAGCGTCCCCCAGATTCTCTTGTTCTGTTCAATAAGAAACTGGACTGGGTGGACAACTACAAGTATCTGGGAGTTATCATTGACTCAAGACTCTCATGGAACCGGCATATGTCCTATGCTCTGAACAAAGCGAAGAGGGCTAAGTACAGTATCATAGCTCTCATGGGTCGCAACAGCGCCCTCAGCATTGACAGCAAGCTACTTCTGTACAAATCGATTATCCGGACCATACTCCTCTATGGCATGCCTGCGTGGGCGACTATCTGTAAAACCAGAAGGAGTGAACTACAGTCATTCCAGAATGTTCCCTGAGGACCATTGCCCAGCTGGACAGAAGGACGGTGAAAAACTAATCCATCCACTCGGATTTAGACATGGTCCACATCGGAAAATTTATACAGGATCTCCTTTTTATTATGATACAGACGATGAAGACTCACGATAATAAACTTGTGAATGGGATACTGAAGAACTCATTGAATATGAACTGGCATACAAAGTATCGTAAACCGAGGCACGTTCTTGACGTCAAGTTTGAAGATATTAGCAACGTCTCTTTCCCGGACTACTGAAAATGTGATAATCTTCTTTCTCCTTGTGTTTTTTATTTCGTTTGTATTTTGTTTCTGACAATCGTCAATCTTATTTTCTTTTTTTGTATAATATGGAAGACCGCTTGGATTGGTTAGGCTTCTTGACTACCTCACTGTATTTCATTTGGAGTTTATTCTGGTTAGATGAGCTTTGTGAAAGCGCTGCTTTCGTCCCATCCTAACAAATGTACACTTCACTGTTCGATTGTCGATTGTCGCATGCTACTCAGTCGGGATCCAATTTGTGCGGCAATTAGATAAGAAAGCTTCACTTGACGGACGATTGACCATTTTCAATACGGTAAGATCATGTGTTTGTTTATTTTAATTTTAGCTTTAAGTAAATTATCTCTTTCTTTCTCTAAAGTCTGAAGTGGTACACTAGGCGATACTAACAACAATTGTTCACTCTGCTTTGTTAACATGCCTGGCCAACACCAGCTAGACAGAAGGCCTGATGTCATATAACAATCGATCGAGGCCAACGAGAGACAAGCCAGGGCACTCAAAAGTCACATGATCATCGGGGTCCGGCCAACAATTCATCCTTCATTGTCTCCATCTTAAATTTTAACAATAAGAATTTTTTCGTTTGTTGGTCTCTCGCTGGCCTCGACAATCGATTTGTCAAGAAGGAATACATTGTTACATTCTGTTATCTTTTAAGCATTACAGACATCGGCGCGCGCACGTGAAATCGCTTTGTCGACGCACAATTGCTCAAGTGATCATAATCTATATTACTCAGTAGCGGAAGAATGGAGCAGCTTATTGGTTTTATAATGTCAGTCCTTCATAATTTCTACATTTTTTGAGATAGAAGGTTGAAATTCGGAATGTAGCTTCCTATGGGCATGTCCATCTGCACTACTTAGTTTGGCTTTCATTGGTACACTGGGGTCGGAATTACGGGGTTGTCTGGGATTCAGAGAGGACAACATATCTAGGTGCTATTTAGGTACGTGAAGGCGTGAAATTCAGTATCCAGATTCCTCTAGGCATGATCTACATTGCTATGAAGTCTAGGCCCATTTGTTCCATTGGGGTCGGATTTGCGGGGGTAGCAGTCACTTGGTCTTTAGGTTATGGCAACATATGGCATGTGATATATCATACACTCGGAAATGATGAGAAAGGAAAGAAAATACGAGCTCTTTTACATTTTCTATATATTATGTTCGAGAAAATTAATTTGTTGATTAAAAAACTTGAGGAGAGGTAAAAAAAAATGCAGATAAAGAGTTAAAAATAGATGACTGCAGGATCTGTTACTTGCTTAACCTACTCGGGGGGAGGGGGGGAATTATTTCTTTTTAATAAATGTATAAATGTGTTTCTGCTTCACTGCTAAAGCTCCTCCTTGGAATGTTTATAAGATTTTATTAAAAAAAAGATTTTATTAATCCCCCTCCCCCTCCCTCCGAGTAGGGTAAGGCAAGTAGCAGATCCTGAAGTCATCTATTTTCACCCCTTTATCTGCACTTTTTACCTCTCCCCAAGTTTTTTAATCAAAAAATTAATTTTCTCGAACGTAATATGTAGAAAATGTAAAAAAGCTCGTATTTTCTTTCCTTTCCCATCATTTCCGAGCGTATGATATATCACATGCCATATGTTGCCATAGTTCTAAAGACCACGTGACTACCATCCCCGCAAATCCGACCCCAAACTTCATAGTAATGTAAATCTTGCCTAGAGGAATCTGGATATTGAATTTCACGCCTTTACGTAACTAAATAGCACATATATGTTGTCCTCTCTGAATCCCACCCCCGTAATTCCGTCCCCAGTGTACCAATCAAAACCAAACTAAATAGTGCAAATGGACATGCACATAGGAAGCTACATTCCAAATTTCAACCTTCTACCTCAAAAAATGTAGAAATTATGAAGGGGTACACAGTTAAGACATTATTAAACCAATAAGTAACTCCATTCTTTCGCTACTGAATAATACATGTATAGATTATGAGCACTTGAGCAATCGTGCGTCGACAAAGCGATTTCACGTGCGCGCGTCGATGTCAGTAATGCTTAAAAGATGAACAGAAAGTAACAATGTATTCCTTCTCGATAAATCGATTGTTATATGATATGCCATTAGCTTCTTATTCTTTACACTCACTGTTTTAGCATGTGAATTCGACTTGAAGGGGTCCACGAAAAATTCTGAAAAGTTGATACGGCCGAGCAAAGACTATGATGGTCATATTTCTGAAAACAGAATTTAAAAAAGTTAATACGTTTTCAAGTTATGGTGCAAACGGCGGACGGACGGACGGATAAACGTACAGACTAAGGGCGCATTCTTATAAGTAGTTTTTATGCTAAAGCTCCTAATAAATGAAGGCACTTAAATTAGGTTATAATTAATTATTTAAAAGTTAATCATTATGTCAGTAGCAGCATTTCTCTCCTAATTTATATATAAACATGAGTTGCTGTATAAAATGCCCGGATGTTCCAGCAAATCGCTAATCCAATCCAGGCAGATTTACGCGATAAGCAGCGACTTAAGTCTATTATAGTGCTCTACCAAAGCCTACATGGATTAAGAGAGCGGGCTCTAGCTTCAAGTGTAGCTACCAAAGCTCTCTTAATTCTTGTAGGCTATGGCTCTACTATCATGGGGATCAAGGGGCTCTTGCTTCAAGTGTAGCTTTTATGCTAAAGCTCCTAATAACAACAGGGAGTGAAAGGAACAGCGGAAGTTGACCCCAAATCTACTCATCCGCTGCAGGGAATAGGCGCTGTTTTTATTTCACTTAGCATCGGATTTAACATTGGAACTGTTACGAGCTTCGCTTCCCATTCTACTGAACTGGAAAAGTTAACCTTTCGAAGCACATGTTTCACATTACGACACGTTCATTAGACATCACAGAATAAATGTCTGAAATCGGGTCCATCATTTTGACTTGCCCTGTAGTGAAAGGAAGTTGAGAAAGCAGGGAAGGGAAGGAAATTAATATTTGTATTCTTTTAAATGAATAAATATTGTATAATTTTTAAGAAATAACACCAAGAACATGAGACATTTTAATATTTTCTGAGTTTATTAGAAATCGACGAATATTAAAGCTGAACACAATCAATTAAATAAATAAATAAATAAATAAATCTGAAATAGAAATTTGTACAAAAAATAGAATAAAAAAGGCGGGATCGCATGAACTCTGCCCTCAGCATTGTTGATCACTAAGCCTAATTATAAAATTCGATTAAAGTCATTCATTTCTGATTATTACTTTTTCGCTACAAAACTGCCGCATTTGTAACAGATCCTGAACTACTTCCTTTGTTGTCTGCTCACTTTCGAATAACTACCTCACTGAAGTTTCAAACTTTTCATTACGATGCTTGGATTAAGTGCCATCTATGGGTAACGGTTAGAAACCTTTTCAGCTTTTCATGTGAAAGAGTATTACACAAATTAAAATAGCAAAATCATTGAAGTTCGGTGAAATAACAATTTTTAAAATTAGCATGTGGATACATTTCATTTTGCAAAAAATAACTTTCAATAATATAGCGGTCCTATTGAGAAACGTTGATTTTTATTATAAGACTAGAGACCTTAAATAAAAGATGGAAAACTATCTCCATCTATCGACAGTTAGAAACGATAAAAGTCAAAAGTTGCTTTTACACAGTAAAAGGTTCCGACTTAATATCCAATTTTTACTTAATATTATCCAGGTGATATGTCCATTATTCTTCTAGCTGCAGCTCTTCTTTGCCATCCGACTCTCTGCCTTGGAACTTTTTCTTTATTCTGTTATAAAATCATTTTCGAATAATTATCTTTTGAATTTTGAATATTGTATTAGACGTGATTTTTTTTTGCTGAAACTATTAATTTGTATTTATATATTTCAAATATAGCGATTTAATTTCAAATATAGCGATTTAAGAGTGTGATTTAGATTTTAAACCAAAATCTCACGAGCAAAACACCTCATTCAATTTTGGTAGATTTTGTAAATTTTGTAATTTATCTTTGTAAATAAAATAAATGAGTAAAATAAAAAAAAATGGTTTGTTCTGCTACTTTAGCTAATGTAGGCAATGCGGAAATAGAGCAGAAATTCTTATAATCTTCTTTATTACCAGATTTATGGACTACATGGAAGAAGAGTAAGAAAACTGAATAACAGAGAGAGCTAAAGAAAATTTTATAGATAAATTTATGAATGAGATTAATCAAAGCTCTATTGAATATATAGGGAAAATATTTAGTTTAGGTGCCGTATTTACCCGAATAGAAATCGAGATTTTTTTTGCAGAAATCTTCGGTTTAAAGTCGCGTGCGGAAGAAATTTTTTTTTTTGATCGGCGCAATATATTTTTTTTTAATAATGTAGCCCCGAAGACAATTGGTTAGATTTAATTCTCTACATTTTATCGTGACGTTTGTTAGATTCTTTTCTCTTTTTTTGTTATTCTTATAATTTTTGTTTTGTGTTGTCACCAAGATTCCTGAGTAGGAAGTGTAGACGCGTTAAGCGTATGCCCTCTGACGATATACAGGTGTCTCACCTGTATGAACCATAGGTTGAGCAATGGAAGTTTACATTGTACAGAATGGCAATGCCTAAAATGCCATCGTAAGGCCTACCATCCATAGGGTGGGCTAAATATGTCTTATCCTTGAGGAAACCACCTTGCATGCATATGTTTAATTTTACTCCTTTATCGATGTTCATTCCAATGTGTCAATAAAATACAAATCTGACAGGGTACTTTCAATGGAAGAATTGTTGTACTTTTATGTGAGGGGTTTTTATGTATATTCCATTTCCAAAAAAACCGACGCCACTTTCGAATATGGAAGTCAACTTTGAAATGTGTAATGGAAACCCCTATTTTTAATGGTTTCGCAGATTGTACGCAACATTTGATAAATGTTTTATTCTTGGTGTTTTTTTCAATTGATCCAACCATTTAGGAGATAGAGGAGGTGGAAGTGTGATTGTTTGGATTCAAACCTTTTTTTTCGTTTAATTGATGAACAATTTCGACTTTTTGCCTTTTCTTTAAATCCAAAAGTTGTACGGATCAATCGACAATTATTTTTTCGACAACGTTGCGGAAATGGAGAGCCAACATGAGCTAACGTCGCGCGTGCTCACTTCAACAATACTTAAAAGATAAACAGAAAATAACTGTATTCATTCTTGACGAATCGATTGTCATATGACATGCTGTTATCTTGGTATTCTTTACAGTGTCATGAAGTGAAGATTCATCACTTCTTACTACCACCTAATTTCTTCGAGTCAGTTTGTTCAGCTTTTTGTATCTTTTATTTTATGTAGTATTTTTTTCTTATTGCATTTATTTGTATTACTTTTGAGTTATAATGTTTGAAACAATGTTTCAATCTTTCTTTAAAGCTTCTTAGTTTTGCAGTGGATTAAGGGGATGCTGATTCCTTACAAGTTGTTTGACCACACAGTAACTTTCCCAACCAAGGATAGTGTGGTAAAGCTGGATAGTTTCCAGAGTCAGCTTGACGAGATGAAGAAGTCCATTGCAGAATTGACTGGGATGGTGGCGAAAATGTCAACGCAACCACGAAACAGGGTTGAACACCAATAAGGTAGGATATAGTGTTTCTCTCGTGCAATGAGTGGGGGCATTATGCCAGGGATTGTCCCAAGAAATTGACTCTACAAAGGACATCCTATCACTACGTAATTTTCAAGACATCAACGCTATAGAGGTAGGGTGCGATGACGAAAATTTATATAGAGTTAACATACAAATGCAAGGGAAGTTGCTCAAGATGCTTGTGGATACTTCCCAATGCACACATTTATTCCAGTGACATGCAGATAAAATGTGTCAATAATGGAACAATGAACATCGATAAAGGAGTAAAATTGAACATATGCATGCAAGGTGTTTTCCTCAAGGATAAGACATTTTTAGTCCACCCTATGGATGGTAGGCCTTACGATGGGATTTTAGGCATTGCCATTCTATACAATGTAAACTTCCATTGCTCAACCTTGTGCAAATCTAAGGCAATAATCAAGGATGGGGATTCTGGCAGTGAAAGTGTAGGACAGAGTGCCGAAGTGGTACATGCACCTATATTCTTGTTGCTTCAGAAGCAAAACCGCAAGAGAAAAGTTGTCATTTATTTTATTAAAAACAATACCTGGTCATAGGATGATAATTGAGGGGTGCCATTTTCATGATGTGCATGTCGTGCACAGAAGTCAACTGGTGAGAAACAAGAGAAAAAGGAACAAATGTGAACCAAGCATGTCTCATCAATTAAACAGTGTGGTTTGGTTTGTTTGGTATTAACGTCCTTTTCAACTGCTATGGTCATTTCAGGACGGCGTTATAGGGGCCGCAAATTTTGCCTCGCAAGGGTTCTTTAACGTGCAGCCGGCAAACGACTACACGGGACCAACGGCTTTACTTCCCTTCCGAAGGAAGTGCGTGATCTCAGGATTTACCCCTGAAAAATCCTCGTCGTCCTCGGCCGGGATCGAACCCGCGTACTCGGGCATCAGAGGCGATCACGCAACCTGCTGAGCCACCGAGGCCGATCAATTAAACAGTGTGAGTACATAGCAATTTTCAAAAGAAAGCGGATATGAATATCACGATGAATACGATGGTAACAGAGTTGAATATGAGAAGAATTAGATTGGACCAAGGAAGAGTGGTACCAAACATGAGGACTCATTTTCATCATGTTTTCAATACAGGACTCATTTTCATGATTGCAGGTTAGTAGCTATTGCTGGGATTTTATGTGATTGAATTGTGTATATGACTTAACTGAATTAGTTAAAAAAATGGAAGAATTTGTGTATGTTTGTAATTTTTTTGTTTTTTTTTATTTGGGGTGTAAGGCATGTGATGAAGTGAAGATTCATCACGTGTTACTACCACATAATTTCTTCAAGTCAGCTTGTTCAGATTTTGTATCTTTTATAGTATGTAGTATTTTTTTCTTATTGTTCAATTATAGCAATGCATTTATTTATTTTACTTTTGAATTATAATGTTTGTAATAATTTTTCAATCTTTCTTTTTGAGCATCTTGGTTTTGCAGTGGATTAAGGGAATGCTGTTTCCGAGAATTGATGTAATCTCCTCAGCTGCCGGAGTTGTGAGACTTTTGTTGCACGTTTTGTGGGCATTGCCTTTTTTTTTTCTCCAGGAGTCAGTTGAAATAAATTTTGGAAGGATGAAGGATAGCTATGATGGAAAAGGCTGTAGACGAAGGCACAAAGTGTTATGCAGAGTGTGAAAGCATAAGACATTTTGATGTATGAATAGACACTTCCTAATGGACTGTATAATGATACAGCATGATATATTAGCAGCGACTCAAGATTTGTGGACTGCAAGAAATTTTTCCACTGTTTACGTTCACCAACGGGACCCGAAAGTGAAATGTAAGTTGAAAAGGTATGGAAATATATATATGGCATTTTGAGTATTTGAAGCTGTATACGTAGAAGACTTTGCAGAAGCGTGCATCACATTTTGGAATAAGACTCTCCTTTCTATTTTGACACTTTTCTTTTTGGGGCTCTGGTCTTCCTGTCCACAGCCACCATAATATCACCGGCTCCATTTGCATTGAAGAGCTCAATTTTGTAACTTTAATGTTATCTATTTTTTATCATTCAATAATAAACTCATACTTTGAGTGATGGCAAACTAAAGAACGTATAATTATAAGAAGTAAAGGTTCACGTAGACGTAAGTGGCGCCACCCAAGTCTGGCAGGAAATGTGTGCTGCAGTGAAGCCCCCGTTCTATGATCGGGCAGCATTAATCACGTGATATATAGACACAGCCTTTACTTCTTATCCTTATACGTTCTTTGATTGTTTGTGCTGTTATAACGATGCATTTCAGCGGCCTCAGCCAAAGCCTCCTAAAGATAAGGCCTGAGCGCGAAAACGTCATCCATTGTTACCTCATCATGCGAAGACCGAGGCTAACGAGAAAGACAGGCTCCGGCACTGAAAAGTCACCTGACCAAGATAGGTCTATTAACAATGTAACTTTCACTGTTTCCATCTTGTATTTAACAATCAGTGTTTTTTCCTTTGTTGGAAACAATGAAGGTTGGATTGTTAATAGACCTTTCTTGGTCAGGTCACTTTTCAGTGCCAGAGCCTGTGTTTCTCGTTAGCCTCGGCGAAGACATAATTTAGGGTTTATTATTGGTAGAAATGCTATTAAACATATCTTCGGATGATGATGTAACAATATATGACGTTTTCGCGCTCAGGCCTTATCTTTAGGAGGCGTTGCCTCAGCCAACACCTCCTAGAAAGAAAGGCAAACAACTGAAACGTCATACATTGTTACATCATCATAAGTCGACCCGTAGCACGGCCTTCTAGATACTACCAGGCCTGAAAATGGAAAAGATAAAACAACAAACAGAAGTTAGTTCAACGTCATAATCTTAGTGCTTCAACAATACAGTATTGACGTCATGTTCAGGCCTAGTAGTTTCGAGGAGGCCGTCCCGTAGCAGAAAAGTCACCTGACCATGGTAGGCTGATCAACAATCCAACCTTCAACAAACGAAAAAAATACTGATTCTTAAAATCCAATATGGAAACAATGAGGATTACGTTGTTATTCAGCCTAGGATGATCAGGTGACTTTTCCGCGCCGCGGCCTGTCTTTTTCGTCGGCTACGAAGTCGACCAAATTTAGAGCTTATTATTGGTGGATATATGATTAACAATGGTCGAAATATGATGATGTAACAATATATGATGTTTCAGTTGTTTGGCGTTCTTTCTAGGAGGTGTTGCCTCAGCTTATCATATATCCTTATATTATTTTGCACGTGCATGCGTTGCTAAGGGTAAAACAATTGCCAAGCAATAAACAACGTTTCTACGGGTAAAACAAAATAACTTAGGCTACAAATGTTATTTTATCCTGGTAGAAACTATGAAAAGTATAATGATGAACTCTTTTTTGCCAACTGAAATGCTGCAGGAAACATCCAAGGAATTCGAAGCAGTTGCAAAATCTTCTTTTGACTCACAAATTAACTCGGATCCAATAACTCGAGTCATTGAAAATCGAAATTTATTTGAAACAAATTCAGCTGCATACGTTGCAAGTTTTTTATCCAAAAAAATTCTTGAAAAAAAATGAATGCATTGACTGTAAGAACAGTTTTGGTTGGTGATAAAAGTTTATCGGATTCTAATTTTCCAACGGTTAAATATTTTATAACCATATTTAATGCAATTGATTTATTTATTTTTTATAAAAAAAAAACTAGGCGATATGCCCGGCGTTGCTCGGTCTGTTTGTTTGACACATTTTGATGGCGTTTTTCTGGCGCCATCTCTTGAGTAAACAAAGAACGGATATATAGGGTGTTTCAAAATTATGTACAATAAATTTAGTGACATATTCTTCAGGTCAAAAGAAGACGAAAATGTTCTGTAGCACTTTGTCTGGAAACGATTTGTTTGCGAGTAATCCAATATCATACAGTAGGGAAGCACGGTAGTTAGCGGACGATATTTTAGCAGTTCCAGCGTTTCGACCCAACACTAGGTTGAGTGGTTTGTTCCATTTAAACCTACTTTAGGGTTGTTCCATTAGTTGTGTACGGTTGTTTCCATTACTGTAGTTTCACTACTGTGCATCCACTAGGAATATCAATTTCAGAACGTTTGCGTGCTTTGACATACGCATTACGATTTACGTAAAAAAAAAAAGTCATGTACACGTATTCCAGTGCAGAATACACTGACATGCACCTAATGTATGGTCTTGCGGACGGAAATGCTGTGGAAGCAAGAAGACTCTACCAAGAACGCTTTCCGAATAGACGTTTGCCAAATAACCGAACATTTGTATCTGTCGACAGACATTTGAGGGAGCGTGGTTCCTTTGGCCGTCAAACAGGACAAGGGCGGCCTGTAGCACATTCTCCGGATGAGGAGGATATGATAATTGACATCATACATGATGAACCACAGACAAGCACCCGTCGTATTTCTTCCATGGTACACATTCCGCACTCATCTGTTTGGCGCATTCTTCACCGTCAGCTTTTGCATCCATACCACCAATGCATGCCAAACCGTTTGTAATGCTGGCGACGAACTCTTCCATGACATCAGACGGTCGCTCATGCAACGAGCCGAAGCGTGCGTGCGAGCTGGTGGCGGGCACTTTGAACAATTCCTGTAATTTGGAGCCACGGGTTTAGTTGGCTGTATCGCGTAAATAAATCGTTTCCAGACAAAGGGCTATAGAACATTTTCGTCTTCTTTTGACCTGAAGAATATGTCACTAAATTTATTGCACATAATTTTGAAACACCCTGTATATTTAGAGAAGGACGAGACACAAGAGTAAACAAACAAATATAAGCCAAGATATATTAAATTTACCCCCCCCCCCTTTTGGGTACATGTAAACCTTATTGTGAACCTAATGAACATATGGTGCGAATATGAGCTCAATCGGATAAGTGGTTCAAACGTTTTTAGAACGTTTACAGACGCACCCTGACCTGAATTTTTATATATAAAGATTATGTTCAACATCTTTTCCGCTGTTTAGTTTTTGTGATACCTGCTTTTAAATCCCTTTTAAAAACTAAGTGAATAAAAGTCATATTAAAATAAACATTTGTTTTCTTGGTGAAATAAATTGACAGAATTAAAAAAAATTACAAGATTTCATTATAAAATAATGTTATGGAATAAAATAATTATACTTTCAATGTAATAGACCGTTTCAGTAAATAAATGAGAAAATAAATGAACAATAATTTAATTCAGCATTTTAAAATTAAATAAAAAAAATTCAATGAATGCAGGTATAGCAAAGCATTTTCTGCCCACTTTGACCTGAGCGAGTGCTTCTCTGCATATCACTTTCCCAGCAGGCTGTGGCGGCGCTGGTTCTATAGACAATAACAACAACAAAAACATCACGCCCCTATCCTACAAAAAAGGGTGGGCAGCACACAAAAAGAAAAAAAAAACAAAAGCGGATCGACCAAATCATACATCGCTAATCAATCGGCGCCACACATTCCGGTCTCTACACACCATCCCAGCTTCTTCCACGGTCATTCTCTTCTTCATGCACGCACGTCCCTTGTTCAGGCTCTCAAACCCTTACAGCTTCAGATATTCATCCACCTGCTCTCTCCACTCTTTCCTCGGTCTCCCTCTTCCTCCCCCGCCATCAACATTACCAACATACAGTCGTTTCGTCAGTCGTTCCTCATTCATGCGTTCCACATGCCCAAACCACCTCAACGTTGACTTTGTCACTACATCAGCCACACTGCGTTGCATTCCACAATCGTCTCTCACTACAACATTTTGAATACAGTCAAGTCTCGTATCTCCAGCTACACCTCTCAGATACCTCATTTCAACTGCACACAGTCGCTTTTTATGCTTCTTCTATGTTCTACAGACAAGTATCACTAAAAATCAAATACACTTTTGTATTTAAATTTTGTTAGTTCATGCCGTTTATAGTGTAACGTCTGCCAATCGATCATGCAAGTGACCCCACCCCCTTCCACACAAACAGACTAGCTCAGTATTCCAAAAGGGTCATGAAATTCTTCAACATAACCAACTGCCAGAACGTCGGGTTCTTTGAATTAAATACAATTGTAGAGGAAAACTCGAGAGTGAATTACTTCAATTGAAATAACAAGGCAAGGTGTTAAAATCAAATAAAATAATCTTTATTTCAAGAAAACAGAATCAAGTTGAAAGGAGTGGGTAAATGGAAATAAACTTAACAATTAATCTTAAATTCAAAGACTATATTGATATGCTAATGAATTATCAAATGGATCTAAATGCAGCTGCTGATTAAACTTAAGTTAAACACGAAAAGGCTATTCACTCTAAATCTAAATGCAAATAATAATTATTCTCTTATTTAAAATTCAACCTGTGCTCATGTGATTACTCTATTAAAATACCTCACCCAATCTTATCACTAATTTCACTTATCTCTTATTTCCACCCTCCCCCTTTTTGTTTTTAATTTAGAGATGATTTTGCAGTATTTTTTAATTTCAAATGATTTTATCCTTTTTCAGTTATCTTATAGAAAAATAAACGACCGTTTCACACCGAGTTATTTTCTTCATCTGGTTTTAATTGTGCAATAAAATAGCACCCCTTCCCTTCTTGCTGTTGCATTTTAAAATTTCATGAACCACTTTTCTGTCTAGATTTCTCATTTATTTTTTTCTTTATGTAAAATCTAAGAAAATCAGAATAATTTTTAAAAATTCCTTATTTTTAAATAATGAAATGCAATCAAAACAGCTTTAAATACAAATTTATTATATATATTCCTTTTTTTTAGATAATAAGAAATTTTTTTTCAAAACTATTAACCTAAAATGTCTGATATTTAAATATTTTATAAAAGAGTAATTTGGTTGTTATTCATGTGATAAATGAATTTTATATGAAAAAAGATATTCTCTTTGTATATCTATATATTTTTCAATATTGTGCATTCAACATATGAGACCTTCCGACTTACAAGGGCGAACGCCTCATTTCTTGAATTTTTCTCCTGAAACATCTGTGAAAATACATTTTTTATCATTTGTAAGGTAGTCAGCTGTGTACAGCATTATATTATTAGATTTTATGTTTATATTTAATTAGACTTAATTTAGCAGATCTATGTTTAATGATTAATTACTCAAAATGTAATTTCTCTGGCTCAGAAGGGCTCATATTCCATGCTTTATCTTATTAGGGATGGATACCTTCATCCATCTCTGATCTTATATTTTAACTTATATAAAGCGGCAGATATTTTTCATTTATTTTAACGTTAAAGAGTATTCTCAAGTTCTGTGGAAGACAATTACCTAAAATATACTATATTTTTACAAATAAACTTAAGTCACCCGTAATATAGCTGAAAAAACCCTTCTTCATCCTAAGATTTCCATCTCATCTCCCGGGTAACTCGCATCTTTGTCGATTGCAGCGCCACCGCTACTATCATCAAATCGGGAATCAAACACGTAGCATTGCGAGTAGTAGCCGTTGCCACACAATTCTTCTAGCCACTATAATATAAGAAATAAACTGTGTTTAAAACTCGCTTTAGGTCGTATCTGCCGAACTTCACCGGACACGTCTGATCTATGCCCTAAGGCAGGGGTTACCTGTTGTATACTTATTGATGTTTATCTTCTGTGTTTTACGGGTTTAGATTTGTTTAATTTGCGTTGCTATTGTTGTTTGGTTTCGTATTGATATCAATACGTTTTGGCTGTTCTCACGGTCTTCGATTTGCTTTGCAATTCGGATTTTATTTTTTGCTTTGTGAATAGGTACTGACGTTTGGTTTTATTCAAATTTTGTAAGATTGGAGATAAATAGCATCAGTTTACTTCCTGTTCCTGGTTCACTTTCCGTCCTTCATGCATGGGGATGATTGTGTTTGTTGTGTGCCCGAATGGCCCGTGGATCATCTGTCGTGTAGTTTTTTTGTCACTGTTGGCATCAGGAATTTCTGCAGTAATAATATCGTCAATTTGGTTTGGACGCAATTTTTCTTTTAGCCACTGAGTCTCGCCAATATTTGACATTTCGTGAGCAGATCTACCAACTTTCGAACTTTATTTTCAAAACCTTGAGCATAGGATAGGATAGAATGAGCATAAAATTATGATGCAATGACAAAACATTCGTTTTATGCTATTGAACATAAAATGAGTATAGCAGACAATAAGGGTAGGGAAGTGTCTATCGAGGAGGCAAAGGAGAAACACGTGCCTCCCTTAAGCCCCCTAACAAATGTCCAAACGACTGAAAAAAGTTTGTGTATCTGTTTGTGTGTTTGGAAAGGAAAGAGAAAGAACGAGTATTGGTCAGGAAACTCTGCAGCTAAAAGACAAATGGGCATCGGGAACATCTGAACAATGGGAGCTTCGTCTAGAGCAGGAGAGCATAAGAACTTCTACGTCAGGGGCAAGGGAAACTTCGAAGGAAAGATGAGATCTAAAGTATCCAGTGATATTCCCCGGTGGTGAAAATGGGTATTTTAATCTGAGGCAGGTCAACCCAACAAGAGGATAAGTAAAGTCCCGGGCGACGCCGGGTTTTCAGCTAGTGTACTATAAAATTTGCCAAAGTTTGTAGCAAAAACTGTTTATAACTTTTCAAACAGAGTTTTTACATAATTGTGTAAATTTAAACTTATGAGCTTTATGTAGTTATTGTAGCTATTTGATCAATTAATATTTATATTTACTAAATTACATCTACTTATTGTGGCAGTATTTGCTCAACTTATGCTTCAAAAAAAAAAGTTTTAAAGTTTTTCAGTCTCCACCCGTGGAAGCAATAAACCTTCCTATTTTGAAATTGCAGGCCAAATTTTTGACTGTTTGATTAATTTTATACTGAAAAGGGACCGATATAAATGAAATTGGGGCTCATATTATTTTTTTTTGTTATCTCTTAGTAAAAAAAAAATGGTGAAAATCGGTGATTTACACCTTCGTGAGTGTTCTTTGTTAGACTTACTCGTATTAGTCCGTTTGCCTAATCCATTTTGCTAACAATTTCATCATCTAAGGTGTTTAGCAAAAGTTGTTTTATCTGTACTGTGTCTGTTCTGGAGGATTTCCTTAAACCTTACATGCTCAATAGAATAGAATTATATTTAAACAATAAAAGCCAGAAATTGTGGACACAGCTGAAAAGTGTTCCTTTAATTAGTATAGAATCATATGTTCAGCCCTAGACTCTATCTTATTGTATAAAATAGCTGCAAGGCAGTATGGGAAAACCAATTGTTACTGTCAAGATGGCGAACGCACACAAAGCCTTTTTGTAGACACCGCGATCCCCAGACCTCACGGTTTGTGACTTCTTCTTGAGAAGACCGTGTTTTTGTGCCCCCTTTCCAGCAAATCTGGAGGAGCTAAAAACTCGAATAACAGCCGCCATTCGTGAAGTGCCTCCAGATACGCTTCAGCAGATATGGGAGGAATTTTATTATCGGCTAAATGTGTGCCATGCAACAAGAGGATAAATCGAACACTTATGAACAAAACTTATTATTACAAACATTTCAATATGTCGTCCATCTCTGCGTCTTCATTTTTAAAAAATATAGATTTTTGAAATGTGATTAACCTTTCTGTTACACCCTGTATAAGGGTATGCTTCGTTAAATCTTCGTTTAAGGGTTAAATTCATTTCATTTTCAGCTATTGTCCGTGCGAGCTTGGGTAATGTCAATACCACCTAGAGGGAAGGCCTGCGCTAGATTGTCGGCCTAAGTTTGATGACGCCATGCGT
>JAHWFO010005999.1:1200028-1230212 GCA_023313115.1 Rhysida immarginata | reverse complement strand
TAAAATCCGTTTCATATCTTTCATTATCAGTGTATAAATATACTGTACAGTGTCCAATAAAAATTAATTGTTTTCTTGAATTCCTTTTAAAAATAAATGTTTTTATTATAAAATGGATTTAAGGATAATAATTGTTACAAATTTCTTTATTAAGCGATTGTTGATACTTTATTGCAAATTTCATTGTTGTGGGGTGTTTCGAAATTCTTAGAGCATGTAATAAGGAACCCGGAAATTTGCTCTTAACTGCTTTTGTATCATTCATCATGTTCATAATGTAATTAATAATTATAAAAGTATTACACAATTTTAATACAGGAAATTAAATTTTTATTAAATAAAAGTTAAATATTACTAGAGCTACTAGAGTGTAAAAACTAAACAATAACATAAATACTGTACGATTAATAACTATAAAAGAAATACAACAAACTTGCCGCGTAAGATCATCAGGGGCGGCTTGAAGCCCTGTGCTTGAACCGTCGGAAGACATTGCCAGAATTTTTAAACGGTATAAGCCATGCAATCAGATTGAATTGAAAGTCCTACACCCTCATATTTATGTTTTTGTTTAACTTTTACTTAATAAAAATTTAATTTCTCGTGTGTGATCAATTTGTTATATGAAAAAAATTTTTATTTCTTAGTAATTATGTTATTATTTAATTTTTTACACACAAGTATTGTTATTTAACTTTCACTTAATAAAAATTTAATTTCCTGTATGTGATCAGTTTGTGTAATACTTTTATAATTATTAAGTATATTCTGAACATGTAGACTACTGAAGCAGTATAAGCAGTTAGGGGCTTTTATCCTACCCTCGACAACCTCTTAGTTTGCCCCCCCCCCCCTCTGCCTTTCGTATTATTTCCTTTATTATCAGATTATCGTTTGTTGATTATTACATGCAAAAGTTGTATTTAAATAAACATTTTAACAGTAACGCCATTTGTTAAAAGCTTTTTTCGACCATTTATTTATTATGTTGTTATGAATATGTGCATATGCCAGTCTGCGAACAGGTGACGTGAAATTTTGTGTTAAACTGAGGAAATCGACCACAGGATATTAAATGTTTCGGCAAGCTTATTATTTATGTTATTATTTAATTTTTACTTAATAAAAAGATAATTTCCTGTATGTGCTGAATTTGGCCGATAATTAATTTTATACAGTTATTAATTTCATTCTGAAAATGAAAGATACTGAAGCGGTATAAATAGTTTGGGGCATATGTCGTCAACAAGATTAGATTTATTGTGGCTACTATATCACATTGCTTACAAAAGCTGTATATAGATACGGAGTTTTAACAGTAACGGTATTTATTGTTTACCTTTCAAGTAAATAAATTAGTAACAAAAATTATTTTCGTTAATGAATTTTATGAAAGTTTTTTCGACCATTTATTTATTTTTCGACGAATTGACCGCCCGACCAACTGACAGGTCGACGAATTGACATTCGACTAATTGACCTCCGACAAACTGACCGCCCGACCAACTGACACTCTCAACGAAATGACGCTCGACGAATTGACCTTCGACGAACTAACCGCGCGACCAACTGACACTCTCAACGAATTGACGCTCGACGAATTGACGCCGACGAACTGACGCTCGACGAATTGACCCTCGACGAACTGACCTGATACCAGTATTAAGCGATCAAAGAAATTTTACAGTTAAAGAAGTTACAGAATGACCAATTAGAACTAAGCGAGCGATCTCCCTGTTGAGAGGAACTCAAGTCCGCTTCTAAGAGCCAACCGCTTATAATAACTTGATAAAGAAAGTAATCGACTATTGATAGAATCGATTATTTTTATAAAATAGTAATCGATTATTTTTATAGAAATAACAATTAACCTTGACTATTACGAATAATTAAAAACGATCACTCAAATCTTTACAAAAAAAAAAAATTACAAAGAACACAATTGATAACTATAGATAAGAGTGATCTTCCAAATCTTCATAATTTATTTTGTCAAAAACTTTGTTAGCGGCAGCCAGGGTAAAACTGGCATGGGACCATCGTCGCTATTCAATAGGATGTTTGTCGCCTTGTTCTTTACAATTTCGAGGGACTCATTTTACTTTAAATTTTAAATATCCTTATTTTGTTCTTAAATTTAGTTTTGCAAGACGTCACAAAATCCATCTGTTTGCATGAAGTCACAAAATCTGTGCCACGGCTTGATTATTTCGCGTCGGCTTCGAATATATCCTAGAAAGAAGGCCTGCGGACAAAGGTTGTATAAAATTGTTACATCATCATCAAGCGACTATTGTTAACGTATTTCCACCACGGTCTTTTAATCCCTGGTCTGTGCACACGCGCAAATTCCGTTGTTGTAGTCCACAATTGAATTGCTGTATTTATGGAAGACGCGCTTTTAGCATGCATTTGGCTACATCTCGAACTTAACAAGATAATTTTAACGATCGTGTAACATCAGCTGACAGTTTTGTTACATTATACGATCGTTAAATTATATTGTTATGTTTGAGATGTAGCCAAATTCATGCAATAGAGGGGACCAAAAGCGCTTCTTCCGTAAATAGCAATCCAATTGTTGACTATAACAACGGAATTTGCGCGTGCACACAGACCAGGGAATAAAAAGACCGTGTTTCTACCAATAATAAGCCCTAAATTTGGCCGCTTGATGATGATATAACAATGTATATACCTTTTGTCCGCAGGCCTTCTCTCTAGGAGGTGTTGGCCAGGGCCTGTCTTTTTCGTGGGCTACGGGGGAAAAACGAGGCCAACGAGAGACAGGCCAGGGCACTCAAAAATCACATGATCATCGGGGTCCGGGCGACAATCCATCTTTCATTGTTTCCAACAAACGAAAAAATACTGATTGTTAAAATCCAAGATGGAGACAATGAAGGATGAATTGTTGGCCGGACCCCGATGATCATGTGACTTTAGAGTGCCCTGGCCTGTCCAACACCTAAAGAGAAAGCCTCTGCACGGAAACCGTCATACATTGTTACATCATCATAGTAGTGCAAATTCAGGACTTACTATTAGTAGAAATGCGAATAACAATGCACTACTAAGATGATGTAACAATGTATGACGTTTCCGTGCAGAGGCATTCTCTTTACGAGTCATTGGCCTGTCTCTCGTTGGCCTCGGGGGAAAAAGTAGTGACGTGGTTTCACACACTACCTTGCTGCTTTTTTCATAGTGGTGTCCCGTAATGAGTGAACGAAAATTTGTTAATTGGTAGTATGGACGATTCTAAGCAATAACTTTCCTATGAACATGGATCCGAATTTGAACGATAACTGAGATAGAGCAGAAATAAAAATGCCCCGCCCCCGGGCGTCCCGAATTTTTTAAATCGAAAAATTGATTTTTCTCGAACGTAGTATTTAGAAACTGTAAAAGAGCTCCATCTTCTTTCGTTTCTCATCATTTTCGATCGAATGATATATGTCATACCATATGTTGCCATAGCTCTAAAGACCAAGTACCTGCCACCCCCACATTTCCGACCCCATTGGGACAATTTGACCCAAACTTCATAGTAATGTTGAGCTTGCCTAGAGGAATCTGCATACCGAATTTCACTCCTTTATATACGTAAATATGCGTAAACCTTTTGGTCCCCTCTAATTTCCGCCCCCGAAACTCCGACCCCAGTGGGCCAATCAAAACCAAACTAAATAGTGAAGGTGCACATGCCCCTAGTAAGCTACATTCCGAATTTCAACCTTCTACCTCAAAAAATGGAAAATTATGAATAGGACAGACAGACATTGTGAAAACAATAAGTATCTCCATTATTCCGCTACTTAATAAGGTACATACAACTGTATATACCGTTAAAATTTGATCGAATTCCAACGAGTTGTTTCTGCGTTACGCATTCAACCTCTCACTTGTAACATTCGACATATTGAATGCGTAATTCGGAAACTACTCGTTGAATTCGGTCAAATTTTAACGTATACACAATTGTATGTACCCTATTATTCTCCCAAATTTCATCATCCTAGATATTATAGAACCTGAGTTATTAATTTGTTGATCTTGGCAATGGCATTTTTATTTCTGTTCATATCTCAGTTATCTTCAAATTCGGACCCATGTTCATATGACCTTTTTTGCTTAGAATCACCCAACCTTTTTACTTAAAATCCCCAAATTTTGGCTAACTAAAATCGGAGGGAACCTCTAATTCCCAAGGAGACTTTAAATACCGGATATGTTATTTCGGCTACCAAGTAGCCATCTTCAGCGATGAGAGACAAAGGTCGACAATGAGCCAGCGTTGAGAGATAGAAGTAAACAGAAGTTTTCTTTCTCAGCTTTGACAATCACGGCTTCGGCATCAGATGGCGTCTTTTTCACGCATAAGGTAAAGCTCTAGATTAGGAGCTTTAGCATAAGGCGGTGGTAGAATCGATGACTCGTCGAGGTAGACTCTTCATCATAGGATTTCCGAATGAGATGTCCGGCAGTTACTGTGCTACTTCACACGTCTATTTTGTCTAAGGTAATACTGCATCAATAAAGACGGGCCTTATTGACCTCATTTTTCATGAATAATGGTGCAATATGAGTTGCTCAAAATAGCTCAGTGTTCCAACGAGATACCATCATGTTACCAGTGCAATCGAAATTCTTCAGTTGTTTCAAAGTTAAGAAATAATACTTTTTAGTACCGCCAGTACAATTACTTTGCATAGCCGTGCTGCTGATTATAAAGGTCCAGATGAGCAGAATCAAGGCGAGGTTAAGAAGAGTGTACTTCGGTACTTAAAAGTATCATTTCCCAACGTTGTAAATGAAATACAGTAACGGAATTCATTACACGCACTGATCTAGAGGATGCCCGGAAACTCTTCCTACCTGAAGGCCACGTGCGCACTCAGAAGTTTGTGGTAATAGAACTCTATTTCATGGTTTGATCGGTTATTCGTTAGGTTATAATCGCGTCAATATGTCGTCACTTTGCGCCCTTCATACGATTAAGATCTTAACAAAATCCCGAGACAATTTTACAGTAACAATTTAGCTTTACTCATCCTTAGGACAAATAAACATCCATGCCCACAGCGTGATTCGAACCCGCAACCCTACGGATTTGAAAACTGGTTAGGCACAGAGTCAGGTTACTGAGTTGGTTAGGCAAAATTTTTCCAGTTGAAGGAACTGACTCTGCAACTTACCTTGATATTTTGGAATATTGTTACACGGCCAAGTGTGATAAGAAACCTTGACGAGTGCAGGAATGGTAAAAGGAGAAATTGACTGACCTTCATAGGTACCAAACATCTGTGAGATGAGTTTGTGCGATTATTGGAGGGTTGGCACATCTCACATCATCTTTGACCCAATGTTGTCAACTGGGGAAAGATGTCAAAATCCTTGGAGTGAACTGATCGGGAAGAATGGAAAATCTTACTCGGACGAATACCTGACGATATCCAGCAAAATCTGTTGGAAAGTTCTTACTCGGAAAGTAGAGGCCATAATAAAAGCAAACGAAGGAATGACGCGAGATTAATTTTCCCGAAATCATGGAAGCAGTGCAAAAAAAAAACAGGTATCCGGAAAACTTGATCATAGAGTGTATCTTATATTATCAGAAATTAATTTGGGATGGTAACAAATTTATTTACAGATTTCAAAACTGAAAAGAAAAATTAAAAGAAAATGAATTATTACCCATTGAAATTATTCAAAAAAACCTTTTTATTTTTCCGATTGTAATTCGCCATTTCAACAAAATATAATGATTATTTTTATAATGACGCTATACCGTAAATTTAACAAATTTTGAACAATTTGCCAAAATATTATATATCATTTACAATAGTAAGCATTCCTTCAATTTTATTCTCGAACCTAATGAACATAATTACATATCGATTGCAAATCTGACAATGTTCCTTCTATCGACAAAGTATTTGAAGAAATAGAAAGCCTAATGAGATTGGCTAAAGGATTGTGCCGTAAAATTTCTTTTAAATGCTCCCTACTCAAATTTTTGCAACATTCAAAAGTCAAATGCTTCAAGGAGTAACAGTTTGAGAGGAGGCATATACTGTCGATAGGCTGCAAACCTATCTCCACACATGAACATAAAACAAGTACTTTTAAGTTTTTGAAAACGAGATTCATTGAAGCTTTTCCAGTTAAAGCACCTTCAGAAATGCATGTCAAATCAATCAAATTGGGACAATATTCATCAATAATATTAAAATTTATATCCTCAACGTCAGAGAAAAATAGCGATTCCAGACGTTTCCCCATTTTTTCCAGAAATGGAGCGATGCCATGCTCAAAATTAAGTAAATAATCCTTTTGACTTATGCAGATTTCCCTCAAGCTGCTTAAATACTCCAAGCGCATCAGCTCAATGTTAGAAGCATTTTCAATTTCTAATTTTCTTACATATGGACACCTCGTGGCTATTACTGAAGGAAGATGGGAATAATGAAAGGATCCATCATAAACAAGCTCTCGAAGTTGGAATTGTATATTTTCCTGATTCTCAATTGCCTTACCAAGAGTTATCGGTGAACACTCCAAAAGACGCAGATTTGGTAAATTTAAAAGAAGAGTCTCAATACCTTCCAAAAAATAATCATCTTTAAAAACACCTAACATAACCTTTTTAAGACTAGGGCATCCTATTATAGCATCACCAGCATTTCTGGCCTTCATACAAAGGTTTTTGAGCCCTTCGTTTGTAATGTTCTCAGACTCGGCCACGAGTTCGAGTAAATTTGGGCAACCTAATGCTATGGCTTCTAATAATTCGTCGTCACAAATTCCACTTACATTCAAACTGGTTAGTGAAGGCATACTTTTCACATATTCCTTCAAAAAAGTTAGTGCCTCTGGGACTTTTATCCAAGAATTATATTCCTTTTCCAAATAACATATACCGACTCCCAGGTAACTGAGTTTGGATCTTGTATTTTCTATCATTCTTAGTACATCTAACAGATCACATTCTTGAAAACAAAAATCAGACAAATCAATTTTATCTACAGGCTTGCATATCAAAATTTTAATGATTTCCTTTTGGACCATCCAATTTGAATCAAAGAGTTCCTGAGATAACGATTTCATGATAAGTTCAATGATTTTGGGAGGTACAGAAATAAAAGGGTTGAGATCATTAGATAACCACGGAAACTGTGAATCGATTTTTCTGTCATTCAATCGCAAAAACAATTCAGTCATTATGTTCAAGGTTAAATTGTGTAAAGTTTCAGGGTACGATCTCCGTAAAACTATTTTCTGTTGGGGTAGCTCAGCCATCTGTAAGAAAACAGTGCCTTGGTAAAGTATATTTTTACGGAAATTACTAATTAACAATTAATATATGTTCTTTAGTATACTTACATTTGACCAGAAAAGCTTTGGATGTGGATACTTTTCACTAATTTTGTATCATAAAGTAATAGCCCACGTAACATGTGGGCAAACACATAAAAATCTACATGTTAGAAACAATAAATCTGGAATGCAGATACTTGTAAGAAAGCAAGATAACGTTATCTACGTTCTTTGCTCACGTGAATACAACAATATAATATGATATTCAAACTGAATGTCGTTAAATAGTTCGTTTCTTTAATGTTAACAATCGGAGATTCATGTGAAGAATTTTTTTATATAAAAACTTTTTAACAAAAAAAATTAAACCGACCAAAACAGAAACTGAAAAGGGAAAAATAAAATAAATCTTTTTAGCATTAATAATGATTAATAAGTAAATTTCTAAACTAATGTAAGTACCTAACTAATTTTGAGTCGGCTCCAAACTTTTATGATAAATGTTAATAATTAAGCAATTTTTATGACTTTTTCATGCAATGATCTAAATTGGCCGGATATGATAAATGTTATTGTTTATCACTAGAGATTTCACGTTGCATTTTTATATTGTTTTGTTTATTTCTTTAAAGCTATTATTAATTTGCTTGATTGTTAGTTTGGCGCCGACTCAAACTGAATAAAACTAGCTGAAAAATTAAATGGAGCCGGCTCGGTGGCCGAGAGCGTTGAGGCGCAGGTCTTTTCGCTTTCGTAATCAGCGAGTCGCGGGTTCGAATCCCGCCGAGGGCATGGATGTTTGTGTTTGTCTACTTTCACCATCATCCTTTCATACTAAACAGCTAGTCTCCTGGATAAAAGGGGAGATGCGGGCTGAAAATCCATCCATCCATCAAAGTTAAATGGAGAAAGTACCAATAAGCCATATGCAAAACCCTGGTGCATTAGTGGATTGATAGTATCAGCCGAACTTTACAGGCAATTCAACAATGCAAAGCACTTCCGTCATTATCAAATTTCAAGAGCAACAACAAACAAACGCGTGAATCTACTTTGTTTACTACTGTGATCGTCTGCGTTTACTATCAATCCCAGTAGTTTTGCATAAGGTCTATTCTCTATAGATTAGAACATATAAGAATCCTTTAATTTGTAAGCATTCCTATTTAATGAAATAAGCGTTTATTGTTGAAGCATACTGTGTAAGGGCCAATTCTTTCTTCATAAACTATTGTCAACGCTTTTCTACGTACCATTGTAGGAATGATTAGCTACTAGCTATTGTTAAAATTTGCCTAACACAAACTAACTATTGATAATATAAGGCGTAAATAATTATATGCCATATCTTAGCATTGAAAGTTTCCACTGGTTTCATAACGGTATCATTAAACCACGAATCATAGAACCAATTTCTGTTATCATTAATTTTACGTTATATTCATTCATGACACGCCATTGCAAGTTGTTTGATATGTTATAAGGGTCGTACAAATGAAAACGAAAATTATTTATTTTATCCAAAATGTATACAAGGAATTTAAAAATACTCTCCAAATGCGTTTAGGCATTTATCCCATGGTGTAACAAGGCGTTTAATTCCTTTATGGAAGAAGTCTTACGGTTGCGTGTGGAACCATTCCAAGACCTCTTCCTTCACTTCATCGTCCGACTGAAACCTGCGGTCTTTCAGATGTTTCTTGACATTCCCGAACATGTGAAAGTCACATGGGTATAAGTCAGGGCTGTAAGGTGGATGCTACCCAGTTGAACTTTTTGATGAGGTCTACCGTTGCTTTCGAGGTGTGAGGACGCGCGTTGTCGTGGAGAAGAAGCACTCCTTCTCTAAGAAGTCCATGGCCGCGTGCAGTGCCTTCAATGTTTCCCCATATCGTGCTGTGTTAACTGTGGTGCCTTTTTCAAGAAAGTCCAGTAAAATCTAGCCTTTGCGATCAAAAAGCACGGCCAACATCACGTTCCCCGTGCTGTTTGCGATTGCTTTTGATTTTTTCGCGATTTGACTTTGATTTGTTTGCGATTGCTTGTTTGGACGAAACGATCACTCGCAGAGCTTCAAGCGCGAGCTATCGTTCTTTCTCACGTGATGCAACACTTGCAACCTATTGTTAAATTTGCACGTGGGGTTTCGCAATTGTTGAAAACAAAATCTTACGATCCTACAAGTCGTCTTTTTTTCCCCCACAAAAATTTTCGTTTTCATTTGTACGACCCGTATACATCCATATCTTAGCACTGAAAGTATCGAATGGACCATAATAGTTCCATTAAACCACATACCATTGAACCAATTTCGACTATCATTAATTTTACGATATATTCATTCATGGCACCTCATTCCAAGTTGTTTTACATTCTGTATCTTAGTATTGAAAGTTTACGATGAACCATAATGGTTCCACTAAACCAGGTGCGTTTGAGCCAATTTCGACTATCATTAATTTTAAGTTATATTTATTCATGACATGTCATTCTATATTGTTTGGTATATTACATGTCACATCTGAGCTTTGAAACCACATACCATTGAACCTATTTCGACTATCATTAAGTTTACGTTAATATTGAACCATGACATGTTATTCCAAGCTGTTTGATGTAATACATGCCATATCTTAGCATTGAAAGTTTCCAGTGGACCATAATGGTACCACTAAACCACATACCCTTGAACCAGTTTTGACTGATATTGACCATCAAGGAAGACAATCAAGCATCTTCACTTAATTCCCAAGCCAAAGAGAGAACAGCATTTGGCAGTGCACAGGCCATTTATACATGGAATTGTATAGTGAAAAACGTGGTCCCCTCTGTTATTTGTGACCTTTTGAACTGGAAGTAATTCACCGATTTTTTCCACCAACGAACTCGTTTTCCCTAAGTTGTCGAATAGCGAAAACGGAAGTCGAAAATTCGGAAGCGTTCGAACGCTAGAGCACCAACAGACAGGCAGACAGACAGATAGACAGACATTGTGAAAACGTAAGTACCTATCGGTCCTAATAATAGGTTATCGCAAGTATACAGGGTGTATCTGAAACGGTCTGTACAAACTTGGAGGGGAGGTAGTATGGGTGATTCTAAGCAAAAAAGTTCATGTGAACATGGGCCTGAATTTGAACGATAACTGAGATATGAACAGAAATAAAAATGCTGCCACCAAGATCAACAAGTTAATAAGTCAGGTTCTGTAAAGCCTAGATTAAAGAAATTTGGAGGAATAACAGGGTACATAAGACTGTGTATACTGTTAAAATTGGATCGAATTCCAACAAGAAGTTTCCGAGTTACGCAGTCAAAATTGTAACAAGTGCTGGTTAGTACTCACAAGTGAACACATAGTATGATGTTGAATGAGTAACTCGGAAACTTCTTGTTGGAATTCGATCATATTTTAACGGTATACACAGTTTTATGTACCCAGTTATTCCTCCAAATTTGGCGACGTTGGCCATGATAGTCGAGATTCTTGGTTCGAATCCAGGTCGCAGAATTTTTCCTTCCATTTTTCAATCGAAAAATTATTACCTATGTAAATAATAATAATTATTAACTGGAGATGCTCTCCAAGCATAGGTAATATTTTTTCGATTGAAAAATGGAAGGAAAAATTCTGCGACTTGGATTCGAACCAGGAACCTCGACTATCATAGCCGACGCCTCTACCAATTGGGCTATCGCAGATACCTGGACAGCCAAGCTGTCTCAAGGTGTCTTAAAGACAACCAAGTTGTCACAGTTGAAAGCCCAATGGGAGACGGTTGGTAGAGGCGTCGGCCATGACAGTCGAGGTTCCTGGTTCGAATCCAGGTCGCAGAATGTTTCCTTCCATTTTTCAATCGAAAAATTATTACCTATGTTTGGAGACAATCTCCAGTTTGTAATTATTATTATTACCCAACATTCTCCTTATGTTTTCCTGCCACTGTCTCCCTCGCTCATTGCGGCTGTCTTGCTCTCTGCTCATTGCCAGTGTCTTCTCTTTCCCACTATTATGCTGTCCTCTCTCACAACCATTGCCTTTTCATTTACTGTCACTGTCTCCATCTCTCTTCTCACTACCACTGGCTCCAGCTTTTCCACTTCCACCATTTGTTCTCTCAAGGCCATTTCTTCTTCTACTACCATTGTCTCTCTATCTCTCACCACTAATCTCTTCCTGCCAATGTCTCGTCTCCCTTGCTCCTTCTCTCGGCCTGTGAAAAAAATGAGATGTGGTCAGCACACGACTTTCTTATACGTAAATGTCCTGGTCCAAATACAGAAAAAAATTAAACATCTGTCTAAAATCGCTACTTCCGATAGAAGTTTTACAAAAGTTTGTGCATAAAAGTTACTTCAAATTAGCTTCTAAACACATTGGTATAGATTCCAAATTTTCCTATACCATCTTCTTTCGCCTATAAGCAAAAAATGGATTTTGATAAGAGTAAAACTGGTACTTCCGGTTGGAATTTTGACAAATTTCGTAAACAAAAATTGTTTAAAATTAGCTTCTAAATACTTTTGTATACTTTACAAATTTTCCTATACCGTCTTATTTCGCCCGTATTAGCAAAAAACTGGATTTTGACAAGAGTAAATTGTACTCTGGATTTATCGTTCAGTTGTACTCTGGAGCTATCGTTCAAAAACTGGATTTTGACAAGAGCAAAACTGGTAATTCCGGTTGGAATTTTGAAAAATTTTGTTAACCAAAGTTTTTTAAAATTTTAATTGTAACACTTTTCAATCCTTTCAAAATTTTCATAAACGCAATGGTTAACGAGATATTTCAAAATTTATATTTTGGCGCTGGAGTAAACTGATACTTCCGGTTCACCGATTCCACTGAAAAACTAATCAGACCTCCCAAGGAAGAAGATTATAATTTTAAGTTTAAAGTTTGGTCTCGATAGCTTTAGCCATTTGGACGCTATCGTGGACACATACACACACAGATACAGAAATTTTCCAGAAATCACTTTTTCGTAATCTAGGTACCCTAAAACGTGAAGAACAGTGAAAATCTGGAGGTCGAAATGTTTCATGATTACAATACGTCCTTATACTACGTATAAGAAAGTAAAAGCGCTTATTTTTTCGCATGCAAAAATTTTTGTATAAGTACTAGTTCCCTCATTCAAGGTGCTGAGGAAGGTGGAATGAGGGAACTAAAAGTCAGAAATAACAGCTATAATTTTAATGGTTTATTTGTTACATGCAATGATTAGAGAAAACATTTCGTTATATCAAATACTACAATATGCGTTCATAGATCCCTTCGGATGATAACGGCTACACTTTACATCGTCCCTCTTCGCGCTGCATCACTTAATACTACCTTTGCGCCTCACAGGATTTTACGTGTACAAAAAAACTACGTGCAGGAGTAGGGTAATTTTGAATGAAGTATCTCGGCAACGAATAAAGATTACTGAATGAAAAAAAAATTAGTTAAGGCATCGTTATCCAACGATAAAAGGGTTTTAGCATCAAACTGTTACGAGCAGTAGCGGCTCGTGACTATTATAAATGGAGGGGCACAAATACAAAATTTCAGGTTCTTAAGCGTTTTCGTACAAAAGTTATAGCTTGATTTGTATTTGAGTCTCGCGGACCCTGCCGAGGCCTCAGAGGACTATATCAATTTTATGTGTAATAGCTAAAATTTTAAGCAAACATAATAAATATAAAACATTTCAGGTTTCTGGACTTCTGGTTTTAAATTTATAGCTCGATTTGTGATTGAGGCCGCAAGGCCCCTGCCTTATATAATTTTTAATATAGATTAGCTAAATTTTAAATCACCACACTATGATTAAACAAAATTTCAGGACCGTAGGCCTTTCCGTTCAAATTTTATAGTTTCAATTGTATTTGAGGCCGCCAGGGGCTCCGAGGCCTATACCAGTCTCCTTGTATATTGTCTATAATTTTTAATAACGCATTGTAAAAATTTAAAACTTCAAGTTCTTAGGCCTTTTTATTATTCAAATGTTAGATCTTATTTGTGATTTGGGCTTCAGGGCCCCTGTGGAAACCTAAGAGCCTTAGACCAGTTTTTCGTGTATATTAGCTAAATTTTTACTAAACTACTATAAGTATACATATTTTCAGATTTCTAAGCCTTTTCGTTCAAACATTATAGCTCTGTTTATGTTTAGGGCCCCTGCCAGGGCCCCAGAGGACTATATAAGTTTTAGTGTATAAGAGCTAAAATTTTAAGTAACATACCATAAATATGCAAGAATTCAGATTTCTGGACTTCCGGTTCAAAAGTTATAGCTTGATTTGTGACTGGGGGCTCAGGGCCCCTGTCGAGACCCAAGAGCCTTATACCAGTTTTTAGTGTATATTAGCTAAATTTTTAAGTAATTTTCTATAAGTATACAAAATTTCAGATTTCTAGACCTCTTCGTTTAAAAATTGTAGCTTTGCTTGTGTTCGTGGGGCTCTACTGGGGCCTATATTACTTTTTTTGTATATTTGCAACATTTTTTTAGTACCACACAATGAATATACAAAACTTCAGGTTCCTAGCCTTTCCGTTCCAATGTTATAACTTCAATTGTTTTTGGTGCCTCGATGCCCCTGGCAAGGTCCTAGAGGCTTATATTAACTTCTAGATTGGCTATATTTTTAGTACCGCACTAAAAATATACAAAATTTCCGGTTTCTAGACCTTTCCGTTCAAAAGTTATAACTTGATTTGTATTTGAGGCTTCGGGGTCTTCTGGCGGGCCCCAGAGGCCTACATCATATTTCTTGTATATTTGCTATATTTTTTTGTATTATACTATAAATATAAAAAATTTCAGATTCTTAGGTCGTTTCGTTCAAATGTTATAGCTTCAATTGTATTTGGGGCCTCGGGACCTCCGGCGGGGCCCTAGAGGCTTATATCACTTTTCTTGTAGATTGGGTTGTTGTTTTTTCAGAACAGCACTACAAATTTACGAAATTTCAGGATTTTTGCCCTCTTTGTTCAAAATATAAAAAAGGGATCATGAAATTCATACAAGTGGCACCCAAGAGGATTCGCTATATTTTTCGCACCGTCCTCTGTATAGGGCCTACGTGTGTAGAAAATTTCAAGCCTCTAAGTCAATCCTTTGAAAAGTTATGGCGTGTGACATACATGTTACATACATCTGTACCGTCCAATGACGTATATTAAAGATAGACTCCGAATCCTATTGTTGTAACTTGAAGCAAATTGGGAAGCTCCATGCCCAGAACTGTCATGGCTGAAAGTGAGTGAAGATGATGCAAAACACATGGCTAAACACGAGAGTAGCTGATTAATAATTCTTTCACACGCCGATCACAGAGTGATAAGTTTATCTTTTCGTTTACTTTGTATTTGAAGTATTTTATTATATTTTATAAACAATTTTTCGATCATGGTTTCAATTTCGAAAATTTGATTTATGAAGGCGAAAATATTGATTATGTCGATAATTTTCAACTTTTGGGTGTGATGATCCAAAAAGATCTCAAATGGGTTTCACATGTGAACTATGTTGTGGGAAAGATAATCAAAATTATATATCAGATGTGGCGGCTTAAACCTTTTTTGAATGAAAAGTATATGAAACGTATTTATTGTACTTATTTGCAACCACATTTAATATATGCTTTGCCACTATGGGGAAATTGTGGTTTAGGGCCTCTTGATAGACTACTAAAATTACAAAAATGGGCTCTTAGAATTGCTTGTGGCATTCAGAGGTGTGATCATGTCTCTGATAAATTTTATGAATTGGGAATTTTAAAAATTTTTGATCTTTTTAAATATCGTTCTCTTGTTTTTTTGAATTCTTTAGTTTTATCCAATGATTGTAATTTTATTTTTAAAAATGGGAGAACAGGTTATGTTTTAGAAACTCGATATTGTAAGAAGAACTCTACGAAACTCTCATTCTTTTATTTTATTAATAATCTTTTTAATGATTTGCCTAATGATATTAGAAAAATTGTTGGATTTAATAATTTTTTAAAGAGTTTACATGAATTTTTTTATTCTTAGTTTTTGATTTTTTTGTAATTTTAATCTTTTGATCTTTTTGAGATTTTTTGGCTTTTGTATTTTGATTGTAACCTTTGGTGTAGACGACATGAAAAAAAGCCCTAGGCTTATTGCCGTCTTATTTTAAATAAATAAATAAATAAATAAATAAATAAATAAATAAATTTCAATTTCGTTTCGATTGTCTTTCAGTTACGTATTTTCATTTTAGTTACGTATTTTTGATTTATTTTTGTGGACAATGATTCCTGATCTTTTTTCTTGTCTGTTTGTACAGTTGTACCCAGAACAACTTTGAATAATGGTTCTGAATTAATAATTCCTCGGGTCCAAAATTTTCAAAAACAAAGCAGCCAGACAGCTAATTACTCCATGGCTCACTCCTGCCAACACCACCTAGATAGAAGGCCTGCGCACAGAAACGTCATACATTGTTACATCACACAAAAGCGGCTATTGTTAATCGTAATTCTACCAATAATAAGCCGTAAATTTGGCCGTTTGATGATGATGTAACAATGCATGATGCTTCTGTGCGCAGGCTTTCTGTCTAGGTGGTGTTGCTCCTGCCCAGAACTATCATGGCTCAATTTGCTTCACTTTTTGCCGTTGTTAACAATAGAATTCGGAGTCTATCTTTAATATACGTCATTGGTACCGTCGTTAATAGGGTTTTAGATGTTGCTAAAACCCTGTTGAGTTATTAACTAATAGATGGCGTTACTTTACATGCCTTTAATGTTTTGTATTTCTCTTTTGTTTTTGTGAGGCTCTGGTTTTAGAGAGTGCAATAAAAATGGCGGTTTAAGCGTTCATGTGCGTTTGTGTTTCTTTGTGCGAACCAGCGTGTTCATTTTCTGGTCCTTCGAGCCGGATCGTGGCTGTTTAAAAGTGTGACTAAAGCAACTGCGAACTGTGTACGAGTTTGTGCAAGTGACGAATATCATTTATTCAACAAAAAAAAACTGTGACTACTGTGTTTGCTGTTTCCTTTGCGATAATCAACATGGCGACGTTTGAAAAGATGATACGGAGACGTGCGAGTGCTAAGACTTCTCTTACAAAAATTGAAACTTTTTTAAGAGAGCCAACGTCTGAGACTGTAACTTCTGTGGAATTAACTGTGCGTTTAGAGCGGCTGCAAGATGTTTTACAACCATTTACGGAAGCTCAAGATGAAATTGAAAATTATTGTGAGGAGGATGACCTTCAAGCACAACGAGAAGAGCGGGAAGCGTTTGAAGCGAGATACGTTTCAGCGAAGACATCGCTCATTGTCCTATTTAATCGTTTTAATTCGACAAATGAACATCTTCCAGTTCAGCAACCAATTGTGCAACAGGTTAGTGTCAAGCTTCCACAAATTAATCTACCCCAATTCGATGGCAACTATACGCAGTGGACTGCCTTTATTGACTTATTTAATTCATTAGTGCATGCAAATCCCTCACTCTCGTCAGTGCAAAAATTATAGTATTTGAAAGGTGCGGTAAAAGGTGAGCCGTCCTGCTTAATACAAACTCTTCAAATTACAGAAGCAAATTATCAACAATCACTGCCATTGTTAAAGTCACGATATGAAAATCGTCGAGTAATTATTCAGTCGCACGTCAGTGCATTGTTTAGCGCTCCAGCTGTGGACACTGAATCCCCTTCAGCTTTGAGGAAGCTGTTGGACATGGTCAACGAACAAGTAAGAGCTCTTTGCGTCTTGGGAGTTCCTACGAAGCAGTGGGACGCAGTGTTTGTTCATATTGTCACTAGCAAGTTGGATTCCGATTCCGTCGTCAGTGGGAACTATCACTAACTACTTAGGATTCACCTTCTTTAAAGCAGCTCAATGAATTCCTAGAGGTGCGATGTCGAGCATTAGAGGCAACTCCTGTGAGCAACTTCAAGCAGTCAAAACGTTTTCCGGAAATAAAGAAACCAAGCAAATCAACAACTGTGAGTAACTTTCTGTCCTCTGAGCTAAAATGTATCATGTGTCATGGTCCTCATCACCTTTTTAAGTGTGAACAATATGCACAGCAGTCAGTAAAAGATAGATTCGAATTCGTAAAAGCCCATCGCCTGTGTTTCAATTGTTTAAGTGCTAATCATCATGCGAGTCTGTGTAGATCAAGTAATTGCAGAAAGTGTCAAAAACCACACCATACCACTCTTCATTTTAATAAAGATTCTGAGTCTCCATCAAAAGAGAAACAAACTGAGTCGAGCAACAGTTCAACAGTGTTGTCAACTGTAGAGTGTTCAAGTCCTGGAGAAATTAGGAATAATCAAGTTAATGTTTTATTATCTACAGCCATCGTTCATGTGTTTGATTCTCAAAACAAAAAACAAAAATGTCGTGCGTTAATTGATAGTGGCTCACAATCTAATTTTATTACCGAGAATCTAGTGAAAAGATTGAATCTTCCCACAACACATTTCAAGGGATCCATTGTGGGTTTGGATCTTCTTCTGTAGCAAGTTTAACCGTTGTGTCTTTATTGACTGTAGTTCCCGAAACGTTTCAGATGAATGTACGTGCAATCGTGTTAAAAAAGATTTCTACACCTCTTCCTAGCTGTAAGTTAGACACAAGTCAGTGGCAGCATCTGCATCAACTGCAATTAGCAGATGAAACCTTTGGTGAACCAAACGAGATCGATCTGCTATTGGGTGCCGACATATTTTCCAGAGTTGTTATTGGTGCTAGAGTGCTATCTAATACAGGACCCAGTGCGTATTTGACAGAGTTCGGATGGATTGTTACAGGTAGCTGTGAGATTCCTAGAGATTCATCACCGAATTATGCATACAAGCAAACGAGCCTGAGATACAAAAGTTTTGGGAAGTTGAAGAAATGCCACGAAAACCCCTCTTCACTGCAGAAGAGATGGAAGCTGAAAAACTATTCATAGAAACACAATGTAGAGATCCAACAGGCAAATATGTTGTTCAATTACCTTTAAAGACGTTTTCGGAAACTTTGAATTTCGGAGAATTGAGAGCACGAGCTATTCAGCATCTTAAGTGGGTTGAGAATAAGCTGCAGAATCAGCCAGAGACTTATCAGCAGTATTGTGCATTCATAGAAGAGTATGAGCAATTGGGTCATATGAAACAATGCGCCCCACCTTTGGAGGGTACTGAGAACGAGAGTTATTGCATACCTCATTTCGCAGTTGCTCGACAAGAAAGCATCACCAACAAACTAAGTTGTTTTCAATGCCTCAGCAAAAACGTCTACAGGCATATCTTTAAATGAGAAAATGATTGTTGGACCTACAATTCAATCAACTTTACTCTCTATTATGAGGAGATTTCGACTACACAAGATTGCTTTGATCGCTGATATTGAGAAAATGTATCGGCAAATCTGGATTGCACCATTCCAGTGGGATTTACAGAGAGTCGTATGGAGACCAAGACCAGATGTCCCAATTAAGGATTACGTTCTTAAAACTGTGACGTATGGCACAGCCTCTGCTCCGTTTTTAGCAGTGCAAACCTTGCAGCAGTTGGCTGACGATGAAAGTACTAAACATCCTTTAGCTTCATCTGTGTTGAAGAATGATTTTTATGTGGATGATCTATTGTCGGGAGCAGAAACAGAGGAACAAGCAAATGATTTAAAAGAGCAATTAATGAATCTATTACAAGCAGGAGGTTTCAATTTACGCAAATGGGCATCTAACAGTCAGCAAGTGTTAGACAGCATAAAAAGTGAACACAGAGTTATGCAATATCCCTTAGAAATTGGAAATGACCAAGGACTTCGTGCACTTGGACTCTTGTGGTATCCTAGCGACGATGAATTTGCTTATATGATCAAGGTCACAGATGTTATTGTCCACACAAAAAGAACAGTTTTATCGGACTTAGCTAGACTCTTTGATCCACTTGGTTGGCTATCACCAGTTATTTTGCTTGGAAATATTATTGCTCAGAAATTGTGGTGTAAAGGTCTCAACTGGGGTCAAAAATTACCTGGTGATATTGAGTCTTTGTGGCAAAAGTACAAGGGGCAGTTGCCTTTGCTTCAAGAATCTTATGTGCAGGCAGCTGCAGGATCCTCAATAGAATTACATGCATTTTCAGATGCATCAGAAGCAGCATATGGAGCAGTTGTTTATCTACGAGCAAAAAATTCGAATGGACAATATCATGTATCATTATTGTGTTCAAAAACGCGTGTTGCACCTGTGACACAAATCTCTCTTCCAAGATTAGAATTGTGTGCAGCATTACTGTCAGCAAAGTTACTGAAATGGACTGTTGAAACATTAAACATGCACAATCACCAAGTATTTGCGTGGACAGATAATACTGTATTTTTAAACTGGATTTCGGAATTTCCTTGCAAGTGGAAGACATTTGTTGCAAATAGAGTGTCAGAAATACAAGAACTCGTGTCACCAAGTAACTGGTATCATGTCTCTACAAAGAGCAACCCTGCCGATTTGTGCTCCAGAGGATTATTCCCGTCAGAAATTCTTGAATCAAGCCTTTGGTGGAAAGGTCCTGTGAATGGTTAGGACAATCACATATTAATTTTTCAAGAGCGAGTTGTGCTCCAAGTGAAATGGACATGGAACGCCGATGTCACAATCTGACTGTGATGGCTTCGACTATCGATTTTACACTTCTTGAGCGATTTTCTTCATTAAGCAAGCTAATTAGAGTAACAGCTTACTGTTTACGATTTGCTAACAACTGTCGTCGATTAAAAGATCTGAGAGAAACTGCGAGTCTATCCACCGCCCAATTACAACAAGCTTTATTTCATTGGATTCGAGTTGTTCAGAGCATGGACTTTGCAGAAGAAATAAACTACTTGAGACATAGGAAGCGTATTCCGACGAGCAGTAAATTATTTACATTAAATCCATTTCTTTCTTCTGATGGTCTTCTACGAGTAGGCAGAAGATTACATCATGCAGACATCCCATTCGATCAGAAGCATCCAATTATTCTTTCCTCAACAACATTGACAAAATTAATAGTCAACTATGAGCATATTTCCAATTTGCATGCCAGTGCCACCTTATTACTAAATCTTCTTCGAACAAAATACTGGATTTTGAGAGCAAGAGATGTCGTTCGTTTATGCATATTTAAGTGTGTCATTTGTCGCAAAGCTAAAGCTACTCTGAGTAAACAGCTTATGGGAGACTTACCTCGTTTGCGAGTTCAACCTGCCAGACCCTTTCTTCATTGTGGAGTTGATTATGCTGGTCCCCTTTTAATCCGAACAAGAAAAGGCCCTGGACGAGTTCCTCAGCTCAAAGCATATATAGTGCTGTTCATTTGTTTTGTAGTTAAGGCAATTCATTTGGAGCTAGTTACAGACTTATCAGCTGATTGTTTTATAAGTGCATTTAAAAGATTTATATCCCGACGCGGTAAACCTGCTCATGTTTACAGCGATGGAGGAACTAACTTTGTTGGAGCCCAATCAGAATTGACATTTGTACCTAAAGATATTGAAGACAAATTTGCAAATGAAGGAGTTCAATGGCACTTCAACCCTCCATCATCACCACATTTCGGCGGTTTATGGGAAGCAGGAGTGAAATCCGTGAAACAGCATTTGAGACGTGTTCTCGGGAACAACGTTCTCACTTACGAAGCTGTTGACCATCTTGGTACAAGTAGAAGCCTGCTTAAACTCCCGTCCGTTATGTCCACTTTCAAATGATCCAAATGACCTCGCACTGACCCCAGCACATTTTTTGATTGGAGATACGATGAGATCAGTTCCAGAACCAGACTTAACTCTAACTTCGGAAACCCATTTAACCAGATGGAAGCTCCTCCAAAAGGTTGTTCAACACTTTTGGAATCGATGGAAAACTGAATACTTAGGTCGACTTCAGCAACGTCCTAAGTAGCAACAAAAACAACCCAATGTGCGAGTCAACGATCTTGTTATTGCGAAAGAAGACAATCTTCCAATTAATAGATGGTTTTTAGCACGCATCATCAATGTACACCCAGGCGGTGATGGTTTGGTGCGAGTTGTAACCTTGAAGACGGCCAAAGGAACTTGTAAACGACCTATTCACAAAATTAGTGTTCTGCCGATTGAATGACTTGAATTGCAGGAGAATTTAAGGGGAGCGGAATGTTGAGTTATTAACTAATAGATGGCGTGACTTTACATGCCTTTAAAGTTTTGTATTTCACTTTTGTTTTTGTGAGGCTCTGGTTTTAGAGAGTGCAATGAAAATGGCGGTTTAAGCGTTCATGTGCGTTTGTGTTTCTTTGTGCGAACCATCGTGTTCAAACCCTAAAAACGCCTTTTAGGTTAATCCCTTAAATAAGTATGGTAAAAAGGAAAATCATTTGCCAACATTTAAAGATAAACATGGCCGACTGGGTAAAAAATCATGTTTTGGGGTTTTCTCAGGAACTGCCCATGAACTAATGGTGCCTCCAAAAAACCCCTAAGTCCCATCCTAGACCACACCCAATGCAAAAGAAACCAACCGATTTGCTCAATTCGCCTATGCTGGAGGCATGGTTCCCTGTTCAAACTTTGATCCTGTACTGCATCATATGCCAAGTGTTCCGATGGGTATACAAATGATCGCTGGCCTATCCAAAACACTTGATCCATGTTTCTACAGGCAATAGAACCCGAGATATGAGCTCCTGAAAAATCGCAATTTGCCGCGCGCCATTTTTAAACATATTGGAGGGGAACGCTTTCGCGTTCCCTCCGATAAATACGGTATTGACTTCTCTTCAACAATTGAGCGAATTAAATTAAGATGTATACAACCTAAATAGAGATGACATTTGAGAATTAGCAACAGTCTCTAAATTCAAAAAATTTATATATGAAACGACACTTCACCGCACGAAATTTCAGGAAGACGGCGACGCACAATGCGTTTGAGTCTTCTTGACCCAGCCGAGGCTGGAACGATATACAAAAGATTAAGCATTAGTAAAATGATCGGCCATAGCCATACATAAAGAATTAAATTCTAATAAACTCAACTGCAATTAGAATTAGGCCTAACATTTACGCTCATTCTAAATTTAGCAGCATGAGAGAGAAAGCGAAAGAGAGACGTTAAAGGAGAATGATAAAGATAGTCTTATCTATGGGATACAATAATGGATGAAATGGAGAGTTCTCTGTACCGTCCTTCTTGATGAAATTGGAGGCCTTGCAGTACATATCGGGAAAGGAAACACAGAATTCCGACCGGTTTCACCTTTTATTCCTGGCTTTATCAAGGATACAAATGAAGAGGCAATCGACAATCGATCAGTGAAGTGGAAAGAAAAGACGCGAGTGGTCCAGGAGCTAGCTCACTTTGCATGCTCACCCAAAAAGTAAACTAGATGATGTACATTGAGTTGGAAAAGAAGCCTGATGAACCTCTTAAGTCGTCCAGAAAGGAAGTCCCTACAAGGCAGGAACGAGAGTCGGATTGTAGATTGACGAATAGAGAGCTCAATCAATAGGATCTAAAAGATCTAGTAGTTGGGGAAGACGGCTTTGCTTATGTTGTCATCGAAACAGACATCCACGATTGACGGAGTCTTCGAAACCTGAGGGGACCCTTAACAACGTGTGAGTGATCCAGAATATCGGAGACCAGAGTATTTTCATGATTTTCCATCTTGGGCATCATGTTCCTCAGAAGTGTCTGGACATAGGTAGGGGAGAGTGGGCCACCATGAGACAAAAATTTATTTTAATTTTTAATTCGTTTATTTTTATTACAAACTGATTGAAAATTTTTCTATATGATCATAACATGACAATATTCAAAAGGTAAAAACATCTTTTTATTAGTAGGCAGTGAAGTAAGAAAAAAAAAAATTATTTACTTTTGACGAGCTAGTCTCATCGTGGCCCATTGCATTGGCCACCATGAGACTAACAAAATGTTTATTTTTAGAAAACCTTAACTTGCTTAAACATGTAAATGAAGACTCTAAATCAGCAGAGAACACTTTGAATCATGTTTTGTTAACATTATTATCGCAAATCTAATGTAGCAAAGCTAACGTTAAAGGTAAAGAACTTTTTCATCCGATTCGTATTGCCAAGAAACCTAGGTTTGGGCAAAATCATCTTAATGTCCTCATCTGAGACACTTGCCATATCAACAATTCGTGGAAAAACAAAAGAATCTGCTTGCTTCATGGATCGTCTTAAAAAAGAAACTTCAAAGTCTCCATCTGAGTCTTTTGGGGACAAGATTTTTCCAACATAAAAGACTTTTTTTTTGCCCGAGAATTGAACAAGGACAAAATCATTCACTTCAGGTTCTTTGGCAAGCGAGCCGCTTGTGTCAACAGGAAGTTTATCATCTTCATCGATGTAAAAGTCTTCATCATTGGGTTCGGGATTCTGATCTTTTTTCATCGTTTTGGAGGGGGTTTTGTTTTTTTTCTCCAGCTTTCGTTTTCTAATCTTTTCTTTTTCTGGTGTGTCCGTGACAATACAACTCTTTAGTGGTTGTCTTCTTTGTTCCTCCACCTTCGGGTAACCCTTTAACATTTCAGGTGTGACCCTAAACTGGCCCAACGTTTTATGAGGAGCTGGTGATGTAGGCAGTGATGGGATAGCAGAACGTGATGTGCTTGCTGTGTCGGGAATGTCTTCCATGGGAACTGGAACAATTTCATGGATGTTGGCAGGTCCGGATGATGCAGGTCTCCGATCAGTGACAGCACTTGTCAAAAAATCATCTGCGGTAAAAATATTTCTATCAAAAGGATATATTCCAGCTTTTTTGAAGGCTGATTTGATGTTGGTCGGTGTCATTGAGCGTTCGTGTGCTACTCTTTGAATATAGGCTAACCATTTGTGGGGCTGGGCCTCAATGAGACTTGTCTCATGGAGGCCCAACTAACCCGTCTCATGGTGGCCCAGATTACATTTTATCATAAGAGAAAGTGAAACTCAAATACAGAAAGACTGGTTCAGACATCGTTTTCATCAATGATAATGCATACCATATGAATGTAAACTATTGTAGAAACTTACCTACAGAAACGATAGTTTGTGTTCAATCTGTGTTTGATGTGTCGACGAGAAAAAAATGTCACGTATTTGTCAGCCAAAGTCAATCGTGAAACCATGCTTCCAATACAGCAACACAAATTTGAATTGAATCATGGGAAATGAAGTTACTATGGCCATCATGAGATGGCATTGCTGTCTTAAAAAAACTCAAATTTTAGTTAAAAAAACAATGTCTCATAGTGGCCCATGTCTCATGGTGGCCCACTCTCCTCTACCAATGTGGGACATCCCTAGATCATCGTAGATAGAGTGGTTGTTGGCAACTCTTCTGTCAAGTTGGGCAATGGACCGGAGCGCAACATTTTGGAAGGTCTGAAGATCCTTCCACCTTGATTTGCAAATAGTAGCCCAAGCAGGCATACCGTGAATTAAAATGGAACGTATCACTACCTTGTACAATAATAGTTCGTTATCCACTCCAAGAGCGCTATTTCGCCCCAGGAGCGCGATCAAGCTGAACTTCGATTTCTTGGCCTTGTTGAGCGCATATTGAAATTGTCATTCCATTTGAGCTCTGAGCCAATCATAACACCGAGGTACTTATAATTTTTACCCACTCAAGCTTCCTACCATATAGGATTTTTGAGTTGGAGGCTTTTTCGAGTTTGCGAGTGATAAACATGACTTTACACTTTTTGACATTTGGCTGTAATCGCCAGCTTATAAATTCTTGCCTTGGAGGATTTTTTGAGTTTGCGAGTGATAAACATGACTTTACACTTTTTGACATGTAGCTGTAATCGCCACTTAGTGAACCAGCTCTCACACTGATGACGACTGATGACGTGGGCAGGGTTACGTGCCCAAGTCATAATAGCTCTGTCGTCCGCAAACAAGTAGATATTGCATTTTGCAAATTTGGGAAAGTCATGAATAAAGAAGTTGAACAAGTCTGGGTCCAAGACAGAGCCTTGGGGAACACCAGCTTTTATATCACAGGAGTCAGACAAGGAATCACCAACCTTGACATGAAAGGTCCTATTTGTCAGGAAGGAGCTAATCAAAGCAATTAGTTCATCAGGGAACCCACAAGAAATCATCTTGAAAATGAGACCATCACGCCAGACTTGATCAAATGCCTTTTGAACGTCGAGGAATATGAGACCACCAAACATGGAAAGATTAAGAGAACCGCTTAGATCAGCAATTAGCCTCCATACCTGCAGCTGGCAAGAGTGACCTGAACGAAAACCAAATTGCTCCTTACGAATAAGGTTGTTTGCCTCGCAGAAGTCGTTGAACCTCTTAAAAATATTGCGCTCAAAGACCTTGGACAGCATGGGCAGCAAGCTAATGGGCCTATAACTGGCAGGAAGAGCAGGATCAAGTCGAGATTTGCTAATGGTGAGGATGACTCAGTACGATATGCCAGCAGTCATTGATGACCTTGGTGATGACACCAAGTGACACAAATGACACTAGGGGGTAGATTCTTGAGGGTACCTTTGGTGATGGTGTCGATACCAGCTGCCTTCTGACTTTTCAGGTGCTTGATGATGCTCACAATCTCAGTGATGCCAATGGTATTTGGAGAGGTAAGATCTCGTTGAGTAAGGCCAAACTTATCACACTTATCCTTAACTTCGCGGGTAATATTAACCAGATAGTCCTTCTTTGAAGTAGTGAATTCATTTTTCAATGAATCAGGGATAAGTTGGCTTTGTCCTGGTCACTGCTAGCAAAATCGCCATCTTCTGTAAGCAAAGGTAGGAGATCAATGACTCTGTTGTTCTTAAGGGCCTTGACTGTACTTCAAAGAGAGTTGTCCTGGATGGACAGAGTCTTGATTTTATCATTCCACCTTTGATTCTGTAATTCCTTGATTTGCTCACTGAGCTTGCGGGAAAGTCTGTTGTACTTGGTCTTGAAATGCTGAAACCTGGTACACTGCCAAATCTTCTGAAGGTGTGTTTTTTCATAGATGAGATGCCTGATGGAAGGAGGAAGTTCCTTATGGTCTGGCCGCTTGCCGTCAACAGGAGAAGCACTGGCATTAGTAGCCATAACAATGGAGCAAGTGACGTTTTTGACATTCTCGTTAATGTCACGGCTGCTGGAAGGATCCCGGTAAGGAATGCTGAGTCATTTAGAAGCTCTCTAAAAAAACTTCCAGTCCTGCTTGTAACGAAGACTTATTCTCAGATCGATATTAATCCCCTCAAAATTAAGCGCAACAGGAAGGTGATCAGAAGATAAGGCATTTACTGTAATAAGGACAATCGACAATCGAACAGTGAAGTGTACATTTGTTTAGGTGGGACGTAAGCAGTGCTTACACGATTCTCACCCTTCTGGAATAAATTCCACATGAAATACACTGAAATAGGCAAGAAGCCTGACTAACCCAAAGAGGTCTTCCACATTATGAAAAAACAAAAAATAAGATTATGAACAACTGTAATAAGGCACGCAAGATGCCTTTTATATACAAACTAGCTGAAAACCCGGCATCGCCTGGGACTTTACTTATCCTCTTGTTGGATTGACCTGCCTCAGATTAAGATATCCATTTTCACCACCGGGAAATATAAGAAGTTTTCACCACCACTGGATACTTTAGATCTCATCTTTCCTTCGAAGTTTCCCTTGCCCTTGACGTAGAAGTTCTTATATTCTCCTGCTCTAGACGAAGCTCAGGTGTTCAGATGTTCCCGATGCCCATTTGTCTTTTAGCTGCAGAGTTTCCTGACCAATACTCGTTCTTTCTCTTTCCTTTCCAAACACACAAACAAATACAAACTTTTGTCAGTCGTCTGGACATTTGTTAGAGGGCTCAAGGGAGACACGTGTTTCTCCTTTGCCTCCTCGATAGACACTTCCCTATCCTTATCGTCTGCTATACTCATTTTATGTTCAATAGCATGAAACGAATGTTTATGTTCATTGTATCATAATTTTATGGACATTCTATCTTATCCTGTGCTCAAGTTTTTGAAAATAAAGTTCGGATGTTGGTAGATCTACTCACGAAATGTCAAATATTGGCGAGACTCAGCGGCCTTTACGTACATCTTTTACTGTGGCTAAAAAAAAAAATTGCCTCCCAACCAAATTGACGATATTATTACTGTAGAAATTCCTGATGTCAACAGTGACAAAAAACTACACGACACAGTTGTCAAAAACATGATCCACGGGCCATTCGGGCACACAACAAACACAATCATCCCCGTGCATGAAGGAAGGAAAGTGAACCAGGAAGTGCCCTCGGGCGCTTCTAATGCTATTTATCTTCAATATTACAAAATTTGAATAAAACCAAATGTCAGTACCTATTCACGAAGCAAAAAATAAAATCCGAATTGCAAAGAATTGCAAAGCAAATCGAAGTTCGTGAGAATAACCAAAACGTATTAATATAAATACGAAACCAAACAACAATAGAATCGCAAATTGAAGAAATCTAAACCCGTAAAACACAGAAGATAAACATCAATAATTATAATTATACGACAGGTAACCCCTTAGGGCCTAGATCAGATGTGTCCGGCGCGTCAAACAATAACGATAAGATGAAGTTCGGCAGACACGACCTAAAGCGCGTTTTAAAGACAGTTTATTAAGTAGCGGAAGAATGGAGCTACTTATTGTTTTCACAATGTCCGTCTGTCTGTCCGTCCGTCCCCTTCATAATTTCCGCATTTTTTGAGATAGAAGGTTGAAATTCAGAATTTAGCTTATTATGGGCATGGACACCTTCACTATTTAATTTGGTTTTGATTGGCCAACTGGGGTCGGAGTTTCGGGGGCGGAAATTAGAGGGGACCAAAAGGTCTACGCCTATTTATGCATATAAAGAAGTGAAATTCGGTATGCAGATTCCTCCAAGCAAGATCAACATTACTGTAAAGTTTGGGCAAAATTGTTTCAATAGGGTCGGAGTTGTGGGGGTGGCAATCACTTGGTCTTTAGAAATTTATGGCAACATATAGGGTGTGATATATCATTCGATCGAAAATGATGAGAAAGGAAAGAAGATAGGGTTCTTTTATATTTTCTAAATACAAGGTTCGAGAAAATCAATTTTTGTTTTAAAAAATGGGGGGTTAAAAAGTGCAGATGAAGGAATAAAAAAATAGATGAACTCAGGGCTTCCGCTACTTTCCTATACCTTCCTCGGGAGGCTTAATTTCTTGTTTCTTATATTGTGGTTTTAAAGTTAAGGCAGTAGCATCTATTGACAAAGTTCAGAACTAAAGTATTATCGTAACATTAAAGTTATTAAGTTTGGTCACTTCACAAAATATTGGGCAAACCTATCCAAAAAGGGGTAAACGGTATGGTATTTATCTCTAATTTATCTAATCGCTGTTTGCCTTTATTCTTTAAGCCACTGTTGAAAACTGTGTTGAATAATAAAAATTCTAAGTAATGGTTTAAGATTGTTAGGTTGCAATAACTGAATGAAAGTACTTTTTTAAAATTTGAAAATTGACATTTCAAAAATCAGAGAAGTCATCATATAATTTTATATTCAGATACATGATTTTAGTTTTCAAATGTAAAAACCATGTTTTCAATGAAAGGATAATACATTTTAAAGAAGAAAAAATCTCTTTGCTATCCAAAGTTTATTATACAAATAAAAATATTGCAACAATTAAAATTCTTCTGCTCCTGAGTTTAACAATAATACTGTCGTAACAATCGAAACAATTTCTTTTCGATTAGCCAATAGGATTGCCTGAAGCTACACAGACACAAACATACAGACTTTTTGGTTTTATATATATTCGCTACTTTCAGTTCAAGTGGCGCCGCCCTGGTGGCATTACTTGAACTGAGCTAAGTAGGATTCACAGTAGTTTAAACACTGCTTTTATAACACAGAACACCAATCCCAGATAACATTCTCTCTTAGTAGTTATTAGAACGTATTTTTATCCTAAACAATCGTCTATTTTGACGTAGAACTACGACTATCAGGGGTGCAGCCGAGGAAAAATTCAGACGCGATTTTTCGTTCAAAAAGTGATGTATATATCTTAGTCTATATCTTTCTATCACTATATCCCACAACTATGGTCATTATCTCGTTGGAAAGAGGAAGGTTGAGTCTTGAATAATAAGCAAATATTTCACCAAATGAGCCACTGAGTCAAAAGTTACAGCAAGTTAAAGTTAAGTGAATTCTATGCTCGCCATCGTAATAACGGAGTGGCGCTGCTGCAGCATATACGTGTGCGGCGTGTTTTGGAAGTAATTGGAGCTAACCATGACCTACGAGAAAAGGCCTGTGTATTTAATATAAAGAAGGCCTGTGCATTAGGTATAAAAACATGGAAACACGTGCGTTTTAAGATAATATCATGAAATCCTGTCATCTGCCGGCGAAATCAGTACATCATCATTTATATAAAATCATCGGCGGTGGACGTTGTCACAACAAAGAAAAAATCTAATAATGAGTTATCTAACAATGGTTCATTTCCCGATTATACAAACGGGTGGGTACGCTTCTATTTTCTATTAAAAATATGTTGTAAAATAATAAAATATATATTATTTTAAGCAGATTAATTATTTTAAGAAATGAACTTTGAAGTTTTCTTAATTTCTTAAAACAAAACAATAAATCTGACTAATATAATATATGTTTTCAAACATGTTGGTCTCGGTTGTTTGTAAAACTATAAATATATGGGTCTTTAAAACAACAGTGATTTTACGACATAGAGTCGACGCGTTTCAGCCGTGGCTTTCTTCAGGACTGTGTGTATAATGATTAAAGAAGCTTAGAAGAACACTCGAGGGGGAGAGAGGGTTGGGGTAGGCGGGTAAAACAACAACGGGGG
>JAHWFO010005999.1:1168258-1199928 GCA_023313115.1 Rhysida immarginata | reverse complement strand
TGCTGCATTCGTAATATAAAACCCAATGGGAATAGGAGAGTTCTGGCCCAATTACTTGTGCAAACGGAAAACAATACAAGACTGTATCTAGAATAACTCAATGGTAGATTATCAATATGGCAGGTATGCCCCATTTCATTCATTAGGGTAACAAAAGTGGGGACTTCAAGACTAAGACGGAGTTAATTACTCAACTCCGATTGAAACTTGGAGATAGGGTGTGTTTTAAAAGTAACACATTGCCAGCAAGTAGGGGGAGAAACCAGCTCACATTTGGAAACAGATCCTTTTAGAGGAATGGCGGGAGAGAGGGGAGCCGTAGGAAAATACTCAAATTGGTTCAAACATCGTGTAATGGTCCTTGTCACCCACGCTTATTAATGAACAACAAAAAAAACTTATAAGCAAAAATACATACAGATAAATAAAATATAAAACAACAATCAGATATCTGGATAAATAAATAAATAAATTAATAAATAAATGGAAGAATGAAATATAAATATAAAACCACATGCTCTGGCATTTTACATGAACATGTTGACAGGCATGAGGCAGCACGAATGGATAAGAACCATATAAACAACTAAAGACATTCTATTGAAACCCGGCTAGAATGTGGACTAATTACACAGTTTCCTCACTCTTCACTCCATCTGCGTATTATTATAGCCCCCCGCCCTCACCTTTTGTTGTCATTTAATTTAGTTTACTTTATATACTAAATTTTAATAACATACAGTAGTAGTTCTACGCCTTAAAAACCCGCGGCTTTGGCAGTCACCAGAGCCTCCGTCAATTTTTTTTTAGTTTAAAAATGGAAGGATCCTACTTTCGCAGCCATTTTTTCAACAAAAACAGCGCCCTCTTTATTCACTGAAAGTAGCGAATAGATTATGTTTGTATAAACAGTCATTGATTGATGTATGCAAAATCACAGATTGGTTGGATACAAATTCATTGATTGGATGGATACATAATAAGGTAAATTGCAAAACAAAGTAGGCTAAATGGTTGTGATTGATTGAAACATGATGAGCGAATAAGAGAAAGAATACTAACAAACAGTACAATACATGGTAAAATTACAGAGAATTAAATAATACAGAGAGCAAAAGAATTAATAAATGTAACACACTTAAGACCAAATGGTGATGGTGATGCATGTTTGTCACAGCGGCACGTTTATGAATGGAGTGTGAAGTTCACAAACGGTGTGACAGCAATATCAGACGCTCCTCGCTCGGGTCAGGCACAACGAGTTGTGACGCCAGAGAATATTGCAACAGTTGAAGCCTTAGTGTTGGAAAATCGCCGAGTAACGATTGATGAAATTGCAGAATTGTTAGACATTTGTCATGGTTCGGCCCACCACATCATTTCAATAGGTTTCACACCTCTACTACTTAAAAATCGGATAACTGAACGCTGTTCTTCTTTGGCGCATGTTTGAAGTGGGGCGGTTATCTTTAAACTGCTGCTGTGACGTTGTTTGCTTGTCTCTACTTTCCTGCCACCTACCGGATATTTCTACAACTCATTTTTAACGAATCTGCGGAATTACAAGACTGTGGAGCGAAATTTGGAATTTTAATTACAATTTTGCGGTTTTCATTTGACTCACCCTCCTAGATTTCGATTGCTTCTAAAACGGCAGTCTTGAAGGAGTCAGTAGAACGGTGAACAACGGACATAACGTCGTTCCGGTTGGAGGGTTTATGTCCATTGTCTAGAATGTGGACGGCATGTTGCGACTTCTTATCTTTCTTTAGGTAAGAAGCGATGTGTTCCTTGTATCTGATGGCGAAATTAAGAGAGCTTAAACCAATGTAGTAGTTATCGCACTGACTGCGGTCAATTCGGTAGACACCGGCTTGGGAGTATATGTCAAGGGTGCGAGATAAAGGTGGATTGAGAGAATGTTTGCAAGATGGGGGTTGAAGGAAGCGAGGGAATTGAAAAGACGGTAGCAACCAGGGCTGAGGAAAGGAATATATACCCATTTGCTAAGTTTTGTAGCAGGGGGGGGGGGCGTAAGGGAAGTTTTCTTGAGCGTATGAGGTTGGAAATTGTGGGTTGGGAATAGCCGTTGGTGGAGGCGAGGAAGTAAATGTCGCGGAACTAGTTGGATCTGTCGGAAGGGCTTAGGGGAAGGTTAAGGGCACGATCAAAAAGAAAATGGAAGGAGGCAAGTTTGTGGGATGAAGAAAGGGCTGAGAATTAGTGGGTCAGATTGGAGGAGGTGGTAGGTTTAGGGTAGATATTGAAGGAAAGACATCGGTGTGTGGATTACGGGAGACTATCACGTCGAGGAAGGGGATCGAGTTATTGGATTCGGATTCAAATGTGAAAGCGTCGAGGAACCGTGCGTGGGGGGGGGGGGGGAGAAGGAATTGAACAGTGTGGCGACGGCGATGGGGGTGGTTGTAGAGGAGTCGAAATTCATCAGGATATCACCTAAGTATCAATGGTAGGATAGGATAATGGAGTAACATTGGTTTGTTGTAGGTGTTGGAGGAAGACTTCGGAAAGGAAACTGCTTAGTGGGAAACCCATGCCGAGGCCGTTAGTCTGGGAATAGTTGGTGCCGTTGGAAGAGAAGTGGTACTGGGTGGAAATGACGGATAAGATGGAAAGGAGGTCGATGGATTGATGCTTCGGAAGGGTGGGAGGATATTCAAGGTGTCAGGAACGGGGACGTTTGTGTAGAGGTTGACGACATCGAGGGACATGAGGCATAGATTTGAGTTTGTGTGGAAGTTGGCAAGATTTTTAGTTAGGTCTAAAGAATTTATCACATTATAGGTATCAGGGAGAAGCTTAAGGTAAATAAGAATTTGGAAATGGATTTGGATACGCCGTGGGGCAGGGGCAGGAGTGTAGTTGACGAGAGGACGGATGTTAGGTTTATGTACTTTGATGAAGGCACTGAGGACGGGGAGGGATCAGGCGACGGAGGGAAGAACGTGGGTTGGGAGGGATCAGACGACGGAGATGTTTGAAGTGAGAGGACTTGTTCATGTGAAAATGATAGATCTGTGATATTTGGGGGTAGTGTCGGAGGACAGGGAAACAAAACTATGGGAGGAAAGGAAATCGAGTACCTTATTGATAAATGGCGAATCACCACTGAGGTGTTGCCTTTGTCGATTTTGGTGATGACGGCGTCGTCTTCATTTAGTTTCTTCTTAATGGAGGCGGAGGACTCAAGTTCGGTTGTCTTAGTTTGAGTTGTCTGGGTTTCGTGGAAAACTTTTCGGATAAGGGTTTTGGCGATGGCGCGGGCGGCGGCTCTGTCTGTAGCTGGGATTCGTAAAATGGCACGTTCGAACCCTTGACATATACTGCCAAGCCGGTGTCTACCGAATTGACTGCAGTCAGTTCGATAGCTGCTACATTGGTTTAAGCTCTCTTAATTTCGCCATCAGATACAAAGAGCACATCGCTTTTTATGTAAAAAAATTTAAGAATGCCGTCCACCTTCTGGACAATGCACATAAACCCTCCAATCGGAACGACGTTATGTCCGTTGTTCACCGTTCTAATGACCCATTCAAGACTGCCGTTTTAGAAGCAATCGAAATGTACAAAGCCAGACGTAATTCACCAGATAAGCTCATCAATTCTCAAACAATGTGCGACGTGCATTCCATGCTATTGCCCATTGCTGACCTATTTTAACTATTCTTTCTTTTTATTGTTACACTTATTAATTCCTTTGCTCTCTGTATTATTTAAATCTCTGTAATTTTACCATGTATTGTACTTGCCAATTGTTCCTACTTGTTAGTATTACTTTTCTTATTCGCTCATCATGTTTCAATCAATCACAACCATTTAGCCTACTTTATTTAGCAATTTACCTTATTGTGTATCCATCCAATCAATGAATTTCTATCCAACCAATCTATGATTTTGTATCCATCAATGACTGTTTACACCAATAAAATTTGTAAACTGCTTGACAACTGCTAAGGAACAGCAACATTTTTGTCAATAAATACCTGTCCCAAGAAATAAACGTTACCAAAACTTCAGTAGACGTATTAGAGTGACTTTATGAACACAAAATGGTATGGAATTTGAACTAAGGAAACGAACATAATGGCAAAAGCAGACGAGGTATCATGAAGCTTCAATGAGTGACTAAAGAAAAAAAGTTGGTTGTTTGTCACCGGTTTGAAATGAGAGACGCTTAGTAGCGAGTACTGCCTCCTCGAACCGCAATGCATGTTTTGCATCTGTTTGGCATGCTTTCCACCAGGCTGTTGAGAAGAGCAGTCGGGATCTTATCCCATTCTTCCTGTAACGCACTTGTCAGTTCCTGCAGCGTTCTGGGAGGGGGATTCCTTTGTGCCACACGTCTACCAAGAGCGTCCCAGGCATGTTCTATGGGATTAGGTCCGGGAAATATGCGGACCACTGCAAACGCTTGATATCCTCACTCTCAAGAACATCCGATACCATGTTCGCCCTGTGTGGACGGGCATTGTCGTCCAAGATCACCAAAAGACGAACGTGATCCAGAAGAATCTCCCTGCAATACTGTGCTGCTGTACCAGACCCTCCTGCAAAGATATGAAGGGGTGTTCTGGCATCATGCATGATGCCCCCCACACACCATGACTCCTTGACCAAAACGTTGCACTTCTCGAATTGTGTTGTTGGGGATAACGAGTTCCCTTTTCATGCCAGATCAGTTGATGCCCAAAATCACTCTGCATAATGAACCGATACTCGTCGGAAAACATCACCATGGACCACTCCTGATCTCCCCAAGCACGATGCTTGTTATAACACTCTAAACTCTTCCGTCGATGGAGCGGAGATAGTGTAATGCACTTGATAGGTTTTCGTGCATACAGCCCAACATTATTCAACCGACGGGAAATGGTTCTGGCAGAAACATGAGTGCCTGTAGCAGCGGCAAGATCTGCGGCTATCTGTGAGGGTCTCTGATTTCTTCCTCTTTTTTTGCTGAAAGGGCTATGCTACGATCCTCCCGAGCGGTTGAGCTCCTTCGACGACCACCCCCATGCACACGTAAAGCGGATCCTCTGGTGGCAGCAGCAGTTTTCAACGAGAAACAACACTTTTTGCGACGCCCATTGCTCGCACAACTTCAGTCACACTTTGCCCTGCCTCAAGCCGTCCAACAGCTCGTCCACGATTGTAATCACTCAAATGACGTCTCTGCGGCATTCTGCAGACGATATGTGATAGAGGGACTGAAAATTTACAGTAATGTTCGCAAAACGCCTGCACGTGTATTCGCCCTAACACTCCACGGCTACTGATTTTCACTGAACCACAGCTCTTTTATTCAAATTATGCAAATCGAACAACAGAGTAGCAACCAATGTTTTTACACGTCCTGCATTATTTTCCAGCGCCCCTAAATAGCGGAATGTGCATGTTCCTTAGCAATTCTCAAGCAGTGTATATAAAAAGGCATCTGGCATGCCTCTTCATTTGTAGCCAGGAATAAAAGGCTAAACCGGTCGGAATTCTGTGCGTTTTCTTTCCCGATATGTAACGCCAGGCTTCCATCAACTTCATTGTATAATAGAGCCTGGTTTTCAATCCTACAGGCTCGTAGGGCCCAGGGCGCAATTAACCAGTTACGGTACTCGATAATCTCACTTTGAGATAACACGGTGCCACAATTATTTAATTAGCAGAGTGAATACTAATTGTGGACAGAGAAAAGGACGGGAGACAAAGTGCAAGTTAAAAGCAATTTTAATTCACTTCCTTTGAAATTTCTTACAAATATTTGCATAGGTTTCTAGGAATCGTTTATACAAGATAAGAGCTTAGAAATGACCTCTTAATTTATTAGGAGCTTTAGCATAAAAGCTACTTATAAGAATGCGCCCTTGGTCTGTACGTTTATCCGGCCGTCCGCCGTTTGCACGATAACTTGAAAACGGATTAACTTTTTCAAATTCTGTTTTCAGAAATATGACCATCAAAGTCTTGGATCGGCCGTATCAACTTTTCAGAATTTTTCGTGGACCCCTTCAAATCGAATTCACGTGCTAAAACAGTGAGTGTAAAGAATACAAAGATAACGGCATGCCATATAACAATCGATTTGTCAAGAAGGAATACATTGTTACTTTCTGTTCATCTTTTAAGCATTACTGACATCGGCGCGCGCACGTGAAATCGCTTTGTCGACGCACGATTGCTCAAATGCTCATAATCTAAATTATTAAGTAGCGGAAGAATGTGGCTACTTATTGGTTTTATAATGTCAGTCCGTTCCCTTCATAATTTCTACATTTTTTGAGGTAGAAGGTTGAAATTCGGAATGTAGCTTCCTATGGGCATGTCCATCTGCACAATTTAGTTTGGTTTTGATTGGTACACCGGGGTCGGAATTACGGGGGTGGGATTCAGAGAGGACAACATATCTATGTGCTACTTAGGTACGTAAAGGCTTGAAATTCAGTATCCAGATTCCTCTAGGCAAGATCTACATTACTATGCTGTTTAGGCCCAGTTGTTTCATTGGGGTCGGATTTGCGGGGGTGGCAGTCACTGGTGTTTAGAACTATGGCAACATATGGCATATGATATATCATACGTTCAGAAATGTTGGGAAAGGAAAGAAAATACGAGCTTTTTTACATGTTCTCATACTACGTTCGAGAAAATTAATTTTTTGTTTAAAAAATTTGCTGAGAGGTAAAAAAGGCAGATAAAAGGGTGAAAATAGATGACTGCAGGATCTGCTACTTGCCTTACCCTACTGGGGGGGGGGGGTAATTTCTTTTTAATAAATGTATAAATGAATTTCTGCTCACTGCTAAAGCTCCTACTTGGAATGCTTACAAGATTTTATTAAATGAGTAATTAATAAATTATCGATCTTTTACGTGGAATAGCTGAGTAGTCACACATGCATCTGAATTGGATTCGAACCATGGAAACTCCCGTCTGTCGTAGGAATGCAGGTAAGTAGTCGAGTTCGCCGTACTTCGACAAAACGGCGACCTAACGAGGTTTGTCCACCGGACGGGCTGAGCTGCAATAATCCAAGACAAGAGATGACCAACGTTAACATTTTATTTATAATATCTAAAAGAAAGTCATTGAAATCGCAGATCTTAATTATGAAATTTAGAGTAACAATTCCAGACGCCGTAACGCTGCCTACCAAGCGCGGTAGGCCGAACAGGGCACTGTCGACACTACCGGCTACGGTCTGAAGTTTGCAGGTACGACGTTGTTCTCCGATGGGAATGAGATAAAAGTAAGTTGGCTAGACGACGTGCCAGCTAATAGGAATTGAGGCGTTGAAAGAGTCCACCTCGGCGCACTGGCGTGTAATTCCTTCGCTCAGATTCACGATAATTTCTATGGTTTCCTTTTGAGAAAGCGAACATATATCTTTAAAGTCACAGCCTTTAAATATATGGCTATCTTTATCAAGGGCCGTGGAAGACACAGCAGCAATTGTTTTATTAAAGAATAAATGTTAAGATGTTCAGTGAGGGTTTTATTGTACGCCAACCTCAGCTGTTCAAATTAAAGGTTCTTTTGGCGGTTCCTGGTTTGAATCCAGGCCGCGGAATTTCTTTCCTTTTTTCATCATTAATTGTTTTATTATTTAGTAATTCATATGGAATGTCTAAAATACTACTGGCCTTTTTCCTTTGGACGTATCTGCTCGTGGCGCTCCTTAGATTTCGTTCGAGTAGGCTATGGGCGTATCCTTTGGCGAGGACGACGATTGCCGCTCTCCTGTCGATTGAGGGAACTTCGAGAACCTTCGTGCAGGACTGGGCCGATATCGACGTGCGTAGAAAATCTTTAGAGAAATACGAGCACGCATTAGTATGGCAAAAGAAGCGTACAGAAAGAAGAGCAAAATATTAAACAGTAAGCTAGAGATAACACTACGGAAAAAGATAATAAAATGTTTTGTATGGAGTGTACTATTGTATGGCTGTGAAACGTGGACATGGTTAAAGAGAGACAGGGAAAGAATTGAAGCTTTTCAGATGGGGACCTGCAGGAAGATGTTGAATACCAAGTGGTGGGATAGGGTAAAAAATGAGGAAGTGTTGAGAAGAGTAGGGGAGGAGAGAAGGCTGATTGACATCATTACTAAAAGAAAAAGAAATTGGATAAGACATGTATTGATAAGAGACTGTTTGTTGAAGGATGTGATGGAGGGCATGGTAGAAGGCAAGGCCAAAAGAGGAAGAAGGAGAAAGAAGATGACTGACGTTCTAAAAGATGGAGGATGTTACAGGGAATTGAAGAGAAGAGCAGCGGACAGGGAAAGATGGAGAAGGGGCAACTAGGACCTGCATAAAGCAGAAAACCTATGATGATGATGATGATGAGAAAATCTTTTCCCCGTAACCTTGTCTCGAATTCGTCTTCAGCATACAAACGTCTTGTTTTCTCTTCGGTATTTGAGCCCTCTTCTCCTTCGGAAAATTACAGGTAAGTTCTTTTATATCATCAATAAAAATCTTCTTACCATGTCGGAATCGTTGGGCTGAACCAGAGCGTCCATTGGGCGGGCGAGAATGAGCGTCATTTTCAATGCTAAGAGAATTATTTTCCAACTTAATTTCTTTCTCCAATTTTCTCTTTTTATCTCGATTTCCCGCTTCCTCATTTGCATGCCTCGTTGCTCGACAATTCGCAACGCTCCTTCGCTCTTCGGGCTCGCCGACTATCAGCAACGGGGTCCCAGCATTTGAAGCGGTAATGTTTTTTCCTTCTTCTCGATGCCACCTCACGTGATCTCCCGATCGAACGTGTTGATTGGGGTGACACAAGGGTTCAACAGTTTGCATATCTTCGTGCGAGATAATTCTCCTATGCACACGACGTTATCCCAGTAGGTCGATGCAAGAAGAATTTCTTGGCTTTCACGTCTGGGAAAAGCGCTGAACTTCACTGCAAAATTTAAGAATGCCGTCGCTCTCGAAGAAACACTATTCAACACTCGGAAAACCGTTCATAGACGCAGACGTATGCAGCACGATGTGATTCCCTAGTTTTTCTGGACTATCAATATCATTAAAATTGCGAAATTGAGCAACATCCGCATTATCATACAGTACATTTACGCTGTTGGTAAATTTCTCAGTTCCTAACGAAGCTCGTTCACAGCTCTCTTCTTTTTCAGCAGCTAAGGCAACTCGCAATTCATTTCCTTGCCTTTCATGCGACCCATCGAGAGCTATATTCTCCACGTCCAATCTCTCTAATTACCCGCTCTCTACTCTCTTTAAATTTTTTATCTTCTTTTCTCTTTTTTGCTTCGCGCACGCGCGCACCAAGACGCCGCTTCCTCTTTTTTTTCTTCCTCCTACGCACATCCTGGTTACTTTCCGAGACAATTACATGTATTTGTTTCCCTAGATATCGTTGCGTATTTAGATCCATTAGCGCTTGTCGGAGGTTTCAGGCGCACTAACTTCACAGTTTTCTGTGACACTGAGCTTCCACTTTATTAGGCACACCTGTCTATAGTGCCCGGCACGAAAGAAAAATGAAACTGGCGCATGTGTAAATAAATAAAACTCGTTCAATCAATCAGTAACGGGCAGGAATCAGGGCATTACTTATTCCTGAATACTTGCACAGTAATACCTTGTTTCCAGTCCGTTTCTGATTGGTTGAATGAGTTTTATTCATTTACACATGCGCCAGTTTCCTTTTTCTATCGTGCACTATAGTAGCGTATTGAACCTCCATTAGCCCCCTAAACTGCCTGTATTCGTTTGGGCATGGATTCAATGAGATGCTGAAAGCGTTCAACAGGAATGTTGGCCCATGCAGACATAGAACTTCACGCACTTCCCGGAAATTCGATGGAAGTGTACGCAAGGAGCAAACGGTCCTTTCCAGCTCATCACAAAGATATTTAATGGGTTTGAGTTCTGAGGACTGAGCCGGCCACTGCATCAAGGAGAACTCTCTCATGTTCCTGGAAACAATCCATAGTGATTTGGCCCCGTGTGCTAGTGAATTATCCTGGTGGAAGGAGCCATCTGCGTGCGGATGAACTGTGAGCATGAAGGGGTGAACTTGATCAGCAACAATGTTTATATATGCTTTGGCGTTCAAACGACCCAATTCATGCCAAGAAAATATTCCCCACACCGTTACTCTGCCTCCACCACATTACACAAGTCACGAGGGATCCATGGATTCATATTTTTTCGCCATATTCTGAGCCTTCCATTAACGTGATGCAATAGGAACCGTCAATTCGGCTGAGCAGGCAACCTTTTTCCAATCCTCAGTGGTCGATCCTTGTCCTGCTCATTCCAACCAAAGTGCGACTTGGACCTTCTGATATTGTTTTTGGCTATCTGAGTTGTAATGAGCAGTAATTTGTGGGATTGTTACCTTTCTGTTTTCGCGCATAAATCTTGGCCTCTGGCCTCTTTCACTAACAAGGGTTTTTTGTCCACAGGAGTCACGTTGGCTACATTGTTTTTTGTTCCTTGACCCACTCTCGATTGTGTGGTATGCAAATATACAGGAAAGTCTCCGTTTCTGAAATGCTAATTTCAGCTCGTCTTTCACCTATCACCAATCCACGCTGGAAGTCAGTCAGATAGCTGACTGGATTTCCCTATTTTTGCTATGGTTTCACGCTTAACTAACAGTAGAAAATTACTTCAGGATATTCATACCGTGATTTGTAATCATGTGACATGCAAATCAGGCAGTCAATCAATTTGGATATTTTGTGAGGTGTACCTAATAAAGTGGCAGCTTAGTGTACTTCGAAACTTTTTCCTATTTCAATTAATGATGATGAATTTTCAGAGTACTTTCAGCCTTAATACAAGATACAAATTTATTGTGAGTCTCTTTGTCATGACATTTTACTTTGATGGTTTCACCTCTGCCCACGTGAACAGTGATTTTATCAACCAGCAAAGATTTCTCAGTCTATTTTAGAATTGCCTTGTGTTTGTACAATAATTGGCCAATGCAGAGCTCAGCGAATCTGGCGAAGGACAGGTTGGCGCTCTATCTCCGGGACTCGATGTGATCCTCTGGCCTATAATACTCGTAGTCGTAGTGGTCTTCAGTCAATGGAACACCGGAACCGGAATGAATAGAAGAACCCGTTACTGGTACCGCTACGTCTGATGGCGGCCAACTTGGTAGGTTTGTCAACCGTGGGAGGTGTGCTGTATGGAATAGAACAGAGACGTTAATAGGAGGAATAATCTTGACTTATCGACTCTACAATCTTTGAGAAGAAATCAGAACTTATCACTAAATTATAATTGGAAACTACGGTACCCTTCGAAGCGACGTCGCTGTTCAAGCGCGGACGTTCTGCAGGGCGCCCCGCGAGAATGCCGGCTATACTATCGAACGGGAACACCACCTCTATGGATTCGACTCTCCACGGGAATATATACTGGGCAGGGTGACATTCGGTCGTGTCTCGTCGGTTGCTAGGCGGCCTGGATTTCGTCCAGTGAAGTGGATTAGTGGGCAGGGCCGAGGGTCCGTGCAGCGTGGCACGGTGGTCGAGCTCGGCGCCTTCAGGAAAGATGGAGGCGTTAGCAGTCGTCTCGGATTCCTCGGGTAATGGCTGAAGCTCGCTCTCGGAGTCCGTCGTACTGGGTAGCTTTCCGATCGCAACTCCCTCGGAACACGCTTCCTCGGTGTGCTCCTGATCGCCTTGCACTTCTGCAATAATGTCCGGATTAGCAGCAGTAGATAAATCAAAGTCTATGTCAACAAATGAGCAATTGTTTGTACTTAACTTTGTGGCCATGACGCGCTTCTCAAGGCGATGCACTTTCTTGTCGGCTTGCCGGGTTTGGGTCTGATTCAAAGTGGCTTCGGACACCTTCATAAACTCAGGCCGTCGTAGGCTTCGTACCTCTCCGGGAATGCGTCGTCTTCGTGGCCGTCGGTCGTGACAATCTGTTCGGGGTCGCTTGGCCTCCCTCTTGCTATCGGGATCTTTTCGTGAGCGGCGAATGTGGGCAGCGGGCCGGATCACCTCTCCTCGTCGTGGGCGTCCTCGTTGAAGGTGGCGAACTCCACCTCGGCAAAATAATTTCAAAGTTCATATGATTAACATCCAAATTATTACTTACCCGGGTTCGCTGGATTCCTTCAGTTCCTCGAGGCCTGGTCATGGAAGGAGAGAATTGTCCACTTTCGTCCGGCTGGTCCAAGAAGTTCCGACTCCGATGAAGGCCACACACTGTCTGTCTCTTGCGCCGCTTTTTATTTGGTCTTGGAGGATTCTGTGCCGAGTTTGCGCACTTCATCTTCCAATCCCATTGCTCCGATTTTCTCTCTCTTAACGGCTCGAGTCGATTGCGGCCGGGGGCGTTTCTTCTCTTCTTTTTACGCTTCTCTTTTGTCAAATCTTCTGACTCTTACTTTTCTCCGCTTTTCTTCCTCTGGGGATTTGACAAGTGGCCAAATATCTTTCGCCTGCACCCCGACTATACGTGCTCGGCCATTTTAGGCATCAAAATCTGTTGCCTTTGAAGAACAGTTTTCACATACCAATGGCGGCTGCTACACCACGGATTTTACTCCCTTCAACGTCTTCATCAGTGGAAGTTGATCAGATCCGCTGGTTGAGACAATTTTCTTCGAGTGCTCGTTCAAGCAGGCCATCTGGAATCTAGGCTAGGTTTGTTGGTATATAAAAAGCGTTACTCGCCATCTCAACGCCTTTGTGTGGTCATTGGAGGGGACCATAACAGCTATGCCCACCAATTTACTTTTCCCATAAACTTCTGATGACCCACCAATGAGTGAAACATTTTTCGCAAGAGTGCCTGAGCACCCTGATGTAAGAGCACGGATGTTCACTGGAGCAAACACCATCTGCTCCAGCTCCAGCAGCGCGGAATCCGCTCCCGTCAGGACGTTTGCCTGGGTTTGGAAATGCCTGGCATGATGGTGGGATGCCAATATTTAATAAGATTGATTTATTAAATAAGAACTCTTGTAAGGTTGCAAGGTCACGGCGAGTGGTAAAGATACAGAAGACATCGGAGATCGGGCTGAAGGAAATTTCACGGAGAAATTGGTGGCCGACGAGATGCTTCTTTAATCAACGAAACCCGCCGTTGTTACAAGTCAACCTGGAGGTCAGCCACGATACCGTCAACAGCCTTGAGGTTCGCTTGCTTCACTCCGCTCAGCAAGCTACGAAGGTGAACAACTTTCCATAATTCCGAAAGGTTGATCAAGCATTGAAGTTCGACACGAGTACCAGTAAGAACATTATTGTTTCGAGTAATAAAGAGAAAGTCTTGCCGTCCCCACGACGTTCATATAAGATTAATGACAATGACTCTTATTTACTAAATGAACTTACTTGTGATACCGTTGCTGATAATATAATTTCAAGCTCGTCAGGCGATTCCACTTCTACCCCTGATCTACCCCCTCAGGAGGATGACGAATAGCGAACTTCGCATGTGGATACTCTACGAGGACTACTTTTTACAAAAACCATCCCGGAGGGAAACAACGAGCAGCCTTGGACCTGCGTTCATTTACTTATAGCCGGTAGCGTCGGCGGGACCCCGTTCGGCTTACCAGGCTCGATGAGCAGCGTCGCAGCGTGTGGCATTTGATTCGCATTTCCTCTTCGTATTTTGATGAGTTAAAGTGTTCTTAGGTATCTAATTCTGACTGGTTATTTCGAATCGTTGCAGTTCATCCCGATCGGTTGACAAAATTTTTCAGGGGTCGTCGTCTTCTTCATGTACGGTTGCCACAACATCCACCACCTTTATTCATCATACTTAGGCTTCAACGATTTTTCCACATATATCCAAGGTGTCCAGCGGTTTACCATGGTTGTCAGGTGTTTCCAAAATGGAATCAAGACGGAGGATCGTAGATGCAAGATTGATTCATATTAATGAAATTGAACTTGTAAACTATTGTTTGTTCAGCTATAACGATGTTCATCTTTATTATTTCCGATATTCATTATTAAAAAATAATTATTTACTATGTTTGCCTCCCGTCCCTTTCTCTGTAGTACATGTTTGTATTCACACTCTGCTATTAGTGAATGCGACACACAGTGTATAATTTCATCAATCTAAGTGGAAAAACTTCAATTTTTCAACTTTTGGCTAGCAGTTCAAGACTGTTTTATGCTTAGGTAAAAGTATGCCCATAGAACCTCAAAACGGAGTTAGTTTTCTTGCATGTTACAGAGTTCGCTGCAATGTTCGTGTACATGTTACATCGCTGCAGATTTACTCTATCTCTGAGGTTCGCCAGCCCCATTTAAAGTTTGATCGAAATTCAAATCGCAGCGAAAGAAGGTACGCATCATACGTAAGGTATTATTGATCAGCGTCAAAAATTATAATATGCTCTCTTGAAATCGATTATGACTTTGTAATTAATGCGGCCTAATATCTCTCAAGTCAGCCCAAGCCACAAGCCAGTGTCCACATTTCACTGCTCACTCAGTTTCCAAAAACAAGTCGGAGAATAAATTCATTCTAATAAATGCTAATTATATAGTGTAGTTACGTTACAGTTGTTTAATAAATATTATTTTCAGGCTTTAGTCGCCCCCCCCCTTTCATTATTACGCAAACACTTCCACTCTTAAAAAAAGTCGTTTCAACAATGCAAACCAAAATGTGTGAGGGAACTGTTTGAGGAGTTAAAGAAATGGACAAACCTGCAGAGAACCCCGGGATGAATTAGAGCGACAACTACGGGCTAGGACATATCGCTTAACATCCATGACTGAACTGATCAACACTCTTCAGTTGAAAATGGTTGAGAATGGTTAAAAATTCTTGGAGAAGTTTCAAGCAAAATGCGGTGGAAAGTCTTCCTTGCAAGTGCAAGCTACAATAAAAGCACACGGCAGTTTAAAACAATATTAATTTTCGTGAAGTCCTGTTTCCAGTACAACTCTCTGAAAACTTGATCACATTGTGTTATCATATTGATTAGGTGGGGAGTATGGGCACCTTATTCGAAAAAATCGAAATTTTCAGTAGATTGAATTAAAAGTTAATTTATTATATTCCCGAAAGTCGATTACCACAGCGTGGAAAAAAAAAGACAGCAGCGTTTCGAATTTGGCACCCCGTTTTGGAAAGGAAAGAAGAAGACATGCAGTAATTTAGACCAAAAGGGGGTGCAAACTTTCATCAAGATCGGAATAAAACTGTAGATTTATATAAGAAACAAACACACCCACACACCCACCCACAACCCACAAACATTCTTCTTTATATACATATAGATAGATTGGTACTCATTTCTTTATTTTTCATATATTTCGATGAAGACAAACCTTTTCCGTGTTCAATGGATTTCTTAATGCAAACTTTAAATATATGAAGAATTGATCAGCGTCTAAAATTATAATACGCTCTCTTGAAATCGATTATGACTTTATACATACATTATAATAAATCGAATTTCTTTTGATGCACGCGTAATTTTAATCTCTTAAATTTAAAAAAATTAACAAAAACTTGAAGATATGCTAATCCAAATAGTAGGGAAAAAATACGTGAATCGAAACATGAAAGCGATCCTATGAGTTTATGCTGTAGTCCTCCTATTGCCGAGAAATGAAACTTTTAAATAATAATTCAATGCGTAGCATTTCTTATCGATTCTTTTATCGAGTTACCAGTAGAAAACTCGGTAACCATTATGGGAAATGGAAAATGTTACACCTTGAGTGAATCGTGCGAAACTGGGAGTACATTATCCCGATGGCATACAATATGCAATGTTACTTACCCAGGAGAGAAAAATTATTTATCTAAATGAAACAATGAAGTGTAGTATTTTCTAGCGTAATATATATATTCAAGAAATAAGTTAACATGTGTAAAAAAGAGTTAATTTATGATAAAATATTGTAACTCGAAGATTATAAATCCACTCATTATTGTCTTGATACAATTTTACAAATAAATATAACAAAGAATGGGTAATAGGAAAAAAGGGACGGGCGACTCCTTATCACTGCTGCTGTACTTCTCTGATGACTGATTTGAGTCTGGAGAATCGCATACGTGTACAACACCTTGTCAAAAAATTTGAATAACGGCATATTAGGCTCTGATTAAATTTGAGTGGAGATTAATCAACGAAGTTTTGCAACTACACGTTTTGACTTTTTTTTTAGACGTTTTCTACTTATTCCTCTAGCAGACCTCAAAAGAAAAATTAATTTATTCAAAATTTAAAATCTACATTAAATAAATTGAAGATGGCAAAATAATAGAATAATCCCGAGATAGAGTAAAAAAATTAGAATAATGACAAAAAAAAAATACACAAATCACTTTAATCGAAAACGATTCATCAAATTAATATTTAATAGCGTCGCCTTTGGCTTTAATTATAAGACTTAGCCTATTTGGCATGCTGTTAACCAACTTAGCACATTCTTCACGACTCATATTAGACCGAAATGTTTGATTGCCGAATTCAAGTCTTGTTTAGTCTGTGGAAGTCTTTAGTGAAGTCTAGCCTTCATCAACTTCCATAAATTTTCAGTTGGATTAATGAATAGTGAATTATTGGCCATCTAACATACGGATATTTCATGGTGAAGACATTCTTTCTTGGATTTAGCAATATGATTAGACGCACCATCCTGTTGGAACAGAAACGAATCACACCATAGATCTCCAGATGATGGGATCATGAAATTGTTATGTATTTCTTGATAGGCCGCGGCATTTACAACACCATTTAGAACACATAACTTTCCTACTCCATAACATTACATTTACCATTACTGAAGCAACAAATGTCACTGATCTGTTGAGGGAGTTCATGTTGTAAGTTGCTTGTGTCTGTTTCCACACACGTTACTCTCGGTCACCAAAACACAAAGAGATCACGGATTCGTCACTAAATAGTTTGTTACTCCAATCATCTTGTCCTAAGTAACTATTTCATTGCACCCTCTTACATGGCTTGGTCTTTGCTTCAACGTCATCAGAGGTTTAGTTTTGAGAACTCTAGGCTGAAACTCAAATTGATGTAGTCGTCCGTTTTTAGTTCTGTTAGATACGGCTGCTTCACACTTTTTCCACTCAAAATGAATATATTTAACACTTTTGAAATGGTGCTTCTACACAATGTTCTTCAGTTGCCTATCCTGCCTCTCACTAGTCTTGCGTTTTCATCCATATCTCTTTCGATTTCCTGTTAACGTTGGATCCTCCTTTTGATGATTTAACACCTTTTCCACTGTAGACTGAGAGCAGTTCATGATTTTCGCAATTTCTGAGTTTTTCAGTTCCATAAAGCTCACATATTGTTCGCTTTGTGACATGATACATTTTCGATTTTCTACACATGTTGCTCGTCTCAGCTAAGAAAAGTTGCAATGCCTTTTATATTGAAAATTAAAAAGATATATAAATCACTTGCAACATTTCTGCTCACCAAATTGGACAGTTTTGGAAATTATTCTAATTTTTTTGTTTGTATCTTAGAATTATTCTAATATTTTGTCATCTTCAATTTGTTTAATGTAAATTGAATTTTTGATTAAATTAATATTCCTTTTGAGATCGACTAGAGGAATAATTACATTACCCAGGAAAAAAGTCTAAACTTGTAGCTACAAAAGTTCGTCGATTACTCTCCACTCAAAGTTAACTTCAGAACCTAAAATTCCGTTATTCTAATTTTTTGACAAGGCGTTGTATTTCCATTGTCATCGTATTTACTTCACTTAGGGTTCCAAGAAATGTAACACTTCTGCATTCATTTTTCTGTATAATCTTTTAGGTGATGCGTGTAAGCTAGGAATAAATGGGTCCGAATTGATACGTAATCTGTGAAACAAGTCGTAATTCGTGTCAGTTCTTGAAGATTTTCGCAGAAAATGCTCGCTGTATTGTTTGACGTTTTTATGTCTAGTTCTCTTGAGCTTTTTCAGAAAACAGTCCGATTGGCAGAATACATGATGCAATAATATATTTTCCATGGATTAATATTTTATGTAGAGTAACGGGCATTGGATACCAGAAATCCTCTTTGAAATGTAACTTCTCAGTTTATTTAACTTTGTGATAAGGAATATCCGATTTACAATATAATTTTTTCGTTTGTTGTTGTATGATTTATATTGATAAATTGAAGGAGTGGCATCCACTCTCAAAGCAAGCGCTTGGCTGCTAATAATGAACATATGGTTTTTGAAGAATAGTTCTGCGGGTATAGTTAGTTCCCCTTTTGAAGAACAGCATTATTGTGGTTTCCCTCTTTCACTATTGCTGCCGAATCCTCTTACTTTCTTTCCTTGCAATGGCCATAAACGATTCTTCTTGTATGAAAGGTTTTACTTTTAGTAATGTAGCTTTAGGGTCACAGTTGCTCAAGTGCTTTCTCGATTTTTCACTGTCAGACGTGAGATACCTGGAATAGTTTCAAATAGATCCCCAGGAAGCGTTATTTTTCTTGCAGATAGGAAGAATAACTTTTAGGAACCGCTACCGCTCTGCAGCTTTGGTCCATCCTTTCTCTATTTTTTGACAGAAACTTATACTGATTTAATATTTTTGACAGATGTTTTAGAACGGAGGGTTGCCTATATCTTGTAAAATGAAAGCTCCGATGTGAAAATTTACAATGTATATAAAATATAGGCCGTGTGTTTAATAAAAAGAAGGAAGACGAAATGGTATGCAACCACAAACCAGCCTTTTCATTAGAACCCAATGCAGTAGATTCCATTTTTTTCTTAGGTACGCGTACGGACTTACTCGAACACGTTTCGGCAGCAAATTGCGCAATTCATGACAAAACTATGCATGTTCTCACGCTGTGGACCGTTCAGCTATTGAAGAAAAAATATTTCCACTTATTCACTTTAGTCGAAAATTTAATTTTTTCCTGCTAGATTGCCAAACTTACTGTACATCGGGTAGAAACATTGGATTAAAACATTCACTTCAGTACTTTTAAAGAAATCAGTCATTATTATAGAATAGCAGAGGCACCGGCGTTGCCCGGGATAATTACAGTTTTAGGTAAGCAGAATATCACGTACTTTTCGTAAGTAAAATATGATTATGTGATAGAGAGAAGACGAGGGGAAGACTTGTAAAAGTTTCAAATATGATTTAATAATTTCTGCCAATTTACAGAATAATTTAAATACTTTCTTTAAGCTAGATTCAACTCTTTTGATACAATTCAACAAAATAATTGTCCATAAATTCTTGTAACAGTTGAATTCCTTAATCCTCCTATTGCGCTCAGGTGGGGTGCAATAGTGCGTTGCCAAGTTATCACTCCTTGTAGACTTGGGACGAATAGAGCTGGGATGCGTATCGGCGAATCCTTCTCTCCTGAGATACCGGTCCCGCTGCTGTCGAGTTTCACCTGCCCTGTCGCCGTGAAAGCAAAGCGCGACTCGCTGCGAGAGATCTCTTCGCGGAGCGCGCTTGCGAAACGGTAGTCGTCTTGGCGGGCCGATGTCGTCTCGGTTGTAGCCACTGGAACATTGACGGAGACGGAGCACGTGGTCCTATCCGTTATCAATTTGGGCGTGGTCACCTCCGGAATCTCTTCCGCGTCCTCGGGAACTCGTAATGGCTTCTCGTTTGTAGGATGGGGCTCGTTTTCAATCCAACGATTACCCCGTAGTGGATGAGTGGCGGGGGATGGGCCGTCCGGTCGCTCGTCGTCCGTTGAACGTATGATGTCGTCTGTGTGGGCAAGAGTCGCTGAATTCCACCTCACTGCAATTCCTTCATCTGAATTCGCCCTTTGTATGAGGTCCAATCCGGGTTTGTTACCGTCGCTGTGGTGCCGGATGATTTCACTGTCATCCGTTTGAGTGCCTAGATCCCTCTTCGAAACAAGGGTCACTGAATCGTTATTTCGATATCTCTTACCGAGATTGTAATCCAAATTATTATCACATAAGTTCAAAGTCAAAGCACGAGTATCATCTAATTTAATGTTGTCACTTGCCTTGCGACGGCGATAGAAATTTCTGTTCCTATGACGAGTCCTTCCTCGTTCCGCCGTGTCGTCCCTTGAGATTCCGATATCTCTTGGCGAGTGATCCGAGTTACTATCACACAAATTCAAAGTCAAATCGTAATTATTGTCAAATCGACTATTTTCACTTGCCTTGTAATGGCGATAGAAATTTCTGTTTCTATGACGAGTCCTTCGTCCTGCCGTGCCGTCCCTCGAGATAATACCGTCTGTATTCTCGCTTCGCCGGGCTTGGTGTCTATCATCAACGGGCTGCCCTCCTTGGCTCGGGATATGTTTCAAATTTCTGATTTGACGAACCTTGTAGCCGGCACAGGGCTTTCGCTGCGTTCGATGCTTACGATCCTCGCTGCCCGGGTTTCCATGTAGACACATTCGCTTATCGGTCTTTTCTAACGGGTTCGACGTGGATGACGTCTTTTCCGTAGACTTCTGTGCGACTCTCCTCCTTCTCCTCGACTTCTGTGTCACTGGCCTCTTTTGTGTTTTCTTACTTGAGTTTTTATTCTCCTTTTTTCTAATATCTCTTTGTATAGTAAAAGTTTCCTCCAATGAGCTTTCACTATCTTCGTTCTTGTTAATGTGCCCGTGTCGAATGCAAATTGTGGGCGGCGGGCTTCTCCGCTTTTCTTTTTTGCTTGGCGAGCGGCGCTCTTCACCTTCCTTACCTCTTCGCCCTAGTCGACTCGCCCCGATGCCTCTCTTCTTGATTTCTCCCGTCAGTGGCTCTGACATAGAATAGCCTCTAGAAGTTAAATAATAACTCAAACTCTATAATTTCTTGTAGTAGACGAAGCTTCCGTTGTTCACATGTTTCCGACGCCCGGATACTATTGTTTTCTCTGACCAATACTCGCTCTTTTTTTATGTCATTTTCATAGATATGAATTAACCAATGTATCCTTCGAACGGTTATTATAGAAGACCAACAAACAAACCCACAATCACTCTTCTTTATATACAGGATTGACCAAAAAGATAACTCGCCACTGAAAATTTCTAAGTCCAATGGGAACGATCCACAAAGGCGTGAGCCATTCTAGAAGGAAGAACGCTACCATTAATTAAGACAGACGTTAACGTTAAATGGTACGAGTCGATTTGTTGCTGGACGTGTCATTGCTGTGTACGCCATTCAAAATGTAATACTGCTTAATGAGGAATACTCTTTGAGGAATCGAGAATTGGACCATGTTGACTTTTTAAAGTTCGTCAGAGTAATAACCTTTACAGCTTGCAAATGTAATAATGTAATTTGAAACGTAATTGCTTCTTGCCAGAACTCTAGGTACCCTTCGTCTAGAAATCGACTCGTTCCATTTAATGTTAACGCCTGCCTTAATTAATAGTAGCATTCTTCCTTCTAGAATCGCTCACCCATTTGTGTACCGTTTCCATTGGACATAGAAATTTTCAGTGGCGAGTTTTTTCTTGGTCCACCCTGTATATAGGGTGAAATGCCTAAGATCTCATTTCTATTGGACTTTATTTTTTTGTAAATTTCATTGTTGTAAAAACCTAAACTTTCATTGTTGGGATGGCAGTTGCCGCCTGTCATGCAAATGCAGCACCACTCATCCGGTTGCCATGAAAACCGATTGTTTGTTTAAACAAAATGGCGGACAGCGATGTGTCGACCAAAATGGAACAACGAATAATCATCAAGTTTCTCCACAACGAAGATGTGAAAGCATATGAAATTCATCAGAGACTTCAAAGACAGTTCACCGAGTCATGTTTGTCTCGATCATCCGTCTTAGCTTGGTGCCAAACGTTTGAAGGAGGGCGAGAATCCACCGGCAATGAACCTCATAAGGCAAGGCCAGCAACTGCTGTCAATGATGGCATCATCGCACGAACAAATGAGCTGATAAGGGACAACAGGCTTCAATAATTAATTTGTTACTCTGTTTTTTATCGACAGTTAAAAAAGTACGTTCTTCAGAATACTCCTTCCAATCCTTATTGAATGTAAGGGCTGTTGATCTGTCGCGTCATCGACTGGTTTGAAAGGCGCCTGATTGGAAGCAACTCTCCGAGGATCACAAAACTACCTGGGTGGAAATCTGTTCCATGCTGCTGCAGCGATATGACAGCTTCCTAAGGCGTGTTGTGACCACCGACGAGACATGGATTCATCACCATACTCCTGAAAGCAAGCATGGATTCGACACCATACACCACACTAGTGTCACATTTTGAGAACGTCCCTGAAGCCCACACTAAGGAAAAAGCGACCAGGCCTCTTTACCAGTGGTGTTTGTTTTCTACAAGACAATGCCAGACCACACACAGCCAAACTGTCTATGGACACACTGACGGAACTCAAATGGGACATCTTACCACATCCTCCATACAGCCCGGATATCTCCCGTTGCGACTATCACCTTTTTGGCCCATTGAAAGAGTTCTTGGGAGGACAGAGGTTCGACTCCAATGAGGAAGTGAAAAAGGCTGTCCTGACGTGGTTTCGACATCAGCCTGAAGATTTCTACAGAACCGGTATCCAGATGCTCCCAGAACGCTCGAAAAAAATGTGTAGAAAAGCAAAGAGAGTTCTTTGAGAAAAAACTGGTGTCTCCGTGTGTATGTGTGTGTTTGTAGTTTCCTGATTTTATAAAAATAGAGTCCAGGTCAAATTTGAACGCCCCTTGTATCTAGCTTTGAGGAAGCCCAGATTGCTCAAAGATGTTGGTTCTCTTAGTGAGAAGATGGAATCAAGAGAAAGGTGTCCAAAGAAGAATACACACTGGAACAGAACGTACCAGCATACCATATGAAACTCTTTCTTACATGAAATGTTCGAAATGCGTTCCATTATCATGGATACATGCATCAACCCGTCATTGCTTTGAATCGCGGATGCCCTGATGTATTCCAACAAGCAAACATCGTCAGATTGTGCGGATGGCCGTAGCAGTAGACGAATACAATAACTGAAATCTGATGGGCATTTGCAAGCAGAATACGAGTCTTGAAGTTAGACGCCTGGCACACTGCGTCCCATGTAGTGTGTAATTTTGCTATAACATAACAGATAGCATAGGTTAGTCAACCAAGAAGCTTACATATGAACATTATTCGACTTGTTTCATTGTGCGCTTCTTATCAATATAATGACGGTTTAAGAAATGGTGAAAACGCTGAAAACATGACAAAAGACATAATAAATATTTAGTCTATAAAAGTTTCACAAAGAAGCACCTATATTCCGCCCACATCCTCAGCAATTTACTTCAACACCATCAGAAGCCAAATAGGTTAATAAACTGTCTCGTTATTGATATTATTCGGAATCCCTCCATATATAATGAAACTGGTAATAGTTTGCTAAACGTTACGGAAAGCTTGCTTGGAAAGACGATTATTTGAATATGAATACAGTACAAGATGGATATCACATTCAGCGGAATTAATAGAGTCGGTATGTGGAGTGATAGGATATTACAACCACATGAACAATAATTCTCTCGGTTTGAGGATTTCTAAGGTAACAGTGCGATGGAAAACGCGGAAAGGAATAATACGTTAAAAGCATCAGTTTGTTAGAGCTTGAGACTGATGTCAGTACTAATTGCACACGATCATGGTCAGTGCCGCCCCGTTGGTAAGAGGCGCCTTTGTGCAAGCCCCCCCCCCCCATTTCATCTTGTAATTTGGTTCAAAGATGTTATCTTTTTTAAAGTAATAAAAAATTACGCAAATACATGAATTGTTCAAAATGTTTAAACATATTTATTACATTTATTACATTATACATAGTCTTTATATGCTGTTTGGTGTTATGGTCATGAAATGGCGCCCCGGCGCCCCCACTTGCGCTTGCGAGGTTGTGCACGGCACAACCTGCACACCCGCATGGGACGACCCTGATCCTGGTCGTGCAGCTTTTCAAAAGTTATAGATCACTTAAAGGGATTTATTGACAACCCTAAGCTGTCAGATGAGCCGAGGATTGCACTCTACCATTCCGATGGCTGTTGCTGATATAGAGAATACCTGATATAAACCTGTATATTGTATCGTTCCAACAACGCAGTCATTATATGGAGTTGCTTTTCATAGTTCTGCTTTGAATCCATTAGCCCCCATGAATGCTGTACATTTCTGAAATACTCTGGATAATTGCCCGCTTCCAACATCATGTCAGCACTTTAAAGAAGGTTCTTACCTATTCTGGACAACAACTGCTGGGATCATATTCATAAGATCACATTTCAAATTGTTAAATAGTATGAAGACGTGCGTATGGAAACGTTAGATTCTTCAGTGTAGATCTCTATCTGAACCCTTTCGAATATCTTTGGAATGAACTGAAAAGCGGGACTCGTCGCTGAAGACCACCGGGCGCCATTCCATTCGCCAGCCCACTCGTTCACGACACCATTGTAGTCGTATCGCGCGGTGCTCAAGTGTTAACGGAAAACACAACAATGAACGACTGGCAGACATTGTCGCGGCGTGTAACTGGCGCGCTATTGTTGCTATTGACACTGGAGCAGTACCGGGAATAGTGATGTTATCGCGCAGTTGACGCAGGGTGATGGTTCTGTCCACTACTGCTGTATGCAGTATCCGCCTATCTGTACGAGCTGACCTTCTTCTCCGGGCCCCAGAGCCTGGTCTCCTGGCATGTGTGCCTTTCTCTCGCCATTGCCTCCAACATCGGCCTACCGTCCGTGCGTCCCGCGACACATTGACAGCAATTCGTCTGGTTGACCAGCTAGCCTCGGAGATGCCAATAATCAGACCTCGTTCAAATTCCGTTAATTGCGTGAACGGTTGTCGTTGTCGTCGTCGCGGCATTGAGACCCCTGTGCGGATTACAGTAATGAACGTTCACGAGGCAGTTGCTTCCTCCCTACTGCATGGAACGTTTCGCACAGGTGTCAACTGATGAGCCTATACAGGCACCCGGACACTCTGTTTCAACCCAAATGGTCATGTCCCGTGAGCATGCATCTAATCGTTTACTAGTCGGAGGTAGACGAACCCCCCACTAAATATGGATAAGGTCGGATAACTCCTTGTTGGTGGGGCAATTTCATTGCAAAGCAGTGTATATTCATAAGGACATTCTTTTTTGTTTTGATTCCAGGAATCACCCCCCCCCCTCCGATGTATGTCGCATAGGCGTGTTGAATCAATAATACATGTATAACTTATCTGGAATCTGCATATAGTTTATGCGATGAACAAGCCAAAAGATCCAATTCGGCTTAATTGCTCTGCTAGGTCGAAATTGTGCCGTCAGTGTTCATTAGAAACGACTATTTGTATCATCCTACTATGTGGCATGCCGTCTGGGCAACAATTTGCAACGCGTGGAACTCCAAACATTCCAGAACATTACTCTACGAACTATTACGCAAATGGATCGGAGAATTACTCTCTATACATAATGAATTCAATATGACTCATGTTGGAAAATATTTTCAAGGGATTATGGAGTCCTTGCTGCCCATTATGGAGAATCATAGTAATGAACTTGTTTCGGGCATTTCTACAGAATCTTTGATGTCAATTTCGATAACATTGATAACCGATTTCATAGGTTTCATGTATGATCTATGGATGACCTTTCTGGATACATCAAGGCTTCACATCTAGTTCGGTGTACAAGTATTTCCTTTGGTATATGTTTATGAAGGGTGAGATTATGGAAGCTATGCTTCAGTTCCTTCCAACGCCAATATCTATATTGTTCGATTGTCGCTTTCATTCATCCATGATAAAGCCAGAAATAAATGGCGAAACTAGTCAGAAACTCTGTTCTCCCTAGATAGTTTGTGTCTATCTATCTCATTGATAGTAAAGTGTCTATCTATTTCATTGATAGATAGCTCTTCTTTTCAACGATATCCTTAATTTTTCACTTGTAACAAAATTTTTACTTATGTGGTAATAATATTTAAATGGAATACTGAGAGAAATTACTATTATCTTAGATACATTTATGAACATCCATTTGCCGCAACGATTTAGTTAAATTATCTAGTTTGCCATATCAGAAAAAATTGAAGGAAAAATTCCACGACCTGGATTCGAATCAGGAACCACGAGTATCACGCTTGTTGCTTCTACCAATTGCCCCAATTCTCATTCTTCAGTCAACTTTTTCCACTGACTGCTCCGCTTAGATTAGAATAGAAATTTCCCTTGGCAAAGAATATCATAGATTATAGTTTGCCAATGTAGCACTGATGTTCTGTATGAAGTTTCCTAAAGCATTCAGACTTGCTCCATTACACAGGCCAACAAAAAAAAATTGGATTGTCCAGGGTATTTCAACAATTTCAGTATAATTTTGTGTACAGAAACTAAAAATGACATTGGTTTTGTTCGAATGGCTCTAGTTTTTGAAATACACTCAAACCTGCAAAATCCAGGATTCAAAAAACGCGCTCTTCGGGGTTCAAAGTGCGTGACATCCCCCAAGGAGGTGACAACCGTATATATCTGTGTTTCTTGTTTTTGTTTATTTAGAACATACATTGTACATTAAGTCATTGTTCTGAAATCATTTTTATTGATTTTGTAGGAAACATGAGTATTTTCGTTGAAAGTGCTTGCATAATTCTGATGTATTCTGTTACATTTGAGAACTAACATCATAGCCTTTGTCAAAAAAGCATATTTAGCCTATTTTGATGTGAAACTTGGAGACCAAGACAAGCTTTAGGCTCCACAAATTTTTCCAATATTTCATAAACTACAGCTAATACAGGAAAACTGGTGTCATTTTTGAAATCAGGAAACCAAAATTAAATAAGAAAAGTCATAAAACTGTTGACAATGAAACTTGTGTTGACCAGTATTATGTGTCACCGATAAAAAAGCCTCTTCGTAATATAATGTAAAACGTTAATAACGCGGATATTTGAACTAAATCGTTACATAATTTTTTATTACATAGCACCACTGTACAAGTTGGTCGATATAGTGAAGACATTGAAACGTCTCGAAAACTACGCATCAGATCAAAATACATTTGGAATGAAATTTGTTCCTTTCAAAGGGACCTATCCATTGATACCAAAATTGTCTCCCCATCCCCATCCCCTGGGAATGATATCATTTTTTTCACAGATGGCGTTGTAATCGAAAAAATCGAAGAAGGGTACACGAAACGTTAAAAAACGGGAATATCCCGATAAATACACGTCGGATCGAAAAATAAGAAAATGCATGTTCAATATTTTTTAAAAAAGCCATCCAACGGGAAGGGGGGGGGGGCAAGGAGCTGTATTGAAGTCTTAAATTGGAACCCTCAATTTTTATGTTAAGAAATCTGATTCTACAAAGAAAACGATTTTGTTAAAGACATTTCCATCTATTCCGTGTTTTCTAACGTTTTTGAGCAAAATTGTAGTGTTTGTAGAGTTGGTTGTTTCAAAATTTGGTTGTAGTGTCTTAAATACGAAGGTCCTTCGAAAAGTTCTCGGCCAAACAAAGAAAACACAAGATATTTAAATTTTTTTATTTCTTAATGCAGTCAACCTTTGCAGTTCAGTACATTTGGACCAAAGCACTTTCCAACTTTTTAATACGCTCAGTAATAATGCGATTGTCCAACTCTGCAAAGTAAGCGATTGTCTCAGCTTTGATTTCGTCATTTGAAGTGAATCTTCGCCCAGTAAGCCATTTCTTCAAGTTTGGAAAGAGGAAGCCAAATCCGACGAATAGTGCGCATGTGGAAGAAGCACTTCGAAAGGTCACGGAGTTTTGCAGCAACAATCACGGACGCGTGTGCAGGCGCATTAACATGGTAGAAGAGCACTTTCTTTTTGAGGCACTTTCATAGCTTTCGTTGCAGAATCTGAATCTGCATTAAAAATTGGGGGTTCCGATATAAGATTTCAATGTAATCCCCGCACTACCCCCGACTTTTGTCGATTACAGCGCCGTCTGTGAAAAAATAATATCAATCGTAGGTCAAATTAATGACTTTTTCCTGAAGAATCCAAATCTGCAATTAAAAATGGGGGTTCCCATTTAAAATTTCTTTATTACCCCCACCAACCCCCAAGGGGTGGGAGTTCAATTTTGGTATCATTGGATAGGCCCCTTCGAGACGAACAAACTTCATTCCAAACATTTTTGATCCGATGCATAGTTTTCGAGATATTGTAATCTCTTCACTTAAATCGACCAGCCTGTATAATAAGAATTATCAATCGAGTCCGTGCAAAAAAAAAACATTCGCCTAGAAACGGTCCTACATTCTGTATGCAGTAAATATTTCTTATTGAACCGGTTACGAAAGTGTAGGACGAGGAATCTAAATAATTTTCACACGCTACGATAAGTGTCTTAATGTCCAGAATAACTATGTGGTTAAATAGCTTATTCAATATAGAAGAAAAATAAATTTATTATAAAGTGATCAAAAATATTTATTATAAAGTGGGGAGGGGTGTAATTTGCCGAAGGATCTTTATATTAATGGAACTTACTCTCCTCATTGATGAACAGACTGATGGAGCACATAATGATATTCACTTAATGTATGAGACTCTGAATACCATTCGCTTATGGCACGGCTGTTTAGCGACTTTAGTTGTCAAAAGGTTGCACAATCGACTGTATTATGACCCGTCAAGTTAGTGAGGTGGGCTACCGCAAACGGCGCATTCATTAGCTAACAGGTTTGACATCATTCGCTTTTCAATCACGCGCAACCCAGCTTGCCGGTCGGATCGCAACTCATGTCGCGTAGTTTTTGTGCAATTTTTTTTATTTTATAATAGTTTCCTATTAGTATAGGAAAATAGCGAAAGCCCTGAGTTCAAATACTACGAGTTTCCCCGTAACTTCCGAGCTTCAACTTTCTACGTCAAAAAATGTGGAAAATATGAAGGGTACGGACAGACAGACGGACATTGTAAATTCAATAAGTGCTCCGCTACTTAATAATAAGTTGAAGTAGAATGTCAACAAATACACTTCTGCTTTTGTCTTCTTCACTAGACAGGTTGCACGATACTGATTTCATTTCTGTCAAAATTCAGTTGCTCCGTCTGCGGACAACAGCAACCAGTTAGCAACTAAAGTTTCAAGAAAATCACATTTCAAACGATCATTTTTTAGGTCATAGTATTAAAGTAAAATGGGGACTAATTGAATGAAATGCCTGTATAGATTTATTGATAAGATGAGAAAAAGAGAAATTTGTATTAAAAAATTCTTTACTGAAACATACGATTACTGGAGGTCGAAATAGAGACAACCTTTTTTGTTAGAAGCGGCTCGTTCAGATAGCTCTTTGTACACTAATTATTGCAGCTATTAAATGTAATAGGTAGACAGTCTAGAGTAACAATTCAATTTCAGTATCGTTGAATATGAATTCATCAGTGAGAATTTTAAGAAAATTTCACTTCAAGTTGGCTCATTTGTAATTCTAAATTATTATCGATAACGAAGATTCTCTCGGGCAAAACTCTCTTTGAACCAGTAAATACAAAAAAAAAAATTAAACTCATCAAGATATAAAAAAATAATTCTCATTTGTAAATCAAGTGTTGCTTTAGGGCCACTTCAAATAAACGGTTCTTGGAATTTCTTGAGAGCCCGAACTTCGACACTTTTGCATTCCCACTGAAATCACTCTGTTAGATAAACGAATGACATTTTAACATTGCTTTACTCAAGCTCACCCGATTTTAGCAGGACCCACTGCTCCATTTTAATGTAGATAAGCTGGACATATGGGATTAAAAATTTGCCAACAACTTAATTCGTACAACAGGGAAATATTTAATAATTCGTTCATAATGTCATAAATGTATCGACAGAATACGGATTGTTGCATTTATACTCGTTCTAAATAAATGAAAAAACAACAGACATATAAGTTAAGGAAACTGAAATATTTTTATTATAATTGCTATTAATGTATTAGAAACTTCTCGAATTAACTAAAATCCGCATTTATCGAAGATTACCTACACTGTAGCTAAATAAAATTCTTTTCCCCCCTCAAAAATTGATTTTTCTATATTGATTTTCCGTATTTAGAAAAGGAAAAAGAGGTCTATCTTCTTACATTTCTCATCATTTCCATTCGAATGATATGTCACATGCCGTATATTGCCATTAGAAAACGTTAATAATTCTAAAGACCACGTGCTGCTACCCTCACAACTCCAATCCAACTTGGAAAATTGGGCCCAAACTTTATAGTAATTTAGATCTTGCCTAGAAGAATTTGCATATGTCTCAATCAAAGAGATATAGCGCCCTCTTTGATGAGGCGCCTTTGTGCGGTGCATAATCTGCATACCCGCACGCTGTGGCGCTGAAATGAAGATATCCCCAAAGTACAGTGTGTCCACAAATTTTAGACTCACTTATTTTTTTATTCTTTTTTTCAAAAGAAACAAAAATATTAATAAAATATTGTATAAATTATAATATTTACAACTAGAAATAATAAATTAATTAAATAAAATAACAAAATGTACGATATTTCTAACCAAAAGCAAAAAAATTCTAAAACAATAAGAATTTACGTGTGCATAAATTATAGACTCATGTCAAAACAAATCAAAATTTTCATTTTTAATAATGCATAACCCATTCTTTATTAACGATTACCTCATAAATTCGATTAGGCATTGTTTCAACTAATTTTTTTAATTGTTTATCGTGTATTGTTTCCCACGACTCAAGAATTGAAGTTTTTCAATTCTCAGGAATTGGGGTTTTTCAATTCCTGAGTTGTGGAAAAAGTTTTTCCCAGCTTGTAAAATTTTGATTTGTTCTGGCCAGCATTCCCCATACGTTTTCAATTGGCTTTAAGTCTGGGGAAGGTAAAACATCAACACCATTGTCCTTAGCCATTTTTGTGTGCTAGAGGCAACATGGATTGGGGCCTCATTATCCTGTTGAAACTGCCATGGAGAGCCAGTGATACCCTCAGCAAATGGCAAAAAGGACTCTTATAGCATATTTTGATATCCAATGGCATTCATCCTACCATTGATGAATGCTATTGGAATTTTGCCACTCCAGCTGAAGGCAGCCCAAACCATGACACTACCCCCTCCACACACCCGTTTTGGGAAGAGCTCTTCATCCTTTCTTAAGTCGTGCCAGTAGTAATGCCAACTATCTGAGCCATCAAGGTTGAACTTCTTTTCATCACTATAGATGATTCTTCTCCAATCAGAAGTCCAACTCATGTGTTCTTTATCCCAGATCAGTCTCTTCTCCTTGTGGGCAGATGTCAACCTTGGGGCACTCTTTCTCTTCTTGTACACCAAGTGTCCATAAGTCTTCACAACCTTTCCAATTGTAGACTTTGATACATTAATGGCTGGGTCTTTTGCTAGTTGTCTGTAGGATGTAGACTTTTTCTTTATTTCTCTAGTAATCGCTCGTTTCTGTTGACATTTCAACTTCTGTCGCCGTCCAGTGTTTTTTTGGTGCAGCATTCAGCTCCCTGGGTGATATAATGCTGAATTACAGTTTGAGATCGACTAAGGCGACTAGCTATTGTTCTAGTAGACAGACCCTGTTCCTTCAATAAATCAATTTGTCCTTTTTCATACTCAGACAAAGAGGCACCTCTTCCCATTGTTATTTTTACTAATTAAGAGAGTTAGATAGATTATTATTATTATTATTATTATTATTATTATTATTATTATTATTAT
>JAHWFO010005999.1:1128397-1168248 GCA_023313115.1 Rhysida immarginata | reverse complement strand
ATTATTATTATTATTATTATTATTATTATTATTATTATTATTATTATTATTATTATATAAAAGTTATTTAAATGTAATAATGTAATGATATTTAATAATACCTGCAGCACAAATTACGACAGCAATTAAAATATTAACAATGGCGGATGCTGAGTCTAAAATTATAGGACAGCAGATAATCATTTTATGACAAAAATACTAATTAATTTAATGAAAATAAATTTATTTATAAATTAAAACTCTTTTTTTAATATAATAATAATGTTTGGAATCACCCTGTAAAAAATAAAGCTTGAAATGCATTGTAGCTGTAGCATATGCTTAAGAGGCTTGTTTTACTTTTCTGTGTTCATTTGTATGAGAATAGCACGTATATTCATGGAGATAGAAAGGTTTCTTTAAAAAGGTCCAAATGTTTTCGTAAGTTTTTTGTTTATAACACGCAAGATTTTCCACCCAATGCAATGTCATTTACAGAAAACTTGACAAACTATAGCACAGACAACACCCTGCAATTGCAAAAATATTAAATATTTGATGAAATATGAGCATTTTTACTAAATAATGTTTAACTGCGCATGCGCATGCGCATGCGTTGCCAAATTGTCTTTTGCATAATTTTTTAGCCAAATGTATAGAGCTACTCTTATAAAAAGCCCAAGCAAATATCGTGAAAATTGAGAAAGATATCGCCGATAGAATGAGTTGAATTTCAGTTGCTCTCAAAAATAAACAAAACGATAAGGGGCTTTCTCCAAACTTTTATCTTTGGATCGGACACCTGTATCAACTTCTTCTTCTTACGCTGATATGAAGTCAATATGAAGTCAATGTTTTTTCATGTCAGCGTAAGGAGAAGAAGTTGATACTGGTGTCCGATCCAAAAATAAAAATTTGGAGAAAACCCTTTATCGTTTTGTTTATTTTTGAGAGCAACTGAAATTCAACTCATTCTATCGGCGATATCTTTCTCAATTTTCACGATATTTGCTTGGGCTTTTTATAAGAGTAGCTCTATACATTTGGCTAAAAAATTATGCAAAAGACAATTTTGTAACGCATGCGCAGTTAAACATTATTCAGGAAAAATGCTCATATTTCATCAAATATTTAATATTTTTCTATTCTGATTGCAGGGTGTTGTCTGTACTGTAGTTTGTCAAGTTTTCTGTAAATGGCATTGCATTGGGTTGAAAATCGTGCGTGTTATAAATAAAAAAACTTACGAAAACATTTCGACCTTTTTAAAGAAACCTTTATATCTCCATGAATATACGTGCTATTCTCATACAAATGAACACAGGAAAGTAAAACAAGCCTCATATGCTACAGCTACAATGGTAATTGTAAAAATTCCAAACATTATTTTTTTTGGTTCACTTCTTTGCTGGTCCCCTATTTGCCTTCGGGAGAAAACCTTTGCTGACATATATGAGGTGTAACATCCTTTTTACACCCCTGAAATTTCAGGTTAATTCGTCAAGTATTTTTCTAGATATTCGACAAAACGTCTAAAATCGAAAGTGTCCGATCATTAATGGCAATATGGTGTAAGTGAAGCTTTTATAAAGAGGGAGCTTCAGTATTGTCGTGTCTTCATTCAGTATCTGATTTCTATGAAAATACTCCTCCGAGAAGTAAAAGTATAGGAAAGTTGCGTGACGGCGCACTTACTAATTTTCTGCGCATGTTGAAGTTACTGGTTCAGATTCGATAATAAATTTACAAAAGAAAAAAAAATCTCCTTTATATTTTTTATAATAATTCATTGTCTCTCAGTATGTAATTAAAATAAATATTTCTATATTTTTTCCCTTGCTATATCATCATCGACCATCTCTCTTTCTCTCCCTGTCCATTCGCAACTATCTGTTGGCGATGTTGCACGTGCCCGGAGCGGTTCCTTCAACTCATCGGTCCCCGTCTCTCTTTTTGGCATCCTCTCTTTGAGCAGCAGCTGAGACCCCTCCCGGGGCAAGGAGAGACTCTCCCGGAGGCACCAGAGAAGCAAAGGGGGTTGTAGAGGGAGGGTAGGAGAAAAGGAAGGAACCGACCGAAGACGGCGAAGACACTTTGCCCCGGAGGGGGAACCGAAGGAAGAAGAGTTACGGCTCCTCTTGATTCCCCCAGGGACCCCAAACACCAACGCCCCCCTGCTGCCATCGACGTCGTCGATGCTTTGCTCTTGTGTGCTGGAGGTTTTCTTTTGCTCTTTTTTTCCCTGCCTTCTTAGCCCTCCTTCTGAATCAGAAAGCATAGATTCGTTGACGTTTTGTCTCCGTGTGTAGGTGGATTTACTCTTATTACCCGAGAAAGTCCTCCCGGGCTAGCCTTAATCGGGTTTACGCTTTGGCCAATGTCTGGAGTCGAGTGGATCAAATCATCCCAAATATAATACAAACTGGAAAATGGAAATTGCCATTATTATAGCTTTATTAAATTTAAAGCTCATTAGCATACTTTCATTCAAAACAAACATGAAATGTTGTTAATGGCCTTTTTCTCAAAAGTCTCGAAGCTATTTTTTTTCGTCTGTCCCTCCCAAAACACGGATTGAGCAGCGACAACGAATGATCATACTTGCATTGGTCTACATAGCTTGCATTGGAATCAACTCTTTTATTCATTAATAAAAATTTACAAAAGCTTAGGTTAAGATATTATTCGCAGAGGAGGACCTTTTAGTGTAAAATGTAGTAAAGAAAATGTAATGTTTACAGAACATTAATGTAATATTTTATGACTAATTGAATATTCAACAATGAAAGTTAAACATCAGATAAGGTTATAACAAGTGTGGAGATTTGTGGACGATTAATCTATATTAATAAAAGTCAATGTGTGCCTTTGTATCTGTCTGCCTGTGAGTATGGAGAATTGTCTCGTGATGTCATACCAATATTGTCTGCACAAAAACGCCATATTGTATGGCTAAGAATGCAGAGATTACTTGTATTGAAATTCAACTTTTGCATTGTTAAAAAATGAAATTGTGTTGTCGGATACCGAACATACGGTTTAAACATAAATCTATAAGCAAACACAAGCAAATTAAGCACATTTCTAATGACTGTTTCTGAAAACTGTAGACAGAGGGCGCAGTTTGTGCATGGCAAATAAAGCACTACATAACGAAAGAATGGACAATTCATTGTTGCAGACGGCCATTTTGATTCCTATTTCATATGATGATTGCTTTTTGTTTTGCAGTCATCAAACTTCAGAGGCACATTCCCCTCTAACCTGTAAAAACGTGATTTCATTCTATTGGATCGATCATTTTGTGAAACTTCACTTGATCATTACAAACCACCAAAAATGTGATTTTCATCAAGTATGAATTTATGTGAAATGAACCACTAGCCGACTTCTAAAATACAAACCTGACAAAGTACTTTCAATGGAAGAATTATTGTACTTTTATGTGAGGGTTTTTATGTGCATTCCATTTCCAAAAAAAACGACGCCATTTTTTAATATGGAGGTCAATTTTGAAATGTGCAATGGAAACCCCTTTTTTTAATGGTATTCTCAGATTGTACACAATATTTGAGAAATGTTTATTCTTGGTATTTTTTCAATTGATCGACCGTTTAGAAGACAGAGCCACTGAAAGTGTGGTGTGTTTGGATTTAAAGAAAAGGCAAAAAATAGAAATTGTTCTTTAATTTAAACGAAAGCAAAGGTTGACGGAACGTCTATTAAAAAAAATAACGTATAGTTTGTTTGATACTTTCACTATTTCAGTTCAGTGGCCCCCCCTCGATCCCGTAATCTAACTCCTCTCGACTTTTTTTCTTTTTCTTTCGGGGGGGGGGGGGTTACAGAAGTCGACCAACGACACCTGAAGACATATACAGTGCAGGATCCGAGCTGCGTGGAATGCGTTGCAGAAGGGAACGATACTGCATCCAGAAAGGTCTCTGCAACCTCTCATATTTCTAATTACCTTGTCTGCAACGTCGCTTACAGATGTACATAGACCAAGAAGGATATGTGTTTGAACATTTATTATGGCAACTTTTATTGTATAACTATTGCATTACTGTAAACATTTTATGTTCAAATATTGCTATCCATTTTATAATCCATTGTGTTTAGGAACAATTTCTGTTTTTTGCCTTTTCTTTAAATCCAAACACACCACATTTTCACTGCCTCTATCTCCTAAACTGGGTTGGTTTTTTTGAAATGGATTACATATAAAAACCCTTCACATAAAAGTACAATAATTCTTCTATTGAAAGTTGTCAGATTTGTATTTTAGAAGTTGGCTATTGGTTCATTTTTAGTGAGACACCATGTATAGTGCTTTAATGGCAAAAACCATCTTCATGGCATTTGTTTATAACAACTGACAACTCTCCATATTCGCGATAATCTCTACAACCGCGAAACCAACGGGCATCAGACTTTTCATGATGTTTTAATATAATCCGAGAAATGTTTTTCACTTCTTTGCCGTGGATTTCCGTGGTTGCATGGTTTTTATAAGTGAAAAACCACCAGTTTTTCATGCAACAATATATATTAAAATTTCTAAATTCAACAATAGTACTAACTACAACAATATAACATTAAAGTTAGCGGGAGTCATTTTGGAGCCCGTGCTTTCCATTTGGAGAACTGTAGCTTGCTCACGTGTTGATTCTCCAGAACACTTTTACATCCATGCTTCTGATGGATAAACAAAATTGTTTTCTTTAAAAGTGTCTTCGAAGATAACACTGCGTATTAGCTTTTTAAATGTATATCGATAACGCATTCACTAATTAAGCCCAATATTAAAAAGTCATAATTTAATTATTCAAAAATTTACCTAAAATTTACCCTTTATTCAACCAACCCAAGGTAAATAAATTACCTTAAACGGAGGAATAGTGTTTTTATCGGGTATTAATTACTTGCAGTGGATTACGCGAATTTTATGAGTGAGAAACCACATATTTTTTTAAGCAACGGGTTTTTTCCAGGCAATAATTCTGGAGAAGGTCATGGATGAATTTAACCCTGTACAATTCGTCAACGTTGGCAAAAAAGTCAAATTTAGTGAGTGTAAAATTTACCCTAAACGACCTGTATATATTCAACAAACTTGAGCGAAGTTGGTATTAGTCTAGAGGGTGATTCCAAAGTCCTTGTAATCCATTCTTTCCTTATATCTCCGAGCACAGGTGTCCTTAACGGGTGTACCTTTAACTTTCGAACCTAATAACCTAATCATGGATGGTTTTCAGCATGTTACATAGAACTCCAAAATTGTTATCTGCTCCAAAATCGGTAGAACTAAAGATGGCGTCTACCATAGAGAAAGCGTAGTGTATAGTATGGCTTGCCAAGACAAAATGACCGATCACTGTTCAGAGGATATACAGGTTAATATACGGTAAATAACCACGAGACAAAAAGTTGATAAGGCCTGGAAGATAATCTTTTTGGAGACCAGGTCAATAGTGAAACGGAAGGTCAGCGGGTGACAAACCATATCTACATTGCGATTTCTCTATCTATTGTTCTGTCGATGCCAGTGCCTCATATCAGATAAAACTTTTGGAGTGTTTTTTTTTTGGTAGCATGCCGAAAACTATGCCTTATACGTGATTATTACGTTCACAAGTTAATAAATATTGTTATGGTACCGTGTTGAAATTCTCGCTATAAACTGGTGAACAGGAAGCAGGTGCGGTTCTTGCATGACAAATGCCAGACCAAACAATACTGGATCCATCTTATTCCAAAGATATTTCACCAAGTGATCATCATTTGTGAACAGACAGTTCCGTGATGATGCAGATTAAATCTGAATGGGTCGGTTTTTGCCAGACCAACGTGGAATTGGTAAAATAGTGACTACTTCGACGACTAAAGTCCTTTTTGCCATAATCTACCGTGTCTTGTGTTTAATTTGCAAAAGCGACAGAACGTTTTTGGTAATCCGTTAACACACTTGAAGCGGTATTCTCTGGAGTTATGAAATTTACATTTAGATGATTGTGGGTTAAGGATGATAAGGCAAAGATATGTAGTGCAGAAGGAGATCTGAGGCTTTGTAGATAAAGATGAGGGTATTGTCCATTTTTCATTTGTCATTTGGATGTTGTTTTGGCGTTTATGATAATATTTCTTCTCTGGTGGATTAATTTTGGGATTATGGAACCTTTGGGGTTTTGGCTAATTACCTCCCACCATCTTATCCAACCCATTAAAGAAACCATGACTATCCTGCATAAAACCAAGGACAATATTTTATCTAAAGATTATATTCTAGAAACCCTCAGAGGATTCTCTCAACACCGAACTTATTATTAAATACTCAAACATATTTTGGCATCTGCCAGATCTTATCATCCATATAGATAATATAGATTATACGGAGTGTCCCAAATTGATGTATACACTCTTTGAAACGTTATAGCTCAGCAACGAAATGAGATAGAAAAACGTCTCCAGGTTTGGCATGTCATTCGGTTGTGTATGGGATTAATTAGGCAGTCAGTAGACAAAAGGCAAATTGAACAAAATTCAATTCAAGTTAGGTTAAATATAAGATACAAAATAAAACTCAAAGTAAGTGTCTTCAAGAGGTTTTTAACAAATTCATTAAACAGTATAAATTTCTATAATCAGGAATTATATTATAAAATCATTATCAATTGAATATGGCTATAGCTCACAAGAGACACTAATAGCACAATACCAAAATTAATCAAGTTGCCATTATGGAATCCAAAGTCTAATACAAAAGCAAACAGGCAGGACAAGTGCTACATAGCAACAAGCACTTAAGGGTATACCTCCTTAAATTACCACCCCAAGTTAATGGCTCCAACAAATAACTTCAAAAAGGTACAGTCTACTTTAACAGTCAGGCTTATCAAACATCTTATGTAACAACTCAAAGCCCATCCTCATTTGGGATAAAAGCAACCAATGCTGCTAAACATGCTCCTAGCATTTCCAAGCACTTGTTTTTTCAAAGAGCCATTCTAGACTGTTAACACTAATGAACAACAAAACAGTCACATAGTAACTCGACTTAAAGGGTACCCAAAATTCCTCAAGTTTACTACCTAAGTTTATTCCATTGGTAAAATAACTAATGTTTTCTTATATGTGAAAACAGCTTAGTTGACCAATGAATATCAAAATAAACGGTTGCTTTAACATTATTCGCCAAATTAATTGTAAATGATATACAGCGTCTTGACAAAAAGGAACATTGCGCTATGCTAGTTCATTTTCAAAGTAATAGTTCTATTACAGGGTTTTAAAAAGCAATGATTAAAATATTAATTATCTCTACTGAAGGCAATTGCGGCTAACCGCACGTTCTTCTCAGTAAATGAGCTTCCAAGGGGCGCGACATGAGTCAATTAATGATAATGTCACTCACCACCCGAAAACACCAATTGGTTTCCTGCTAATCGTCAATAAAACATTGCTGGTAGATATGGCCGCCATCTTAACTTATTCATCTGGAGGGGATACTCCATCTTTGCAATGTGGCTCTGGATACTCAAGGCTATTTATAGAGGGATACACAATGGAAATCATCAGTTGTTGGAATCCGTGTCAAGCCAAAATGGAATGAAGACCAAGTTCGGTTGGTTCCGAGGAATAAGTGAACATCAGTTATATCAGCCATATCTCGAATATGGTGAAGTCATCAGACCAACAGTTGAAAAAAGTCTGTGGCTGCGACATCTATGTATGGATTGACGACCAGACCAAATGCAGCAGGAATCCTGCAAAAGCGATCAATGACAAAAGCTAAAGTTTCCAGCCCCTTTCAAGGACAAAAATCCGAATCTGCTCACCTTTACTGAGAAATGCTGCAGTTAAAGATTTTTAACCTCTGTAAGCAAACATTTCATTGTTATGAGGCAATCAAACAATAACTGAACGCAAAATTCAAAACTTATAAAGCGAAAAATAAAATATATTTTTATAAATATACATCTACAAAACTTATTCATGACGGAAATACCGTCACAACCTTATTTATTGTTTAATCTGTCTAATTTGCTGCACATCAAATAAGTGTCAACCTATTAGATTCACAAGGGGACATTACGACCTCGGGATTATATTTTAATACGAGACTTCGTATAGTTGTAGTGTACCTTTAGGATGTTAATATACTTAAATATTAAGGCGCACTGATCAGCCAATTTTGAAAAATAGACGGTTTAAAGTTTCGAGCACCATGTATAAGGGAAAGTTTTCCTCTTTGATTGTAAGTGATCCGATAGCTCAGACGGCAGCGTGGTTGCTACTCACAAATCAAATTATTAGTGTGAGGTGGCGGGTTCGAATCCCAGTTGTAACAATTTTTTTTTCTTTACCCAATAATTATTAATATATTATATTTACAAATTTATTTGTGACAACCAACTTTTTCACAAAATTTTCCTTTTCTCAAAATTATTCTACTTATTTTTATTGTTACAAGTGTCTACGGAGTAATAAAGTATTTTCTGCAAAATATTTTGTATAGAATCAACATTTTAAAAGCAATAACTATTTTATTTTATTTTTTATTTTATTAAAAAAAAATTATTTCGAGGCTACCTGACATATTTATCATATAGTGCACAAAGTAGGCAGAGCGCAGAGAGGCACGTGAGAAGAGGTTTGGAATGTTCTAGATCTTTCTCGCGCCACTGGCTCTCGTGAAGTATGAGCGGAGTTTGCCAAGCCGTTACAAAAAAAAGCCGTTTTTAATTGTGAAACAACAATGGTTTTTTAATCATAAAACAGTTAATAAAAACGTTTTTCTGTGAAAATGGAGAGCGGAGAATTTGCTGGCTCTTCGGGGATTGAAGAGAAAATTGACGAATATATGAACAGCGAAGTTTCGAAATTGCGATTGAAGGATGTAGTAGTATATTTTGAAATATTGCTCCGTGAAAATAATATGATTGCACCAGAATCGTCAACTATAATTTCTCACGAAGCTCTGATGATGGGACAGCAACTCTATGAACTTACATTAGAAATGCTGGATGAACAAATATTTGTAAATGAAGAGGCATTGATTCATGTGAATGAAGATTGTGAACCAGTATCTTGTCAAGAAATTGAAGATCTTTCTTCGGACGATTATGAACCAGAAGAGAAAAAGAGCAGAGAAATAGAGTGCGTTCCTTTGAACTATAAAATAAAAGTTATTAATATTGCCATAGCACATCCTACGTGGACCTTGCAACTTTTAAAAAAGAAAGGATGTCGACGTTTGAAAAAGATGGAATATTTATGCCAGTGGGAAAAAGAAGTAAAAAAAGGCGGAAATACGTTTGATAAATATTCAATTATTGATTCCTGGACTTATGACCGTTTTGTTGAAGCTAGAAAAAAAAGTTGGTTATCACAAATAAATTTGTAAATATAATATACTAGAAGAGGTACCCGGCGTTGCCCGGGATTATTACACTTGGGATGTAAACAGAACAATCTCAAAAATTAAAATAAATTTTGCAATATCTTAAAAATAAACACATGAACATGCTTAGAATTAATACAGTAAAAATTCTTAATGAAAATTCGAAAAAAATCTTTTTAAAGGCTCACAATGGATGGACTGCTCCAATAATTTCTTACTCAGATAATCTTACTTCAGATCTACACTTGATGTTGTTGCAATTTCCACTCTTCTCTCGCTGTGTTGAAGCAAAATTTGGCCTTTCATCACTTTGGGTAGTCTAGCGGTCGCCAATTCTTCTATTTACTTGCTTCCCATTTGCTCAATACAGCACGGAGCTAAAGGTTTGCTTTCTCTGTCGTCTTTCCACTCTTTCTCAATAGTCTGCTAACTCTTCATTATCTCCAGCTACTGATCATTTTTAAAGATTTTCAAGAAATTGTTAAGTACTAAGAACTCTCTTTTCTAAGAAAAACCTGAATAACAGGAATTCTATGCATTGTTACAAATTGAAACTTATCCATATTGCATCATCATTTTATGTTCATTGTTATAATTCTTGGAAAGGATTGCTTTATCATTGCATCATCATTTTGAGCTCATTGTTATTGGTGAATTGCGTGTTGAAACCATTGTTGATACCTATTGTTGCACAAACTTTTATTTGCATTGTTGGTCATGAGATATATATTGTTGGTCCGTGCAGAGTGTTTGTGAATTGCGTGTTGATACCATTGTTGCAAAAACTTTGTCTTGCATTGTTGGTCATGCGATATTTCTCATTAATATGCCCTGCCATAACCATGAATATCGATTTTTTATCAATAATTATTATTTTTTCGAAATCTGAAGTAGACAGTGACCTTCTTCATGCTTTGAAGGTCATGTATGCGAAATTTCATCAAGATCGGAATAAAACTGTAGATTTGTATAAAAAACGTACACACAGACCCACCCACAGACAGACCCACAGACCCACAAACATCCTTCTTTATATATATAGATAGATTGAATAATTATTTGGGTAAAGAAAAAAAAATTGTTACAACTGGGATTCGAACCCGCCACCTCACACTAATAATTTGATTTGTGAGTAGCAACCACGCTGCCGTCTGAGCTATCGGATCACTTACAATCAAAGAGGAAAACTTTCCCTTATATATGGTGCTCGAAACTTTAAACCGTCTTTTTTCAAAATTGGCTGATCAGTGCGCCTTAATATTTAAGTATATTAACATCCTAAAGGTACACTACAACTATACGAAGTCTCGTATTAAACTAAAATCCCGAGGTCGTAATGTCCCCTTGTCAGTTCTGTTTGGTAAATTTGTAGTACTCCTTTTACAACCTTAAGCCGGGCACAAAATATCGAAACAACCAGTAACAAAATACTGTATTAATTTTTTGCAAAGCTTATATTTCCTTCAGTAAGTCAGATTAGTTTAATTTAAGTCTCTGCGAACCTTTGGATCGACGCTCTAAGAACTCTCACGTAGAGCTGCTGGAAGTTGAACTGGAGTGTTCATCTAAATATCTCTGGTTGGATCTTAGGTTGTAAAAATAACTTTTCCTACTTTCTGTCTTTAATTAAGTTATATACAAAGGCTTGGAGTTAAATCCTCTAATGGTTTTCCATCTAAATCGTTCGTTTTCATTTATTTCATTCCATATTCAGCAAAGATTCATTAACGGCCTAGGAATAGCAGACTTTAACGTAAGGCGCTTCGTCTTCCTTCGCTCTTTTCAAACAAGAAAAAGCGAACAATTTTGAACAAAAGTAAACAGAAATGAAGAAAAAAATTTTTTCTTCTTTTTCAACTTCTGCTTTCAAGTCTTAAAAATGAAAATAAAAACGCGCTCTGGGTTCACCCAACTTCTCTTTGGAGACTTCTTTGCATTGTTTGTTTGCGTAGCGCCATCTTGTGCCGGTATCTCGAGCCAGGTTGTGGTGGCTTTTATTATTTTTCGATGTACACCACCTGCCTGAGCCAGAGGCCAGAGGCGAATCTCGACGCCCGCATACCTTGTTCGAATAGTGTGTGTCTGTGTGTGTTCGTGTTGTAGCCTCGGGGGGCCTTCCCCAACTGCATTGCGGCGGGAGTCGAGCGTACGCAGACGCCGCTTCACGGAGCGCCGCCAAGCCGGCGGCCATTTTGCCAGATCAAAGACGCTCCAACCATCTTAAAACAAGAACTTCCCTTAATTCGCACTAATTAAATCTAAAGCGAAGTATAAATAACGAAGAAGATGAAGAAGAAGATGGAGGGAAGAGAGGGAATCTTTTGAAATTTTTCCTCTATTTAAAAGCTTTTTCAAAAATTCCCATGCGTTCATGTAAATTAATATCGTTGTTTATTCCGTTTGTTTGTTCGCGAAAAAGTTAAAAATAAACGAAGGACAAGGGTCGTCGGGTCGGTAGTTATTTTTCCTAGTTTGCGTGAAATGTTTTAAATTGCAATTACGGTGAAATACATTCGTTAAAAATATCGTCAGTTTTAAATGTCCGGTAAACAGTGATGTATAGTAAACAGGATGACGGGGGGGAAAACCCCTACGTGACCTTTTCGTATCCTTAAAAGTTCTATCGAATGCGAATGGAAAAACTACACAAAATTTGCCGCATTTTATTTATTCAAATGCTTGCATTTCATTTCTCGAATTATTACATCGAATTATTAGTGAGCCACAAAACACAACATTCTGACCAGTTATTTTTAACGAAAAGCTTCAATTGTAATCGTGATTTTTTTTTTAACAGAAATTATAACATCAACAAGGGTATAGCACTTATCAGGGCCCTAATGAACAATTAATGTAATCAAGACGATAAAATACAGAGGAAATCAACATCAGGAATGGCAGTAAGGTTATGTTTACCAATAAAGCACTGATAAAATGAATATATCGAGTAACAATGATTTTGGAATGAGGGACGAAGTGAATGCGACGAATAGAAAGCATTAACTTCAATATGGCAAGGCTTCAAAAATTGTGAAAATGACTGCTGACTTCGTGACGAAACGATTCTAGGATAAATGTTATATGGCTGCGATCAAATGAAGTATGACGAATCGATCCACTGCCGTTAAAAGTAGGTGAAAAGCAAAGTGCCTTTAATGCCTCTGAAAATCATTCAACCTGCAGCCAAATGATATTATGTAAACAAAAAGCAATTAGTGACGTCTTTGTTTCCCATGACAATTATTAGATGTGAAGAGCAATAACATTTGTTTGCAATTACTTCTATCCAATTAACATGGAAGTTTGCCTACATTGAAGTCTTCCCCTAAAGTTGATCTCGAAAAAAAAATTATCCCCATTTATCTAAGGTATGTATCTATCAAACTTTCTTCCAAATCAATTCCAGATTTTATAAGGTGACTATGGGAACAGCTATGGATTTATTGCTCGTCTCTTCATGAATGAATTTGAGAATCCCTCTGACAAATTCCCTTTTTTCTTTCCCCCGTATATTTAAATTCTTCGCTAGTTTGACACCAATCAAAACGATATCGATTGCTTTTTTTCAGCGAGTTAAATAATAAATTTCTTATGCACACTGCCCAATGAATTAAAAACATGTGTTTAATATTATATTGGATTCAAAAAAAGCAGGAGGGGGAGGCCGTGGCCTGGTGGGCTTTCACTATAACACATAACTTCTGTGAAGTTAAGCAACATCAGGCATGGCTAGTCATTGGATGGGCGACCATCAGTGACACACAATCTTCACCGCCCCCCCCCCCCCTGCCCGGCTGCTGCGACCATCATACAGCAATCCAGGTCCATCCAGGGACCCAACTCGTCGGCCTCTGGCCATACAGGCCCTGGATGGACGTATTGGAGGATCTCAATAAATAAATAAAATAAATAAATAAAGAATCCCCCTTTGGACCGAACTGCAGCAGGTGTGCAAGTGCGCGTTGGCATAGAGTCAGTAAAGTCTGGTTCTCACTAGCATGACGTGAACAGAGCGGATTTGACGTCATACCGCGGCGTTAAACCCGCTACCGTCTAAAGTTGAGATGAATTCAACTTTACCGCGACGATAAAATCCGTCGAGGTAGCGTCCGCCAATGAAATCAGTGCTTTTGTGTGACGTTGACAATCTCCAAGATGGTGACGCGTTTGAATAGTATCGTTTTGGAGCGCAGCAATCTTAGCGAACATCATCAAATAAACAGCAACACGCTTGCTTGTATCTTCGTCCACTTTGTCCATTTTTAGCACATTTTCTATATATAGGCTAAGGTCAAAAACCCTCACCGGTGAGAGAATGATGACGTAATTTCTCACTGGGCTAACCGTCTTTTTCTCGGTGAGGATGGTGAGACTAACCGGTTAGGCATAGCAGCACTAACTTGCATTTCTGACCGCGTTAAAATGACGTCACAGTTTTCTCACTGGGATTTCTGACCGACCAAGCGCTAACACTTTTCACTGTTGAAAGTTTTTGACCTTAGCCATAGAAATGTGCTTATGTGATCGGTTTGTCCAGCTGTCCGTCCGTCTGTCTGAGACAATCCCACAATTCATTGCGTTGCAATAGAAAGAGTGCATGTATTGAATTGCTGGAAGACACGAATTATCCTCGCATTCGGGAAAAAGCGTGTTGAGAACATACATGGGTTCGGCTCTGCGCGTGCTCTAAACGTTAATGAGATGGTGCGCGTGCAGGATGCACGTGTTTGACGATTATTGAAAGAGCAGTTCAGTCTCTAAATCAAGAGAATTTTTTTATTCCTAGGGAGCTTAGTAATTATTACAATAACTTGAAAGCGAATTAATTTTTTCAAAGTCTGTTTTCACCAATCCAATAATACGGGACAGAGCACGAACAAGTACGAACGTGAGATAGCCGGAATAAGTACGTACTATAATGGCACGTGCTTTAATGGTACCATTATGATACCCCCTTAAAATCTTCCTATAACCAGATATGGCATGTAATATATCAAACAAATCGTCACAACATATCATGAACGAATATATAAGAGTAACTAGTGATAGCAGGCATTGGTCTAATGGCACGTGTACGTGCAAGGATGTCTCATGAATGAATATAACGCGTAAATAATGTTGGTGTGAAATGTTTAGTAGTACGTGTTTTAATGATATAAAATGGAACTTTCAATGCTAAGATATGGCATGTAATATATCAAATAACTTGTAACAACGTGCCATGAGTGAATATAACGAGTGAATAATGATAATGGTTATTGTTTAGTATCACGTGCCTTTATTGTGCCATATGATACCATATGGTACCATTGGAACTTTCAATTCTAAGATATGACATGTAATATATCAAACAACTCGTAACAACTTGTAATGAGTCAATATAACGAGTAAATAATGATAATGGTTATTGGTTTAGTAGTACGTGCCCTAATGTTGCCATATGAAACCATATGGTACCATTGGAACTTTCAATGCTAAGATATGGCATGTAATGTGTCAACCAACTCATTACGAGTTGTTAGATCTATTGTTATCCCTAGCTTATTTGTATCAAGAGCATAATGCTGTTAGGCTTAATGTCACCTAAAACTCACTACTGTTATACGTATTGCTAATTAATAGTAGTTCATCGCTTGCTTTTATAGTAGACAATAACGTAGAAACACTTTAGCAATTTAATATGAAAAAATAATAGATGCTTACACACAACGCTTCAGCAATTGAGGCTCACTTCGTTTAACATTATGTGGGAATTCTTACAAATTAAAGAACTTTTATTTATTTAAATGTATGAGGAATAACTCCCTCTTCATTTACCTTTCAGTTCTTCAAGTTTATTCGTTTTAATTCTCTCTATACAATATCTTACTTAAATAGTAATTTACAATTTAGTTTTCATATTTATTTATTTTCTCTTAAGTGTTTTAAAATGTTGATTAAGTCAATATATCCATGTACGATGCTATAACATAAAAATGTGCTCACATTATCCGCTTTGGCGGTAAAATCATTCTTGTTTTTTATTCGTCCATTAAGAGAAAACGCTAAGCGATCGAAGAGACCCTTTGGCTACAGCGTAACGTGCCGCGATAGTGGGAACTGATCAGCGGAATTACCGCTGTGCTTAACCATGGCGGTTTTAACCGTTCCGCTTTCCGCGGCGGATAGTGGGAACAGGCCTTAAAGGACAAGTACCACTAAAAATCACATACCCTTTTTTATTTAAATTTTATTAGTTCATGACGTTTATAGTACACTTTCATTAATAATTTTCTATAAAAATCATCATATTCCTTAAAAATCTGCGATGAAAACGGCAAAATACAACAGTGAGCGAAAAACGGCGTCCGCCATGATTTTGTTAGCAAGCTGGCGATGTGACGTCATCGGCCTGCTCCACAATTCAGTAGGAGACGTTACAGAGCTCATCTAATTGCTTGTAATCTTCGACACCGTGATATTTTTAAGTAAGCATACAAGAAAGAGTTTACAAACATTACCTTGGCCATTTTAATTTATTTAATGACCTCTGTGTAAAGGAATGTTTATTGAAATGTGTAGCTTAGGTTAGTAAAGTCACGACTAAATGATTTTAAAAAAGGAGACGTTATATGAATGACACTGAAAGAATTTGGAAACTCTTCTTTCCAAATTAGCACAGTTGCTCACGATTAACATGACATCGATTTGAACAATAATTATGTAACTATTGTATTCGTTTGGTATTCGTGTGTAACAATTGTGTTTCACCCTTTTCTGCTCAAGAAATAAGAAAAAAGCAACAGATAGATTTTTACGGACAGATAAATGGAATCCCGGCAAAAGCAACAGCGTCTCTTCTGTGTGAATATGAGGTCGATCCAATTATTTACCAAATAAAAAATAGGAAAAGAAACTATTCAAAACCACCACTTTTATCAGATATGTGTAATCGTCCAAGCAAAAAAAAATGTATCTATATACAAAACTCGCTATAATCCATAAAAATAAATGAAAATACTGCCTGTTATTAGACAGTTTGCGATTTTTCGTACGAAAATCAAAAGGATACGAAAACGAAAAATTAATACGACATTTAAAAATTTTTCATTTTCATCACTTACGTAACGGAATTTTTTCAAGATTTTCGCAGTGCAATTTGCGTATGACGAAACGAGTACGCATTCATCTGCGCATCAGCTCCCCGATTCATAATGGACGCCAAACTTTAGCTCCGTCGAAGAAAAAGTTTGAACGTACAGTGCATTTCGACAGCACAAACAACTCTATTAAATAAACATGAATTACCTACTGCAGTAGCTTAAGCAAAATGTTGATAAAATGTCTATTCTAAAATGTTGATGACTAACTTTCGAATCGACTGGAATAATTCACTTTGAACAGGGACGAATGCTGCAAGGGAAACAAATTTCGTTTCGAAAAAGTGAAAAGTCGGTTTCGTGCGCACAGCACAACTTGTTTGACGAAAACAAAAAATAATCATGAGCAAATACGAAATTGCCACTTAAATTATGTCGTTTTCGTGTTTTGTTTTTTTTTTTCGTACGAAAAATCCCAAATTGTCTATTATTTAAGAAACAGAATCAAAAATGTTTTATTGCTGGAAAATTAATCAAAGATTTTTTTTGTAAGAAAATTCAAATTTTATTGATAAGCAGATAAAGACAACTAAGTAGGAATAAATGAAGAATGAATAGAAACACTGTAGGAATATATGTAAATATGCTATAAATAGGTCTTTAATATCTTCGGTATTTAAACGCACAGTACTCCTCAGAGAGAAATTCTTTCCTGATAACACTCACAACACAATTTGGAAAAACTTTTCTGTTATTTTTCTCAAGCCAGTATATCTATATTGCCTGTATAAATAATAAAAGTTAATTAGATAACGGTCTAAAAATCATACATGTTATGAATATTAAGCTATGTGGGAGGGGCGTTTTCCCCGTCATGGCAGTTGCCTAGAAGTTCAACTGGCAAATCTTTTTATTTGCGGCTCCAATTGATATGGCTTAATTTCACGATTTTCAAATAATTCATTGAATAGTTTTAAAAATCTCCATCGAAATTTTTGTCGCTTGAAGAGAATTCAGAACTGCTATCCGAGCCGCACTCAGCCATACCATATACCTCAAACAATACTAAAAGTAGCTACAGCTCGCATTTCAGCAGACCGATGACGTCACAGGGATGATCGCTCCACATCCAAAATGGAGCGCGACGGATTTTACGAAATACGTAAATAAACGAAGTTTTCATATATTTAGAAAAATTGTTGGCAATTTTTAATATTACTACATTAATTTATTTTCACTCTAGATTATTTAGACAAAAATTAGTTTTTAAGTGGTACTTATCCTTTAAGGCGTTGCAAATCAATGTAAGACCAGGCGTTAAATTACAGGATGGAACTTGTGTCAGCAACGTTAAATTACATAACGTTGAACGTAGGCTATCCGACATTCAGTATTTCCGTAATGACATTGCATCCACATTGAAGGCATTTGATAGAGCCATTAAGCATACTGATGCAGGAGATGTGCATGATTACAAATTTTTCAAAGTGAGAAAATCAGTACAATACCAGTAATTATTATTTTAAAGAATAAAAATATTTTATAGCAGTATTATTGTTTTCTGCTCTAACAGCTACATTTCGAAGTTTTGTGCAGCCGTTTTTAATTTTCTTGCCCTCCGGAAGTTCTATTGCGCATGCGTGCATCTCATTATCGCGTTAGCGTGAAATCGTCTATAATAAGCACTATCTTCAGCTGCGCTTTCTCATCTAGTTGGCTTTGTTTTGCGCAAACCATACCCGATGTCACAACATTCCCGTGTTCCTTTGCCCATTGGATTGCAATGGCGGCCTCCATTGGCTATAATTTTTTGTCTAAAAATGTTGTTTATTAATAAATAAAGGTAAATATTAATTTTTTTCCACGCGGACTAGTGTTTTGAAACTTACATGTAGAAAATATTTATAAAAAAAATTTATGACTAAAGTTTCATTATAAAGAATTCGTGCCAGTGGATCGCACTGTCAATTCACCGTGAATTCGTGCCAGTTTTATTGTGATTTTCTGAGGCATTTCATGAAAATGTCAGAAGGAAGCGGCCGAAATTGTGGCGAACAGATCATTGGGTTCTTCATCACGATAACTGTGAGCACATAACAGTTTTTGATCAAGAATTCCATGACCATAAGAATTGACCCACCTTACTTACCAGAAGAACTGTGAATTGACAGTGTCGCCCACTGGCACGAATTCTTTATGCAAACCTCAAATAATACAAAATCGCAATCTATATATATAAAGAAGGATGTTTGTTTGTTTGTTTGTGGGTTTGTTTGTTTGTTTTTTATACAAATCTACAGTTTTATTCCGATCTTGATAAAATTTCGCATACATGACCTTCAAAGCATGAGGAAGGTCACTGTCTACCTCAGATTTCGAAAAAAAAAAATATTGATAAAAAATCGATATTCATGGTGATGGCAGGGCATATTAATGACAAATATCTCATGACCAACAATGCAAGACAAAGTTTTTGCAACAATAAGTATCAACAATGGTATCAACACGCAATTCACAAGCACTCTGCACGGACCAACAATATATATCTCATGACCAACAATGCAAACAAAAGTTTGTGCAACAATAGGTATCAACAATGGTATCAACACGCAATGCACCAACACTATGCAAGGATCAACAATATATGTCTTATGACCAACAATGCAAGGCAAAGCTTGTGCAATATAGAATTCAATGCATAGAATTCCTGTTATTCAGGCTTTTCTTAGAAAAGAGAATTCTTAGTACTTAACAATTTCTTGAAAATCTTTAAGAATGATCAGTAACTGGAGATAATGAGTAACAGACTATTGAGAAAGAGTGAAAGACGATAGAGGAAGCACTCCTTTAGCTCCGTGCTGTATTAAGCAAATGATAAGCAAGTAAATAGAAGAATCGGCGACCGCTAGACTACACAAAGTGATGAATGGCCAATTTTTGCTTCAAGACATCGAAAGAAGAAAGGAAATTGCAACAATATCAAGTGTACATCTAAAGTAAGATTACGTGAGTAAAAAATTATTTAGACTATAAAGACATCCTTGGAGAGGTCCATCCATTGTGAGCCTTTAAAAAATTTTTTTTCGGTAAATCAAGTCCCGGTATATCACCTAGAATGAATTTTTTCAGTGAAGAGGTAAATTCCTGTCTTTCGAATTTTTCTCAGAATGGATAGTCCCTTCGCTCTATATTGTAGTGATTGAGTTATTATTTAACCAATTTGGAGGTTTAATTTAGCTTTTGAGGTTGTTCTGTTTACCTACAAGCGTAATTATCCCGGGCAACGCCGGGTCCTCTGCTAGTGCAAGATATATAAAGAAGGATGTTTGTGGGTGGGTTTGCTTCTTATACAAATCTACAGTTTTATTCCGATCTTGATGAAATTTTGCATACTTGACCTTCAAAGCATGAGCAAGGTCAATGTCTACCTCAGATTTCGAAAAAAATAATTATTGATAAAAAAAATCGATATTCATGGTTATGGCAAGGCATATTAATGAGAAATATCTCATGACCAACAATGCAAGGCAAAGTTTGTGCGATGTAGATAAGGTTCAATTTGTAACAATGCATAGAATTCCTGTTATTCAGGCTTTTCTTAGAATTGAGAGTTATTAGTACTTAACAATTTCTTGAAAATCTTCAAAAATGATCAGTAACTGGAGATAATGGAGAGTTAGCAGACTATTGAGAAAGAGTGGAAAGACGACAGAGGAAGCACTCCTTTAGCTCCGTGCTGTATTGAGCAAACGGTAAGCAAGTAAATAGAAGAATCGGTGACCGCTAGACTACACAAAGTGATGAATGGCCAAGTTTTGCTTCAAGACTTCGAGAGCAGAGTGGGAAGTGCAACAACATCAAGTGTACATCTAAAGTAAGATTATGTGACTAAGAAATTATTTAGGCTAGCTGTGGCTTACTTGGAGAGGTCCATCCATTGTAAGCATTTAAAAACATTTTTTTTTCGAATTTTCATTATGAATTTTTACTGCATTAATTCTAAGCGTTTTCATGTGTTTATTTTCAAGATATTGCAAAATTTAATCCAAAAAAATAAAAAAAAAAGAGTCCGAGTTATCACCTAGCTTATTTGGTAGCACAGCATATCCAAACATTTCATAAAAATACATTTTCACACTATCTGTGTGTGAATGTGAACATTTTGGAAACTCAGATGCTGAAAATGCAATGATTGAACGTTCCTTTCCAAGAATTATTTATAATCAGCATAAAATGATGATGCAGTGACAGGACATAAAAAGGCATCATTTATCGAGGAGGCAAAGGAGGCACACGTATCTCCATTGAGTTTCCTATCAAATGTCCAGATGGCTGGCAAAAATTTATGTGTCTTGAAAGGAAAGAGAAAGAACGAGTATTGGTCAGAGAAACTCTCAGCTAAAACAGAAAAGGCTATACGGGCATTGGAAATATCTGAGCAACGGGAGTTTCGAATAGAGCAAGAGGGTGTACGAGCTTCTACGTCAAGGGCAAGAAAGCGTTGGATCCAAAGCATCCAGTGATGTTCCCCGGCGGTGAAGATGGACATTTTTTTTTAATCTGAGGTAGACCAAGAAGAGTTTAAATAAAGTCCCTGTATATCATCTAGAATTCCTGTTTTTCGGATGTTTCGTAGAATGGATAGTCCCTCCTCTCTGTATTGTATTGATTGAGTTATTATTTAGCCAATTTGGAGTTATCATTTAACTTTTTGAGATTGTTCTGTTACCTACAAAATTAATTTCCCGGGCAACGCCGGGTCCTCTGATAGTTTCTTATATTGTGATAAGTTAGTACTAAATGTCGATGTGTCGCCCCCTTACGGTGCGGCTGTCTCTCTGCATCATAGCACGCCATGGCCCTACACTATAAGCGACAACTTACGGTGCGGCTGTCTCTCTGCATCATAGCGCCATGGCCCTACATTATAGATGAAGGTAGCGACAACTCCTGTTTCGGCAAAAAGCAATCCTTCCTGGAAAGCCATGCAGAATTTATGATATGCCGTATCGAATTACAGTTTGAATAAGACAGAAATAAACCCAGACAGCATGTCAATGAGAGATAAACTAATTAACTTAATAATTAATTTATAGAATGGAAAATAAATTTGTGTCTAAGGCCCGCCGCAAATAAAAAATCACGAGCGACCTGGTCGCTAGCGACAGCTTGTCGCCCGTCGCCGCTTGCAGTTGGGGGTTCGTCAAGGTCACACTGTTGACGTCAGTTGTCTCCCTTTGTCCCTTGTGGCTAGAGTGCCGTTAGTGTGTGGCCATGAGAGTCCAGGCAGCCATGTTGTGTCCAATCTGTCTATAGATTAGTGTAGTAAAAACAAGAAATTTTGCACTTTTGGCATTAAAAAAACAAATCCCGAATTAATAGAGTGAATCAATAAATCGAAAATAGAAGTCCACTTTTAATTATTAGAAAAAAAATAAACTGAAGGAATGTAAATTAAAATTTCTTTTTTCCCATTTTATGTGTCTTCCCATTTTTTCGTTTCTTCTCATTTATTATTTCATTATTAATCATGTCACAATTTTTTTTTAATAAAATGAATATCAACCTTATCAAAAATTTTATTAAACATTACATAATTAAAGAATTAGTCAATGAATTATTAAAAAAAAGATAATTTTTCGTTACTGAAAAATACGAAATAAAATAAATAAGCTTATATGAAGGAAAAAAACTAACTGAGCTTAAACATTTTACGCGTTTTTCTAGGACTGGTGTTCTTCCGCAATTATAATATAATGAAAAGTGTTGTATGTAGCGTTGCTAAGGAATATCGTACTATTTTTCTCACACGGCCCAATGAATTAGAAAATATGTTTTTAACATATGTAAATTTTTTAAAACACCAACTGGGTCCGCTTCTGGTTCTAGGACAATTGCTCTCTGGACAACCGCCCCCGGGCAACGCTCCCCGGACAATTGCCATTTCGGACAACCGCCCCCTAAGACAATTGCACCCAACAATAGGGATTATCCATGGATTTTTTTAAAAGCTAACAATTATTTTTTATAGATTTGGACATGCTAAACATGAACTTTTAAATAAAACGCGAAATCCACACCCCATTTGAAAACGATGTCTGGTTGGTTTTCCTTGATTTGAGAATCATATTGAATCAAATTTACATTTCATATCGTCGCTTTCTTTTCGTCGAACTTTTGTTTACTTAACATAAAAATTCCCATGACCGATCCAGGATATAAAAAAGGGCAATCTGTAAGTGCCGAATATCGACGTATTAATGGTTGCGAACTTTTTTTTAGAAACGACTTAATTAGGACTTCGTTTCGGCCGAAGTTCCAGGGACTAAAGCTATTTCCTTGGCTTACATACCCATTGTTTATTAACAGCTTACAAAATATACTTTGATGCCTGTAAACTTAAAAATCCGGGCATAAAATGTTTTTATTTTGAAGGAAAAATTAAAAAAATTTTTATTTAGTGGTCAGGCAATTGACCGTGTTGGTTTGTATTTAATGCGTCATTACAGTTACATTCTATTAAATGAAAAAAAACCTTACACTTAAAATATGAGGGATAATTTGCCGCACAAATATGTAAGCATAAAAGTGTATTGCGAATAATTTTTAAATACAAGGTGATTATAATTAAAGTCCCTTTGTAAAAATGCTATAAAAAAACAACCATGAGTCCGAATGACTTCAAATTTGGACTGAGCATTCTTGAAGAAGGGGCATTTGATATGGATAAGAAAAAAAATAGTTCCAAAATTTATCACTAGATGGCGCTGTAAGCGGCATATTATGCCTAGGAGGATTTGTACTATGCAAATTGAAAGATACGCATGCGCATGAGACATTGCATGTGTTATAAAAACGCAGGCCTCATGGCGTTCTCGTCATATTTGTATCTCAGCAGCTTGCCATGGGTCTGTCAATGAAGGATCGCGCTCTGCTTGTGAAGCTCTTTTACAAGAATGGCGACTCTGCCATAGCAGCTTTAAAGAAATTTCGGGTATTAAAGGGAATGAAAAAAGGATGTGGTCCGATGTCTGCAAAGGCTCTGAGGTGTATGATTAAAAAATTCGAAGCGACAGGTTCTTTTGCAGTGAAATCTGGCAGAGGGAGGAAAGCAGTTGCTTTGACGTCAGTAGAAGATGTGGCTGAAGCATTAGAGGAAGGGTCGAACAGTGGTGTGCAAACGTGCAGTGCACGGGGAATTGCCCGAACTTTAGACATGCCTGTGAGCACGGTCAATAAAATTTTACGCAATATCCTGCATTGTTATCCCTATAAAATTACCCATGTTCAGGAGTTACTTCCTGCTGACCTGCCAATTAGACACACGTTTGCTTTAGAATTTCTAGCTCGCATGGAAGTGGACAATGAATGGCCATGGAACATCTTGTGGACAGACGAAGCCCATTTTTATCTCCACGGCGTTGTCAATACACAAAATTGCAGGATATGGGCAACGGAAAATCCTTTCGCATGTGTTTCAATACCGCTTCATTCTGCAAAGGTAACTGTGTGGTGCGGGATGACAGCATCATTGATTATAGGGCCATTTTTTTTCGAGGAAGTGGGTCCTGCGGGTCCCGTTACCTGTACAGTCAATGGTCAACGGTATGCGTGTCTTTTACGCAACCAGGTAATTCCAACACTTCAACAGCATGCATGCGTGGATAGAATAATTTTCATGCAAGATGGCGCTCCTCCGCACATTGCAAAGCCAGTGAAGCAACTGCTGAAGACACATTTCGGAGATGATAGAATTATCAGCCGTCATTTTCCGAGAGCCTGGCCTGCAAGATCACCGGACCTCAATCCTTGTGACTTCTGGCTCTGGGGTTACCTTAAAAATCATGTGTTCAGTGGCCCAGTTGCAAATTTAGCGGAATTGAAGGCTCGGATTACGCACCACGTTCACAACGTGACCCCGGAGACACTCCGGTCTGTTGTGGAACATGCTGTTTATCGGTTAAAACTTGTGGAGGAAAATGGTGGACAGCATATTGACCATGTCTTGCGCAAGTCCCGAGATAATTAATAGGCGTTTCCATTGTTGCTTTTTATGCGGTTTTTGGCCCAAGGACAATTAAAAACCGAATCATCATGTGCTTTTTATGCGGTTTTTGGCCCAAGGACAATTAAAAACCGATTTTTCCCATCCGATGTGGTACGACCTTGCCGTGGTGGATGGGCTTTGCACTAACAGTGCCACAACTGTTAAATGACTTGAAAGTCATGTTTTCCATCATCAAACCCGAAGCAATCATGTTCATTGACCGGTACAGTTGATTTTTTGCTAATACTGTACTGTATAATAAAAAAAAAAATCATGTTTAACTTGTTTTAGTGTCAATTGCATTCCTTGACCAACTTTAATGTAAAAACATCATGCCATAAACAACTCATGCCAAAGCCGTCGTATTTCAATTCAAAATGTCACTTCTAGCTGAATCCGCTTCCGTTATGCCGCTTACAGCGCCATCTAGTGATAAATTTTGGAACTATTTTTTTCTTATCCCATATCAAATGCCCCTTCTTCAAGAATGCTCAGTCCAAATTTGAAGTCATTCGGACTCATGGTTGTTTTTTTATAGCATTTTTACAAAGGGACTTTAATTATAATCACCTTGTATATTTAAAGAAATAACTAAGGAAGTAAGATCAATTTAAAACCAATGAAACTTATCTATTATTTTTATTAAGATTTAAAAATAAAATTTAATTTAATATATTTTTGTGTAAAGTAGTCTCCGAAAGTTTGCTTTATTTTAAATCCTAATAAAAAGTTTACTCCCGATTTTATTTTTGATATCGTACTTCATATTGTGTAAATTGTAAATTATGAAATTTCGAAAAAACTTTTAACTTGTGAAATTATAAATTTTAATGAACATAGTAATTGTAGAAACCTGTTGTGGTTAAAAAATAAACAAGTAAAAAAAAATTCTATTCAGCTTACCCCCCCCCTCCCCCCTCCATCCTCCCGATCTTCATTGGAAAATTTCTCCTTCCTACCAGCCGTAAATGACACGTGTTTTTATTTAATGACACTAATTAAAAACAGTAAAGTAAAAACACTTCGTAGAAAATCTCCGCGCCAATAGGGAGTGCAAGTGTGACGTCAGTCCTTGGAATTCTTCAGTCACGTGACTCGATTTGGTTCCAAACAAGACTTCTCTCCGGGATTTAACATGGTTCCAACGTAGGGATGGAATAAAATCGCTTTGTATAAGCCCAGTGTTTATAACACATTTAAGATGTGAATTTGTTTAGTTCCTCACTGCTCAAGAAGGAGCCAAAACAGCGATTTAGACATCTATCGTTTTCCTAAAGAAAGAAAGATCCGCGAACGATGGCATTCTTTTGCTAAGTGACTAAAAGTGATTAAAAAGCGTTCTAATATTAATGTATAAATTATATAATGGGATTAAATGTCTTAATAATAGTATCAATTACACAAATTAACGTAATAATTTAAGAGATGTCATTTTTACTGGCCGCCCGTTTCAATGTTACTAGTATGTATATTGCGTGGTTCCAATGTTTGGAACCAGCGATCCCATTTCCTAGGCTCTCGGCCCGTTCATCGCGCAAATGACGTCAGCTGTGACGTAGTCACTTGCACTCCCTATACACCGTCGATTTCTTTCCGACAGCGTGACACTGCTATTCATTCTTGCTGTCGATAAAAAAAAAAAATTCTTTTGTCAGGGTTTTTGGGACCTATTACAAGGTTCTAGGATGAGGTTCAAGGAACAGGTACAAAACCCAATTAATTAATTCGATAAATTAATCTTTAAATTTTTTTTCTAACCCCCTCCCCAATATGAAAAAAAAAACACTTCCAAACAATAGATTTCTTGGTTTTATATTTTCTAGATAATTCGCTAAAACTGATCTCAAACTTATTTTTTAAAATATAAAAATCGAGATTTCATTAAAATGTGCCTTCCCAAGAGAGGGGGAGGGGATAGCCTAAAATCAAATGAAAAGATCCTGCTTCCTCCTAGCCGACTCTTTATCTAAAAACTGGAGTTAGAGCACAAACGAATGTGTATACGAAATTTTCGAAAACACAAGTCCGCCTTCCTATATCGAGTTAACTTATATGCTGTAAATTTTATATAATTAAAAACGAGTAATGGAGTTAATGAAGAAATCAGCACAATAGAATAGCATAGTATTTATAAACCGTCGAATGGACTAATCGGGGAGGGCGTAGATTCTAAAGTCGTCCATCCCCCCCCCCCCCCCTGAAGATTTTATTTTCTTTATTAATATTTTCTTTATTTATATTTCCCCAAACATTTTTGTCACCGAATCTCTATTACCCTATCTGAAAGAATTTTATTTTTCATATTTTGCATTGTAATTTTAAATTTCAAGGTTTTCAGTTTAAAACTTCGTTTAAAAAATCTAAGTTTTTAAAAACATTGTAATTAAGTTAGAGCGCTTGTCTGGAGCATTTTGGGGGGCAATTGTCCGGATACTGGTCGCTTCACGTTTCACTAACCAACGGAGTTATGTGAACGAATGTTAACAAACTTTGGACCATCGATTAGACTACCATCTGAAGCTTATTTTGAATAGGCAGAAATTTGTTAAGTGTGCCTTCGCAATCATCTGGCGCGACATAGGATGGTGATCGCAGGCAAATTTCGACGGATATCAGAAAAATGAATGAATTGCAACCGCATTGGGCCATTCTATTGTATCTTTCATACTTGTACGATTAAAATTCGAATTTCTAAGTGGGAATACTTGAATATATTCGTGCATTTCAGAGCTCAGCAGCGTTGTCGTATATGGCCAATAGTTCCACACTTTCATTGAGCGAAAACTCAGCACCAAAAAACGTATGCAACTCGTGCATTCTGTACATTTTAAGAAAGAAGTTCTTTATTTTTTAAAGGAAACTGATTGTCATTTGACAAGTTTAAAAGCGGTTCATACATCAATTTTGAGCAGAGTTGTCGTTATTGCGATTACGCCGAGGGGGCCGACAATAGCAAATATCGATGACAAGATTCGGAATCTTTGGATTATCGTTAGGGTGGCCAGGTGATCCCATTGAAAAAAACGGACAAATTGAGGACAAAACCGGACAAACTGAGTTTCCTTTCGTTAATGACACGACATAGTTCATCTTTAATGGGCTGGAAGTTTTCAAAAGGGTTTTCATAAAAGCCTAAAACATTGTCCTTCTGAAAGGGTAAAATAATGAATACTAACAGCCTGTTGCTGACCGCTTTCATTGAAGGAATAGCGAATACAAATTCGATCGTATCAACGTGTGCCATGCAGAGCCGTACCATAGTCTAAGGAAATGGCCGTACGCAGAGGCCCCTCCCCCGAAATGACCATCTTCTATACAATTCTGCTACATGGGGACCCCTTCCCCACAAGAACAATGGCCCCGCCCCCCCCCCCCCTCCGAAATAAAACCCTAGGTACGATGTTGGTGCCGTGACGAAATTGCGATCGAAAGTAAAGGTCAACGTTGGAATTGATTATCATGATGTCACACCCTAGTACACGAGGCCAACGAGAGACAGGGCTGGGCACTCAAATTTCACCTGACCATCGGAGTCCGAGCAACAATCCATCTTTCATTTTAACAATCTTGTCTCCATGTTGGATTTTAACAATCAGTGTTTTTTCGTTTGTTGGAAACAATGAAGTATGGATTGTTGCTTGGACCCCGTTGATCAAGTGACTTTTGAGTGCCCTGGCTTGTCTCTGGTTGGCCTCGTGTTACTAGGGTGTGACGTCATGATAATCAATTCCAACGTTGACCTTTATTTTCCATCGCAATTTTTTTCGGTAAAACTGCCAAATTTGAGTTTCGACCCAAAAAACCGGACATTTGGGAAAAAAACGGACAGAAGGATAAAAACCGGACAGATGACTAAACAAACGAACTGTCCGGTCAAAAACCGGACACCTGGCCTCCCTAATTATCGTAGAGATTGGAAATAAAAAAATATCGATTCGAAATTCGATATATCGTAAAAATCGATTAAACATCGAGTAGACACTTTTATGCTATTATCGTGGTTTTCATTTATTAAACCATGCTATTATCATGGTCATTATATTATAAAGACCACGCTATTATCTACTATTATTTTTCTAAAAATCCTTCAAATTTTGCTTTCATTCTATTCTAAGATTTTATGAAAAAGATTATTACATTTTTTTATTTCCATATAACTCTGTATCCAGACTCCATTAAAATTGTTTTTAAATTTTCAATATAGTTAAAATTGTTTTAATATAGACTGTGATAATGAAATTCACACAATTAAAAAAAACATGAAAATTTGTAACAATTGCGAAAACATTTATTAGGAGCTTTAGCATAAAAGCTACTTATAAGAACGCGCCCTTGGTCTGTAGGTTTATCCGGCCGTCCGCCGTTTGCATGATAACTTGAAAACGAATTAACTTTTTTAAATTCTGTTTTCAGAAATATGACCATCAAAGTCTTAGTTCGGCCGTATCAACTTTTCAGAATTTTTCGTGGACCCCTTCAAGTCGAATTCACGTGCTAAAACAGTGAATGAAAAGAATACCAAGCTAATGTCATGTCATATAACAATCGATTTATCAAGAAGGAATACATTGTTACTTTCTGTTCATCTTTTAAGCATTACTGACATCGGCGTGCGCACGTGAAATCGCTTTGTCGACGCACCATTGCTCAAGTGCTCATAATCTATATTATTAAGTAGCGAAAGAATGGAGCTACTTATTGGTTTTATAATGTCTTAACTGTGTACCCCTTCATAATTTCAACATTTTTTGAGGTAGAAGGTTGAAATTCGGAATGTAGCTTCTTATCTGCACTATTTAGTTTGGTTCTAATTGGTACACTGTGGTCGGAATTACGGGGGTGGGATTCAGAGAGGACAACATATCTATGTGCTATTTAGGTACGTAAAGGCGTGAAATTCAATATCCAAATTCCTCTAGGCAAGACCTACGTTACTATGAAGTTTAGGCCCAAGTGTTCCATTGGGGTCGGATTTGCGAGGGTGGTAGTCACGTGGTCTTTAGAACTATGCCAACATATGGCTTGCGATATACTGTATCATACGTTCGGAAATGATGAGAAAGGAAAGAAAATACGAGCTTTTTTACATTCTCTACACATTACGTTCGAGAAAATTAATTTTTGATTAAAAAACTTGGGGAGAGGTAAAAAGATTAGATAAAGGGGTAAATATAGAAGACTTCAGAATCTGCTACTTGCCTTACCCTACTCGCGATTATATTTTTAGTGTTTCTCATGTTGGAGATGGCTTGGCCAAATATATTTAAGACGACGACAGCACTGACAGCACATGTGCCCATGGCAATGAGGCAACTCAACAAAAAATTCTCGTTTAGAATAGAAAGCTCGGCTTTGGCAGGCTCGGCAAATATAAGATTCGAAATAAGATGTTTCGGGATTCGGTATAAGATTCGAGAGCCAAATGACAAGATTCGAGGCATTTTCGCCCCCCTCGGATTACGCACAACGAATACATTAAGCAAACGATTAGAGCTCCTCATTCACCTAGCCAAGTATGGTGTATTTAAGTTCTATTTTGAGAAACAGAGAGAGCGTGTTAATATAGAAGAATTAAACAGTTTAAATTAAATTAATATATTTTCTCGTTCTTGAGGGATATTTCAGCACTTGCTCCATTAAGAATAAAGATCACTAAATGGTAACGCAAACACGACAGTGGAGGATTCAGGTGATCATTTCATGAGACTAATTGAATCACTAACTACATTTTTTATAGACTTAATTCAATTAGTTTATTTGTTAAAAAGTTATAGTTGTTGCAAAAATGTGAACTTTGAACTCTGGACGAACTGTTTCCTTTCCGAACCTTTAACATGCATGACCTTCCAGTATTTCACGTAACACGAAAATATTATCCTTCAATGATTACCTAGAATAAATACAACGTTCCAGTGTAAAGTAAAACTGGGACTGTTCACTTTGTTTGAAATTTTCGATCCATCGTTTAACTTTAGATGATGGTTTAACTTTAGATGATAGTCGCGTAATGTTGTAATGAAAATTTCATAGCCTTCATTGCCGTCTGCTATTGCAATAGCCAGAACTTATGACAACTTACGGCGAATTCATCAATTTCCCGTGAAATCTTTCATTATAAATAAATAAATAAATAAATAAATAAATAAATAAATAAATAAAACACTTGGCAAACTAAACAATTAAAAGAAATTATACAAATCCAACAGGACTCTGGGTCATCTTTTGCAGCTGTTACAGCCTGTACTAATCTAGGAAGATTTTCCACAAGTGTTTAATATTTTGTGTCAGTCCTCATTTAGAGCACCAGACAATTCATCACACAAATGTTCTATTGGTTGAGATCGGGACTCTGTGAAGGCCATTTACGTAAGTTCTTCCACGCCTATTTCATTGACCGTTCAGTTACAGACCTTGATTTGTGGATGGCAAATAAACAACAAATACATTCATGCCAAATTGTTCCAACATTGTAGATGGCGCAGTGGTCTACAAAGTTGTCAGTTGATGGTTAGCCTAGATATCTTTAGTCTTTTTTTTTCATATGAATCAAACGAACATTAACGTACCATAACATTATCACAACCAAATTTGACAGTACATAGTATTCGCCGGGAATTTTCCATATTCATTGCGACCGAATATTGCCAGAATGTTTAGCGAGATTCATATGTACGACAGATTTCTGCTGTTCTATAGCCAGCTTTGTACCTCTTTAACCTTCGTTGAGAATTTGTCATCGCGATCATAGGTTTATGGGCAGCAGCTCTCCCATAGTAACTCACCTGTTTCAACTCTCACAGAAACAGTGCTGATGCTTGTCCAAATTTCATGCCAGCCCGCTGGCTGATAGCACATCAGCTTTCCAGTTCTCGAACCCATCGGGTCCGCGAAATATAGAAAAAGTGATGGGGAAAAAATATCTGACAAAATTAAAAAAGAAAGGAGAGTCTGTGATCGAGAATATTCGTTATGGAGATTATTCAAAAAAGAAAATGACGACCCTCATACTTCAAAATCTAATGGCAGACGGATACACTGTTCAGTGCTATGCCACCAGACGACGTCTTTTCGTGACGTCACTATCTTCTGAAGACAAAAACCATTCAAATATCCTATAGATTATTTATCCATCGGAGTCAATTTACCTATCTATACTTTGGAGTCAATTTAAAACAAGATAATAATTTACTAGATCTATAATTTGAAAGAAAATATTTTTGTTTTTCCAAATTTCAATCCATCCTTCTTCACTTGAAATCATACCTCGTCCTTCTCGAATGATGTTGTATGCTGTTGTTTAAGGAGGAAGGACTGGACACGAAAAGAAATAGAAATTGAATGGAAGAAAGGTGTTGGAACTCGTGTTCCTGTACTGCTGAACACAATCGATAAATTTTGTTAGCGGGGTGGTTTCAAAAACAGTACCTGGCCGCCCACGCACTCGGTGAGGGTTTGAAAAATGGGTGCCGCTCTCTCCTTAGGCGGGCTCAAATTAACTAGTTTATTCCTTTCCCGGATCCCTTTTCATAAATCAATATTTTAATCGCGCGCAGAAATAGATTTCATTAATTTATTCCCGCGCTAATGAAGCATGAAAATGAAATCGTTCCTCGCGAAACAGACTCGTTCCTTATTAATAGTATTTTTGTCTCGTATTTTCAGTTCCGACTCACTTCCCCTCATCTTCCGTTATATTTTTCTTTTTTTTACAGTACAAGGGGGCGTTTTCTCGCTCGATCGCCAATCGAACGAATCCGGAAACACATTCATCGCGTTTTCGGAATTCAATTAAAAGTCGGTTTCATAAATGCACGAGACGAACTCGTTAAAACACGACCCCGGCCGGGTTGTTCCTTGTCGCACTCTCGTGAGTGAATAAAGCAAAACAATTCACGGCGGAATCCTTTTGTATAAACCGACCTGACGTAAAAGAAAAAAATCAAAAAAGCCTAAAGTATTCGTTGTGAAAAATGTTTTCGCACTTTTCATCTCTTTTGTCACCAGAAGGTATGAAAAAGGGCACGCGCCCTCTCGACCTTCTGAAAACCGCTTCAGCCAATGAGGAACGAGGCCCTCGAGCAACACAGATGGCGCGAGACTGTCCCTCACTTGCCCATTCGACCCCCTACGACGTCGTGAACCCTCCACAATCCCCATCCCCTTCTTTGACTGTGTCAGAGGCGACAATTGACATCGGATGCCATCGGGGGTTCGACTCACCGCGGTCCCTCCGATTTTTTTTTCTCGTTTCCATGCCTCGAGGTGGATCTCCCAACAATCCTCGCGTTTTTGCCTCCAGGGTAAGTGGCTGTGTCGGCAAAAGAAAACCGCCTCTGAGCGCTGTCCGAGGGGGCCAACGAACATTCCTTCTGCCAAAACTGCAGCGACTTGACCCAATTTCACCCATGCAACGACAAGAGAGAATGTCCCCCCCCCCACGCGAAATCATAAAATAAAAGCTATGTAAATATTTTTTTGTAAAAATTTCAATGCATTTATCGTAATGAAAGGGTTTTAAAGCTAAAGAAGTGGGAAGATAGTACATTCGGTATTGGCTAACTTCAAGGCTATAAAACGATAAAACGCAAAATTGAAGGAACGAATATCTACCTCGTATTTAAGGCGGGTGGAGATAAAAAGGCTCATATCCAAAACCTGGTTTCTTATTTAATTCAGAAAAAGTGTAAAAACCATGAAATATGTAGCTGAGTAATTCAATATTGTGGGATAAATTTTTAAAGAAAGTCAGTAGAGTTAACAGCCATAAAAATAGATGCAAATATAAATAAATTGAAATGGTGGAATGGTACATTCGCCGAGGCCTCATACTCCTAGGTCCAATTTTGCACTGTCAAATATTGGAAACGTAAAAAACATCAATATCTCTCAAATGGTTCATTATCTCGCATCAATTTAAATTCAAAAATTATTTGGAGGAGTTATCTATACAATATTCGGTCACATATGAACATACATAATATGCACAGACGGAAATTTTTTCGCGAACCAATATAAAAAAAAAAAAATCACTTGAGGGGAGATTGACTTATCGGGGGAGGGGGGCACAATAAAAACCTTAATATAACTCCAAAAATGACTCATCAAAGCGAAGCAATTTATTTTCAAAAATTCTTTGTCTCAATGAGAGGAGTTCCGTACATGTCGGATTTATTAATTTGTGCGCTTGTATGAATGCTGGCGCTATTTCTGTATTTTTAAAAGAAAAATTAATATCTCTTATATGCTTAATCAATCACCATAAAATGCGTCAAGGCACAGCTTAAAGAACCCTATAAATATGTATTAATTTCATTTGCTTCTGCTGTTTACAGTTTCGAAGGAGTTAATTGCACTAAATTGATCATATACGTACAGAAGGATTTTTTTTTTTGAATTTTTTATTTTTTTGCAAAACTTGAATTTATCTTCATGAATCATAAGATGTGAAGTCGATTTCAGTGAAAAAAACTTTTAGTTAGGGAAACGAACACATCGGCCGCCATTCTTAGTGGTCGGCCAAAAATTTGAAGACGATTAGAGCGTAGAGAGAGCCATACGATTCCTGTCGATTTAAACTAAAATAAAGTGTAGCGTTAATGTTACTGATAACGACATGGAGATCTTAAATAAAGGCATAAAAGTTGCCATCATCATGTCGGGGATGACAAAACTCCTCCTGGAGGTATGGATTCGAACATACTCGGATAATATAATTTATTATTTGTATATGTATAAATATTATAATTTTTATAACTATGAATTATACAGCGCCTCCAAATGGTAGGATAATAGCAGGGATTATCTTAATACACTTCCGGTATTTAAAATAATAGGATATCAAATAATGACCCTAATATTAAGTAGCGGAAGAAGGAAGCTGTTTATTTGTTTTATCCTTCGAGCAGAGAAATAGAGGTTTCATTTCAGTTTCTATACTTGAAGGTTTTATCATGTCCGTTTGCAGGGAGTTAGGATATCAGTTAGGAACATAAAATCAGGGCCATGAGAGTTGCCAACTTCGTAGGGGAGGTGTGAGGATTTAGATAACCATGCTAAAAAAAAACGTTTTTTAACTTTCCAACTTGGGGGTCGGGGTTAGAGAAAGAGGACCAATACCCTTCCCTTCCTTATTTTAAGATGGTTAAATCCTCACACCTCCCCTACGAAGTTGCCAACTCTCATGCCCCTGACTTTAGTTGTAAGTTACGTTTCGTCAGGGCATCTATTTTCTGGATTCAAATATTATTTGCTGTCGCGTCGGATTCAAATTTGTGAGGGAGCTACTTTTTTCGTACTAACATTCTCCATATTTTACTCCTATCCAACGTCTTTTTTTCTTTTTTTTTCTCTTTCTTCCCTGTGTCTTCTAAACAAGCTTTTTTTTTTCTTCGGACCTGTTGATCCATATCTTTAGTCGGTGGATTTTCTCTCGATGCTTCGAAAGTTTATTTCGTTCAATGCTCTGCAGGTGAACGTGGCTTTTTTCTATGTCCCCTTCATACTGTCAACATCCTTTAACGTTGAAGTTTAAAATTTGATTTTTGGATTGCTATTATTTCGTTTATTGCTAATATTTAGTTTGGTTTGGATGTTACGGGGGTTATTTTTACTTCACTGAGGTCAGAGCTATGTGGATGACTGATACAGAGGTTATCACTATCGGTTCATTTGGACAGATATGATATAGGAGAGAAATTTAGTACGCAGCTTCTTCTTAGCAACTTCATTAATAAATACATATAGAAAAGTAGCTCAGTGGTTTAAGCATCGGGATAGTAATCCGAAGCTACTTGGTTCGAGTTCAGGCCATGAAATTTTCTTTACTATTTTTCTATATTTATTTATTGATATGCGTAAATATGGCGTGAAAAATCCTCCTGAACACATTTTCCAGTTATAATTTTTACATTTCTATAATGTTTGGATTGGATTGTTCCAATGAGGTCGGATAGTCCTAGCCATCCTACAATGATTCAGGATAGCCTACCTAATTGTAGTTTTACTGTCGCCATCCCATGTGATGTTTTACATTGTTTTATTAAGTACTATGAGCATCATTACACGGTAAAATATACCATTTTTAACTGGTGTGATATCGTCATGTGGAAAAGATTTAAAATAATGCAAAACAAGAAATTTGGAGTGTTCGAAATGCCAACGCTAGATAAAAAAATACTCAAACACAAAAGCTCTCTGAAAATACCGCTAACTCTGTTTTCCGGCGCACTTACATCGAGTCTGTTGACAATAAGATGAAACACAGCGGCGACAGTTCAAACCTTAGCCTACAAGAAGTAAGAAGCTGAGGTCCTAACCTAATATAACCTTACTGCTTGTAGGCTAAGGTCCAAATAATAGGCTGAAGGCTAATAGGAACAGACTATCTCTCAATCATTGTAAGCATCGGTCCTAACCTATGGAAAACGGCCACGTGATCTTTAGAAGCTATTAACATTTTTCAAATTGTAACATATGGAATATGGAGTGTGATGTCATACAATCGGAAATGATGGGAAACGAAAGGATATGGTATTGTGCTAAAAAATTGGTTTTGTAAAGTGGGGGTAAAAGCGAGTAAAAAATTGTATATACAGGATGTTTCTAAATTATCTCCCGTATTATACATGTTTATTACTCAAAAACTATTAACAGAATTTAACGTGATTTTTTTTTATTCACAAAGAAAAACTCAAAAAGTTTCTTTTCATGCCTTAATAAATTTCCCTGTCCCCCCATTTATGGCGTGAAGAACGTCAAAGCGAAACTCGATTTCTTCCCATGTTCGGCTAGCGTTTCGGAGGTGATTACACGATTGTTTCAATTATTTTGTTCTTGAGAATTTCAATGTCATCAACGCTGGTCTTGTATATATCCCCAGAAGAAAAAATCCCTTCCAATCCATCGTCCTGGAAAGTTCGTATCAAGGCACTGCCTAACTTTCAGGTCCCACTGAGGACGTGCTCCATCTTGTTGTTAGACTATGTTGGGCTGCAGTTCTTTCACCTGTGGAATCAAGTAGTTCTCCGGCATATCTAGGTAGGTTGCAGCGGTAATGGTGTCTCCAGCGAAAATGAAAGGTCCGATTACTCGATCATGCATTAAACCGCATGAAATATTAATCTTTGGGCTGTCGCGTACATGTTCCCTTAGAACGTGGGAGTTGTGAGCCCCAAATGCGGCAGTTGTGTCGGTTAACTGCTCCGGAAGTATGGAATGTTGCTTCATCAGAAAATAAAATTCCTCAAGGAAGGTGGGATCATTGTCGATTTTTTGGAGCATATCCTCAGCAAACTTCTTGCGCTTCGGTCGGTCAATCAATCCGGTGGCGCTGTCTAGCTTACTGCAGCTAGAAGCATCCGCCAATGCTGAAGGTATTCAGAGTTGCCTTATTGTACTGTAATTAAATAACTCAGATAATTTCTTTTAAAATATACAAATGTTTTACAGCCTCATTTCCTATACTTCCAGTGAGGATGCCTGAGCAGACTCGAAGACTTTATGGTGCTGGTAATTTGCACGTTTTAAAAATTTATACCTAATGCTAAAACAGCCCTCTATTTCAAGTTAATAATCAATTTGTTAGGCTGCCATATCCGAGAGAAACTGATTATATAATCCTCCCTTTTTAACAAGAGATCTGTTTCTTCTTGGCATATGATACCCTCTACCTTATTATGCCTCATGAATTTTAGCATCAAATATAAACCATCATGGTTTTTGTGTATCTCTTACTAGATACAAATGGCAAGACGTTTCATGCATTGTAAAAATAAGGATATGACAGAATGCTATACTTGTTATAATTTTCTTTACTTCTTCAGTTATTATAAACTATTTCACGTTTTGTTTTCAACAAACCCATCATCATCAGTGCCAAACAATGCACAAAATTTCAGTGCAGGCTAGCAGTCTCTTTAAAAACATTTTTATCGCAAATATTGTATGTTAATAATTTATCTCATTTACAGAACCCCCACGCAAACGGCTAAAAAGAAAAACTAACAGCGAACGCATATCAGAGGAACTCAGAGAAGATGGTAGGAGGAGGCATAAGATAACGTGGCAGTAGCCGAGAAAATTTTGAATGCTATAAATAAATATATTGACTAAATTTTGAATGCGACATAATGCGCTTTTAAATTATGTAATAGATCAAAATCGCTTCTATTTTGTTTTGTTAATCTTTTCTAGTTTAAAATTTATTAATAAATTGAAAATATCGTTATAGTCATTACTTAATTACCATAATTTAATAGTATTTGTGAGCTTTTATAATTATTCAATAGCAGTTATTTGATGAATAAAAATATACGAAATATAATGAAATATAATAAATTAGACAAAGTTTGTTGAAGTTTTATTTAATTTCATATAATTTTTACAGGAAGTGGTAAAAGTTGAGTACTTTCTTGAATTTTTATTTCCATTTGTGGATTTCCTATAACTTCTAAAGGAAGGTTAGATCATTTACTTATTGGGTAGAGATGAATAATAAGTAATATATTCAAAGCATTAATGCAAATGTGCTAGATGATATTGTGAGGGGAGATTTAGGCAATGCTGCACTAAACCCCAGGAAACATTACTGCATACTGCGCATTAATAATATACGTTTTATTATCCCACTGCTTTCACCCGCAGATGGAATGGAGTCTTCATTATTAATATCGACTTCACTTTCAGGTGTCTCATCAGAGAAGTCTTTTTTTAAGGTGCATATGTTATGCAATATGCAACATGCCATTACAAAATCTGGTATGAACTCTAGGTTTGTGAGTTCTAGATGTTTCAGTCATCGAAATCTCCCTTTTAAGTGGGCAAATGCTCTTTCAATGATGCATCGAGTTTTCGATAATTTAAAATTAAATCTTATTTTTTCACTCTCACTCAGGTGGCCATTGTCTTTAAGGGAGTCATAAATGTTTTTAGCACATTTTCTATATATAGAAATGTGCTTATGTGATCGGTTTGTCCAGCTGTCCGTCCGTCCGTCCGTCCGTCTGTAGACAATCCCACAATTCATTGCGCTGCATGTATTGAATTGCATGTATTGCAATCTCACAATTCATTCAATCATGTCTTGAATTGCTAGAAGAAACGAATTATCCTCGCATTTGGTAAAACGCGTGTTGAGAACATGGGTTCGGTTCTGCGCGTGCTCTAAACGTTAATGAGATGGTGTGCGTGCAGGATGCACGTGTTTGACGATTATTAAAAGGGCAGTTCGCTCCCTAAATCAAGAGAATTTTTTTATTCCTAGGGAGCTTAGCACTTATTACGATAACTTGAAAACGAATTAACTTTTTCACAGTCTGTTTTCACCAATCCATTAAAATGGGACAGAGTACGCAGAAGTACGAACGTGAGATAGCAGGAATAAGTACGTGCTCTAATAGCACGTGCTTTAATGGTACCACTATGATACCCTCTTAAACATTTCCTATAACAAGATATGGCATGTAATATATCAAACAAATTGTCACAACATATCATGAACGAATATAAAAGAGTAACTAGTGATAGCAAGTATCGGTCTAATGGCACGTGTACGTGCAAGGATGTCTCATGAATGAATATAACGGTATAGAGTGATGTCTGAATTGTTTAGTAGTACGTGTTTTAATGGTACCAAGTGGTACCATTGGAACTTTCAATGCTAAGATATGGCATGTAATATATCAAACGACTCGTAATAACGTGCCATGAGTGAATATCACGTGTAAATAATGATCATAGTTATTAGTTTAGTAGCACGTGCCCTAATGGTGCCCTATGGCATGATATGGTACCATTTGAACTTTCAATTCTAAACCATGGCATGTAATATATCAAACGACTCGTAACAACATGTAATGAGTGAATACCATGAGAAAATAATGATAATAGTTCTTGGTTTAGTAGCACGTGCCCTAATGGTGCCCTATGATACCATATAATAACCTTGAAACTTTCAATGCTAAGATATGGCATGTAATATTTCAAACGACTCGTATCAACGTGCCATGAGTGACTATCACAAGAAAATAATGATAATGGTTAACAGTTTAGTAGCACGTGCCCTAATGGTGCCCTATGGCATGATATGGTACCATTGGATGTTTCAATTCTAACACATGGCGTGTAATATATCAAACGACTCGTAACAACATGTAATGAGTGAATATCATGAGAAAATAATGATAATGGTTATTGGTTTACTAGAACGTGCCCTAATAGTGCCCTATGAAACCATATGGTACCATTGGAACTTTCAATGCTAAGATATGGCATGTAATATATCAAACGTCTCGTAACAAGTGCCATGAGTGAATATCACGAGAAAATAATGATAATGGTTATTGGT
>JAHWFO010005999.1:1069221-1128387 GCA_023313115.1 Rhysida immarginata | reverse complement strand
AGTGAATATCACGAGAAAATAATGATAATGGTTATTGGTTTACTAGCGCGTGCCCTAATGGTGCTCTATGATACCATATGGTACCATTGGAACTTTCAATGCTAAGATATGGCATGTAATATATCAAACAACTCCTAACAACGTGCCATGAATATAACGAGTAAATAATGATAGTGGCAATTGGTTTTGTAGCACGTGCCCTAATGGTACAATACAGAATTTATAGAACTTTTAATGCTAAGATATGGCGTGTAATATATCAACCAACTCCTTACGCGTTATTAGATCTTTTGTTATCCATAGCTTATTTGAATCAAGAGTATAGTACTCTTAGGCTTAATGGTATCTAAAACTCATTACTAATTAATTTAATAGTAGTTAATCGCTTGCTTCAATAAGACTTTTTTGCCGGCCAGGTGGCCGAGAGGACTAGGGCGTAGGCTTTCTAGTACTCGAGTCCGCCTGGTCGTGGGTTCGAATCCCGCCGTGGGCATGGATGTTTGTGTTTGTCCCGGGCTGCGTACTGTTATAACTTGTGTAAAAGGCGCAAAATGACCTTAGTAGTCGACGCCAAGTTTCTAATAAAACCAAACCAAACCAATAAGACTTTAGTAATTTAATATGAAAATCTAATAGATGCTTACACAAAACGCTTCAGCAATTGAGGCTCACTTCGTTTAACATTATGTGAGAATTCTTACAAATTAAAGAACTTTTATTTTTTTAAGTGTATGAGGAATAACTTCACTCTCCATTTACCTTTCATTCTTCAAGTTTATTCTTTTAAATTCTCTCTATACGTTAGCCTATTTAAATAGTAATTTACAATTTAGTTTTCATATTTATTTATTTACTCTCAAGTGTTTTAAAATGTTGGTTAATTCTATATATCCATGTACGATGCTATAACAAGAAAATGTGCTCCCTTTATCCGCTTTGGCGGTAAAATCATTCTTGTTAATACTTGGTATGCAGCGCCGCCTATTTATGTGGACGTCTCCTGGGAAAAATTTATCTTCATTTTTTTCGCTTTGGATTTTTAAATCGCTATTCGTGAATACTCTGGCATCATGCACAGATCCAGCGTATCCACAGAAACAATCTGTAAAAACCATCCGGTGATCGCACATAGCTTGTAATATAATTGAATAAATTTTTTTCCTGTTAAAATAGGATTCTGGGGATATCTGTGGCGCTTTGATGGAAATATGTGTCCCATCAATAGCTCCCACAACTCCAGGAAACCCAGCAACTTGTCTAAAACTTTCCATTGTTGCTTGTAGTTGTTCTCCCGCAGGTCATTTAATGAAGGACGGGGACATATGGAGAAGGGCATTTACTACATTGCGTACAATGTAAATGGTACCAGATTTGCACGCATCAAATCAATATAGTGTACCAAATAAAATTTCCTGTATTTTTCCATTAAAATATATAAAATGTATTCAAAATTTTTCGTGAGAGATACGTTGACCCAAACGTGATAAAAATTCAGAATAGCGTTCCATAACATTACTGGACATATTCAGCTAGCCTGTTCACATTCATGCTTAGATTTTATTTCTACTCTATCAACGCTATTTAATAATTTAATGGATTGCCTTATTTTTGATATTCCTTTATAATTGTTTAATAAAAAAGTTATGGAAATTAATTGTGTTAATAAGTAGAGATGATACATAATAAATTCAAAGCAGGAATGCGATTAATCCGAGAAAATTTATTAAGGCCACTCTGAAATTTATCACCCAATTGATTTCTTTTATCGATGTTTAGTATAATACCTATTAAAATTCAATACCTAAAAGAATCCGGTATGGCGAACAGCCATAAAGCTACTAATAATTGTTTCTCCGGAGTAGCACGTGCCCTTCCATGAGCTGTGTTCTTGCTTAACCTGGGAGCGATGCTTCTTAGAAGCTCCTGAAATGTAGTTTATTTCCATCTCTAATCTGAATTTGTGCACACGATTTGATAAAATTATAATAATTTATTGACAAGTATTAAATTAAATTACCTCGAAAGTGGCTCGCTCCACACGAAAATGGCTTTTAAATTTGCCATCCCTATACATGGGAATGACCAACATTACATAATTCCTGATGCACTCTCTTTTACGCTTCCTTTGATATCTTTGTGCATGTGCAACAATTGTGCGATCGATCTCTTCTTCGCTGTCCAAAATTAATCTTGAAATTTTTGCAGCCGCTATAAATGGTAGAAAACGGTCTGCCATTTTGGAATGACTGACTGAGCGGTCTTAAAGCAATAATTGGGTCGGCCGACTGAGGATGTCACTAACCCCAACCGGGAGTGTCAGCAACTAAAACCAGTTGGTTATTTTGACCTCACACAATGTAGAACTTTCGAGGTGCGACGGCAGCGTCCCCTTCCTCTTCCATGGTTTGGGTATATACGGACGCCGGTCATTTTCGACATAATCGATAACAAAACATACATCAACTCGACTCTTCAAACCAACAAACACACGGTATTATGCTCTTTAATAGTCGTTTAAAGGATACATATTAATTCATATCCATCGAAATGCCACTGAAGAAAAGAACGAATATTGGTCAGAGAAGAGAAAATTTTATCCGGGCATCGGAAACATCTGAACAACGGGAGCTTTGTCCACAGCAGGAAATTGTAGAATTACTGAAAACAAGTCAATTGTTCAGTACAATGCAGACGCCAAACTCATGATTTCATGCAAATCTGGTCGGAATCACTCTTCTCCAGGAGGGGCATGGGAGCCAACGTTTTTCTGTATGTATCGTCTTGCAATTTGAATCATTTTTTGTATGCCGCCAAGCTTCTTCAGTTTCTTCTATTTACCTACAACTGGAATTAACCACGGCAAAGCCGGGTTGTCAGATCGCCGAGCGCCGACGGAGAGAGAGAAGAAAAAAATCGGCGATCCAACTTGGAAGAGCAATAGAGGAGGAGAAGGAAGTAAACGAAAGAAAAAGGTAGGAAGGCAAAGCTTAATACATGCAAACGAAAATAGATTAGGCGAAGGAAGCAGAAAGCGAAATCAAGAAAACGATTGGAGAAAAAAGAAGATATGCAAATTAAAAAGGAGAAAAAAAAGCCAGGGCAAAGAAGAGAGAGCGTTTGGGACCGATACCCGACGAATGAAGGACCCATCTTGAATAGACTCCGAAGTGAATAGTGATTGTGTGAGCGAGTGACTTTTGGACTTACGACTATCCACGTAGCAACCAACCAACCACCGCGTGCGTGAGTGACTTTAGTGTTTTTAGTGTGACCCTCCCCCCGGCGACTCCCGGGGGAGGTTTTGGGGGGCCCCCCCCCCGAACTTTTCAACCTAAATCACATCACCATGGAAGGGGCATTCGCCGTAGGGGCATTTATGAAGAGTTGTATGCTAAGACGCATATTCCTCCAGTTTTACCGTCTGGCGACCCCGCCGTTTCAGTTTTGCAGCGATTATCCCCGACGGAGTCGAGGATGCTCTGCCGACAGCACAACGTGGCAGACAGGATAGTGGCTGCTGATTTTGTAAAGGTAGGACAGACCACCGTCCACCTGATTCATGCAGACCTCGGACATTTGCCAATCCTCGTCCGGGGTGCATCTCCACGGATGGAGGAATCGTATCTCAAGAACTACATGTCCAGCTATGGGGAGGTGCGGAAGGTTTCTTATCCTCATCACCCGGATTCTCCCCTGCAAAAGAGGGCGACATCGTTCTGGACATGAAGCTTCAGAGGGACATTCCCGACGGCCTCGTGTTGTACGGAGAAAAAGGCTCCGTGTCCTACAAGGGGCAGAGGCAGTGCTGCTAGTACTGCAAAAAGCCGACCCATGTGAGGAGAGATTGTCCTCTCCTCAAGAAATGTGAATCATGCCAATCCATCGTAGGCAAATACCACCGTTGCCCGGAGAGGACCCTCGCAGCACCAGCAGCTCCATCGTCGCCGTCAATGGGAATGTCGTCCCAGCAGACAGCAGTGATAAAATCGCCGGAAAGAACATCGATGTCGACTAGTACTACTCTGCCTTTACCTCCTCCTCGGGAGCTGAGTGCGATGCCAACTCCGCCGCCTCTTCCTGCTGAGTCGAGGGAGGAAAAGCCACTTCCACCTCCTCCCCTGCCTCCAGTGGTTTCGAAAGTGGTCCCCTCTCCACATCCATGTGCGACATCTCGATGGTAGAGGAGGCAAGCTCGGCAGCAGAAGACGATGCAGATGCTTCATTGTGTTCAGACTCGGTTTTTGCGGAGGAGGAATTTTCAGCCCTTCCACCGTCAGCGCAGACATCGATGTCACAGCCACTGCAGACAGCCTGCACATCTTCTCCGGCCAGATTATCATCTTCTGCTGGGAATACGAACCCATCAGTGGCGAAACGGCGGGATCATCTTGCGTCGACCAAGAGTCCTCGCAGGAAAAAGAACAGACGTCATCACAGCAGAAGGGATGGGACTACTGCCTCTTCTTCTACGGAGCGAGACAGCTGCGCAGACCATCAGCGCAGCCATTCTTCTTCTTCGAGTCGGCCACGATCTCCAAGGCGGAAGAATTCAGGGCCTCTTTCTACATCTCAGAGACTGAAGTCTCCGGATAACACAGGTCAGCCTCCGAGATCCTAAATCCTCAATGAAGGTCATCTCACTGAACGTGCATTCTCTTGGGTCTTCTTTTAAGCAATCGGTTCTATCAACGTTCATTGCCCTGTACAGACCGGATATTCTCTTACTACAAGAGGTGAAGTTGGCCCCTTCACAACAGTGCTACGATCTTCCCGGGTCTTCGCCGCCAATATCCATGCGGACAACTTTTTATAAACTCCTCGTCACCGTATGGGCAAGGGGTTGCTACTATCATATTCAATCCATCCATTACGGTGTCAAATTGTGTATATGACGACGAGTGCAGGGTAATTGCAACGGACATTTCATCATCTGGAATCGAGTTCCGATTTCTTAATGTGTATGCTCCATGTGCGGCGGTAGAGAAACGGACTTTTTTCAGTGACGTTAATAACTTCTTGTGTACAACATTGCCTGTAGTGATTGCTGGGGACTTGAACTGTCGTCCAGACGATTCTAACATCTTTCGTCTGGATATGTGCATCGTTTGTGCCAGCATTATTCGATCTCTGGACACGCCATCCACTAACTGATCAACCTGGGTTCACCTTCCATCAAGGACTCTTTGTGTCATCAAGACTCGACCTGTTTTTGATCGATAATGCGTTTGCTGGTACGCCTGGTACAAATGAGGTTATTCCATGCTCATTCTTCGATCACAGTGCCATCATGTGGTCGTGGAACCCTCCATTTACAGCATCAGCTGCAGGCACAAGTCGTCATCGTAACTGGTTCCTGAATGTTTCTCTACTCGACGAAGAAGAGTACAAGAGTATGTTCGTTCAGTTTGTGGAAAAACATCTCCACAATGTGCCTCCTACGTTAGAGACGTGGTTAATATTAAAAACTAAAATCAAGCGTTTCTTTCGGAAGATTGGGTTGGACGCTGCTAGACGTCGTCGTCGTCATCTCCTCATGCTGCAAGAAATCTTGCGTCTCCTCCGTTGTTCTACCCCTAAGGAGGAGTTTGCTGATGGCATACGCCTGGTGAAGAGTGAGATCAATGCTGACCCGTAAGGCTGCCGGCACCGCACTCAGAGCCAAACTTACCTGGGTTGCGGATGTCAGGAATATGTCATCAGCCGTGTTTGCTGAGGAGAAACGAAGGGCCAACAAGAAGCATTGTCATCGTTTGGTGGTAGATGGTGGGGTAGTGCAGGCTGACTCTGACATCCTATCAGCCTTCCGCTCCCACTTTGCATCCTTCTTTGACAACCCAATCGTTCCATCTGACGCCACGAACGAGTGGATAGAGGCACTAAGACCTTTTTCGGAGGATACTGACCTGTGCATCACCCGTCCCTTCACTGAAGATGAAGTTAAGAAGTTTCTGTCGCGGGATGGCCGTCGTGAGTCCAGTCCGGGCTTAGATGGCATCCCGTATTCCTTCTACAATGCGACTTGGAAACTTCTTGGGCCTTTTCTGGTGAATTTGTTTAATTCCATCATCAAAGATCCTTCTTCCACCACATCGGAATTTGTTAAGGGGAAGATTATTCTGCTCCCCAAAGTGCCAGATCCAGAACTCGTGACCCAGTGGAGGCCAATAACTCTCCTTAACAGAATGTCCGCTTTGATAAGAGTGTTTTTCTTCCCTTCTCCAATATGGGTGAATTTTGTATTCTTGCACCTGCGATTCTTTTTCAAGGTGAACAGGTTACCGTTTCCATCTACGTTGCCAGTGACGATGAACCTTAAAACACCGGACTTTTACACAATGTGGCAAAAGATTTTTGTGACTTTTATCCCCGAACTTAGACATTTAGACCCACAAAACTGGAGCAACCTTCGTCTTTCATGGTTCTTCCAGCAATCCGGCCAGAGTGTAGCCACTGACATGGTTTGGTTGCACCCAGATTATCCGTGGGCGAGCTTTGTGAAGATCATCAAAACCCTAGCCTTTGAAAAACTGGTGATTAATATTCAATGGCGGTTGCTGCACCACGGATTTATCACTCTCCAGCGCCTCCATCTATGGAGAGTGGTCGGATCTGCTGGATGCCTGGTTTGTGGGGTTTCCGAATCGGTGTGTCATGTGTTTTATGAGTGCCCGTTCGCAGAATCCATCTGGAATCGCCTTGAGCAATATTTCCGCCTGGAAGAGTTTTCTTACCAGTGTGTGCGATTCTTGATGGACGACTCCACCGGCGCTGGTTTAAAGTTGGACCTAGCTACTTCCATCGCCTTTTTGAATCAAGAACTGTGGTGGGCCAGAAATAACAGATTTAAAGGCGTTAATTCGTCAACCACTGCGGTATGGAGGAGGGGGGCTGTCCATCTTAGGTTCTTCCTCCAACTGGAATGGCAAAGGCTAGGTCCAGCTACGTTCCAGAAGCGTTATTCTTCATCTGAACGCTTATGCACGGTCATCGGAGGAGGCTGCAATAAATCCACGTTCCTATTCACCTTCCCGATGGATTTCGCATGACCAACCAGCGAGCGAACGAACCTCCTTTGAAGGCGTTTAATTAAGTTTAACGCATGTGCGCCTGGGTGCCCTGCCTGTCATCAGCGTTTAAGGGTGTCCGCTGGGGCAACAACATCAGCCCCAGCTACAACAGCGAAGACCATGACTTTCTCTGCAACTTCTGCTCGGGACTTCGCCTCTCAGGAGACTTGCTCGTTAAAGAAGAGGAACCGATACGAACAGCGGAGAAGGACTCTCTCAGCCGCATTAGAAGGTGCTAGCGTGGTCGCCAGCAAGGAGAACGTGAGCCCGAGAAGCGTTCCGGCGAATCGGCCATATTCTCACCGTCGCCCGAGGTCATATCGACAAGCAAGTGAGAGACAATTTTACGTCCCTAATCGAACTTTTCCCAATTCTAATGCTAGCGCCCAGCGAACCAAGAAATGCTCTGACGCCCGGATTGAGAGCATCCGTAGACCAATAAACGCCTCACAAGACGAGGAGGACCAGAGGACTTCTAACGCCCAAAATCGGATCGATGCGATAGAGGTCACCACGGACAACGTTGCCTCTACTACCGGATTCTCTTCAGGCCACAAGAAGCAGGACTCCGCCACGAGGACTACTGCCCAGCTGCCGACTCGAGAAGACGTCAGCAAGGACGTCCCATATCTGGATAGTGCGTCGACATCAGGCGACACGTGCACGAACGAAAGTGTGTTGGTCGTCCCAAGGAGACCGTTACTCTTCGACCCCGAAACCAGCCCGTTAAACCACAAGAGCGATGTCGAGGATGAGGTCGATCGCTCGATTTACCCAGCCAGTGCCCGGCCGACCTGGAGACGGACGTCATAGGCACTGCAAGCGCGCTCCGCGGAGAGAGCTCTCAACGCGAGCCAAGCTTGGCTGCCTTCATCGCTCCTAGGAACTTGATTTAAACGTTTCAAATTATATTAAGTGCAATAGCGTTAATTCTTCTCCAGTTGAAATTAAGAGTCTGCTGTTGAATCGTTTATTAAGAAGTTCTTATTCCTTCTGTGTTGTCTGCCATCAAGATTGCTAATCTCATTATTGTCTTTTTTTAATTCAGTCACCCGGGTCAACTTGCCAAACCCAGGAGGGTCGCCGTTGACGGAGTTTACGGCACCCGTTTTCAGCAGATAGTCACCTCGTCGCTGGACATCAGTATCCATCGAGGCCCATCTACCCCTACCGGAGTTTTCCCCGACTCTCATCGATAGAAGGTTCAACGCCATCGTCGCTGCAGCCCTCAGTGAATTGGAACTTTATTGCAACCTTTTATCAATTTTTCAACTTGAACATTGTATTCCGAACTTTCAATTGGAAATGTTAATTAAACTTTCCTCTCAAAACTTATTATTTGTTTCCGAAAAAAGAGCTTTTACGTGAGATTAGGGACAACGGAGCGAGTTTAGGGTCACTACGTGCAAGACCGGATGTACGCGATATGTGTCCAAGTCAACTTTATCAAGAATTGTGAAAAAGTCTGGGCAACCTGGCTATAAGAAAATGAAATGCTCCTAAACTCACAAATTGACACAAAGAATGAAGGCTATCCTGTGCACGGGAAATGATATCATGGACTGACAAATGGAAGTATGTTAGAAACGAAACAAGCCAAAAACTGTGGATACTAATACAAATAAATAAAAGCATGAAAACACTGATCCACACAAAGATTTTTTCATGACTCAGATGTACGTACATTTCGGAGGCTAAGCTCTCTTTCATCAGTGAGTGATTAACAAGAGAAAACCTCGGATTTCTATAAGCCTAGGCAACCAACAATATCCAATTACAAATAAGCAACATAAAATAAAGAAACCAATTCGGTGAAATTAACGGTAATTTCAAATCTGATCACCCCTTCTCATCGGATACAAGAGAGCTGCGCCGGATACAATGAATGTAGCTAAGGGTACGACGTATTATGAATGGGAATGTAGCTAAGGGTCCGTAACTGCCATAGGACCATCATCGTTATCCAAGAGTTGATTAGTTGCTTTGTTTTTTACAATCTCCATCGACTCTAAAAATATAACGATTTAACATTTTTAGAAGTACACTCACTCACCAAAAGTCACGGCACACCCCTCCAATCAGGTCCCCTGTCCGTAATAGGCAGATCCCGCTGCTTCCATTCTCGGAATGCAGGTGCACAGGACACCTTGATATCATACAATCATTGTAAGCAAAACTAGCAGAAATGGCAGCACACCGAAAGCTATCCGCATTTGAACGGGGGATGATTGTTGGTGCCAGACGGATGGGTGCCTCAATATCAGATGTAGCCAACACCCTGCAATTTTCCCGCACAACCGTTGCAAGGGTCTATCGAGAGTACACCCAACGAGGGGTTACAACCTATGTCGGACAGCGGACGGGCCGCCCACGCCTCATTGATGCCAGAGGTGTTCGCCGGGTCATCCGGCTTGCAACTGGTGACCGAAAGACGACAGCGGGCCAAATCACCATGCGGTACAACCAGGGACGTCCCACAACTGTGTCCGTGACGACAATTCGGCGAACTTTGGCAGCTTCAAGCTTTGGGACCAGGAGGCTACGACGGGTGCCACTCTTGACAGCTACACATCGTCGGCAACGCCTAGCCTGGAACAATCAACATCGACATTGGACCGCTGAGGACTGGCGCAGAGTTGCCTGATCCGACGAGTCACGGTTTCATCTGTATCGGGCTGATGGTCGTGTCTGGGGTGTTTTCTCGTGGCATGCAATGGATCCATTGGTGCATCTGACATCCACTCTGCGTGCTACTTCCTACTTCGATCTGCTTGGGGACCACCACCACCCTTCAAGAACTGTTTTTACCCCGCGGGCGACGGCATCTTCCAGAAAGATAATGCGCCTCCACACGCGGCCCTTGTGACACGGCAGTGACTGGAGGAACATGCTACCGACTTCAGAACAATGATTTGGCCTCCACGTTCCCCAAATTGCAATCCCATTGAACATTTGTGCGACGTCATCGAACGATCTGTCAGGTCGTCACCAACACAACTGACATTGCAGCATCGTTATGGAGTGTAATGGAGGCGGCATGGCTTGCAATGCCTATGGATGTGTTCCGAGGACTGGTAGACTCTCTTCCACGACGGGTCGCCGCCGTTATCCGGGCCAGAGGGGGCCCAACACGTTATTAGGCAAGTACCGGGCTTTGCAAAAGTTCTGTTACACTCGTGACGACCCTCAAAGAAATGGACACGACGATGTTCACGATGCAGTTAGACATGTTTTTATTGTGCCATCATGTAGAATAACATTGTAATTAGTCATTTAATCAATGTAGCCACCATCTGCATCAAGAACCCGCTCCAGACGAGGCCGAAAAGCCTTGCAAACTTTGCGAATGTAGTTCTTCCTCATTCTGGTCCACACACGGTTGACAGATGTTTTCAGCTTGTCGACGTTGCTGTGACGGACCTTGCAGGCTTTCCCCTCGACATGCGCCCACACGCTGTAGTCAAGTGGATTGAAGTCTGGCGACTGCGGAGGCCAAAAGCCCTTCGACCAGAAGGTCATGTTGGACCCCAACCAGTTTTGCACATGTTGGCCGTGTGGGCAGGGGCACCGTCCTGTTGAAAGATGTAGTCCGCATTTCTTCACCCAGGGAAGGACTTTTGTGGCCAGGATATCCTTGTAATCAGCCGCCGGTAGCCGGTATCCACTTGGGAACCACACGGGTGGCATTTTCTCGCCATTCGACGCCACGATTCCGAGCATCATCACAGAGGTCGGGTGCTTGGTTGTAGACACGTAGCGGACCTTGGAAATGTCCTGGCCGAAGCTTACCACGCAGTCGTTTTGCTTGTTGACGACAGGATCGACCGTGAAGGTCTTTTCGTCAGAGAAAATGACAATTCGCTCGCCATGACTCTTCACGTCGTTGAGAAGACGGCGACAGCGCTCCCGACGTTGTTCCCGTATCCGATCCGTCAGCAGAGGTCTCACGCTCTTTCCACCTTCTTCTTTGACCGCTCTGGACATTTTCTTGGCGAGCGCAGTCATTTTGAGCGTCGGGTCATAGCCTAATAATACCAAGTCTGTACACTCTCGTCGAATCCCATAGTAAAAAACGTGCCGATTTCTGCTCCTCGTACAAGCAACGAACCTAACGGATGGCCCCAGAACTTGCCGTGTCATTGTGACGTCAAAATTCTCCAACCAATGAAATTATAGCTTTGGCAGTTAGCTTCATTTAAGCTGTGCGCCGTCAAGAAACAAAGACACACAGAGAAATAAGAAAGACACCTGTATTATTTTTTTCATGATTCAGCTATGGTTGTGCAAGACTTTTTTTACGGCAAAAGAAGAACCAGTTAGTTAGAATAGCCTTCTAACATATAAGAAAGAATGGTTAGTTTGTAGAGAGTTGCCATGCGTTTCGCATTTTCGCGTTCATTGATGCTAAATGCATGAAGGAAAGAAATTTCGGTTGTTTTGAACTATCTGACCAGAGCTTGCGATGCGTTTTTCTCCTCTCCAAATATGGCTTCTTAACGGACAATGGATGTAAGTATCGTAACGTATAAATTAAAATAATTATAATGTTTCCTTAGCGTGAATATTTTAGTTAAAATTACCTTCATTGAATTCAGTACTTCAAAAACGTTTGTTTTTTTTATAGTTACAATGCAGTCGTTAATAGGCTTCTGGCTTTTGTAGAAAACTTAATTCTGAAAATGAATATTTGCTCTCTGATATTTTGAAACATTATAAATTACTCTCCATTAAATTAAGTTTAATAGTTTTCATTAAATATATTAATGAGCACTGTAAATTGCTATTAATCATTCAACCATTCATTCATAACAGAAAACATACTATGACAAAATTGTGATTCAGTTTTAAAGTGTATTTATTACAAATAATAATTTGCAACACTTTTCATAATATCAATTTTTTCTTGTTTGATATAATACAAAATAGATAATATAATTTAAAATTTAAATTTTATATTAATAAACAAATTTTTATATTTAATATATTATTTCTAGAAAACATATAAACAGTGCTAAAAGTTAATTCCAAGATGGTAAAACAAAAATCCGAAAAAATTAATTAATCCTTAGCGGTTTCTATTTGAAATTTTTTTAACAAATTTATACATGCAAAAAATTTAAAAGTTTTTTCTTATTGTGTGATTTTAATTCATTATTTAAAAATTTTAGACTATAATATAGCCGCACTCTAACAAATAAAGGGATTAAAAATAATTTAAAGTGCATGCAAGAATTTGGTCTGATAATGTGATCATCAATTTCTTTAACAATATCATGTAAAATGCCAGGAACATTTAATCTTGTTTTAAAATGTCTTTGAAATATCACTTCACATTCACTAATGAAATGTGAAAATTCATTGGTAGGTATTAAAAGTTGATCAATCTTATTTTCATTATAAGATTTGAAACTAATGAACAGTTGGTCTTCTGAAGTTACTAATGAATTTTCAATTTTCAGTGCATTACATTCTTCACAACAATGGTTTTGATACAACCTTTTCAAGAGGTAACTGCAAACATAATGGAATGCACTATCATCTTTTTCAAAGTCTTCATGGTAGTTATTATCAAAATTATTTTTATCAGTTGTGCACAGAATTTGATCATTTGTACTATTTTTTTGTTTTTTAGTGGTAGTGACTTTTTTGCAAAGATCTTGGAGGGTCAATATAAATTGGTCATCATCTGTCAAGCAGTTACTCCCAATACTTGGCTTCAGAATGTTGTTAATGGATGTTAATCTGAAGAGATTTTGAAAAAGGAAAGGAGAAGGATTATTGCTAAAGCCTCCTCTTCTCCTGATACTACTAAAAAAATTTTCCAGGTAGTCTTGATTCATACGATTAGTAATAATAAATTTAAAGTCATATTTTTCTTTTAAGACCTCTTGTATTTGAAGCAATCCATTTATAACCTGCACCCATCCAGCAAAACATTTAACTTTAACTTTAACTTCTTTGTGATCAAATCTGTTTAAAAGCTTAATAGATGATAAAACTTCTAACATTTTCATTAAAAAATTTTTTTCTTTTAAATTTTCAGAAGAGGAGGATATCATGAAACATGTTGAATTAAATAAATCATATAGCTTGTTAAACAGTCCAATGAATTCTGCTGTCTGGTAAGCTGATGGATGCAGAATTGCACGACTTACTAGATCTAAAATACCAGATTCTACAGAATGGCTTAAAATCTGTGTTGCGAGTGACACTTTCATCTTGCTGAATCCTGGTAGTTGCAGATGTCTGTCGGTGAGTTTTGGTGCTGCACGGAAATGTTGTTGAGAATCATGCTGATAGAAATTTTCGATGTGCTTCCATGAAGCAGTCTTGTGTTCCAAAAAATTAATGTCATATTTTTTAAGGTTATTTCTCACAGATTTTATGAGGTGCGGTGGATCGAACAAATAAAAATATTTTTTCTCTTCTATATAAAAATATGGTGATGTTGGAGTGACTTTCAGTAGATTTGTTAAACTTAAAAAATTTGGTCCCTGATCAGTAATTATGGCAAGAATAATAAAGCCAATTTTCTCAAGCTGTTTGATGTAGGAGAATATCTGGTTTTTCAGTATTATTGCAGACATGGTACCCTTACAAAATGAATAAGCAATTGCTTGCTTATATTTTGTTGTAACTCCTCGAATCATAAAGACCGTGGCTGTATTAGCAATTTCTTGGGAAGAAAATTCGCCATTGTCCTCGAACCCAATCACCAGATCTAAATTGCTATTGTAAGTTAATTCACTTTTAATAGATATTTCATCTATGCATATTATCACTATTCTTTCTCTTACATCCATAAGTGCTGTTTTCTTTTCTAGAAATGTTAATAAATTTTTTGATAAACCTGGAGGAATAGATATGGATGTTAAATTTCTGTAGAGAGTTACTCTGGAAGGCAATGAAAATATGGACTGCATGAGGTTATAATTTTTGGCACTTTGTAAATATAAAACTGTGCATAATTTTAACATTTCAGGAGAGTATCTGAAGCCATTCTTTTTAGTTTTAAGTAATTTAATTTGTGCCAATAAGAATGTTTTTTTAGAATTTGAGAAATTCGTTTGAATATATTCTAAAACATGGTGCTGTTTTATCACTACTAAATTGTTTTGCTTTTGTAAGAAATCAATTTTACTTTCTTTTCTTTTTAATTTTATGTTCTGTTTTTTAATAACTTGTCTTAAGTATTTCAAGGAATCTATCTTTCTTTGTTGTCTTTTTAATTTTAAACGTTGATTTTTGATTATTTGGCATAAGTGTTGAATCTTGTCTTTTTTGTTGAAGGTTTTTTTTCTTTATGGGCTATAAAAAGTGAGGATGAAGAGCAAGCTGCTGGCTGAATATCATGACTGGGTGAAGATTGGCAAGGAGGATGGGTGTTCAAAGATGAAGCACTGAAATTATAATTTTTTAATAAATATGTTTATTTACAATGTATATGTTTTAAAATGTATATTGTAGTCAAGATGCATGATTGTAAAAATTAATGATTTCTCTTGTGCTACACATAATTATTTTTTTTAAATAAAGAAAGCAACTGTCTATTTAATAATTTGCATTAAAATACTCTTATGTATTTACTTGTTTTTATTCTGTTGTAGAGTGCATAATTGTAGGGGTTGTAATACTCTGTTAGGTGTTCTGTTTTGTGTGCGAGCTGTTCCCTCAAATATTGTGGGAACAGCATTCCATATGAGCCTCGTTTTTAATGATGGGTTCATAAACATATTTAATTCGAAATGAGTACTACATAGCCTGTAACTGCTGGGCAAATGTACTTGTGGATTTTGTATTAAATCTTCGCGCCCTGCATTAAATAACCATTGCTTACATCTAAACAAAAAAAAAAAAAAACGAAGAAGAAACTTATAATAAATCGGTCATTAAGTTTTGGGACACCCGGTATATTTTAATGCTGCGTTTGTCATTCAGAGTTTTATAAAAAAACTTATTATTGTGATGAAAATAAGTTTTAATTCCAATGCATTTGTCAAGCGTTTCATTAGTTCTTGCCGGCCAGGTGGCCGAGAGGGCTAGGGCGTAGGCTTTCTAGTTCTCGAGTCCGCCTGGCCGCGGGTTCGAATCCCGTCGTAGGCATGGTTGTTTGTGTTTGTCCCGGGCTGCGTACTGTTATAACTTGTGTAAAAGGCGCAAAATGACCTTTGTAGTCGACGCCAAAATTTCTAGAACCCCCCCCCCCTCATTAGTTCTTACGGACACATTTACGGAGGCGTTAACAGTAGAAATGCAAAAGATTTCCTGATCGGTTTCGTCGTTTATTCCAGGATTCATAAGAAATGCTTACTAAAAGACTCTATCTTGGAATAATCGGCAAAACCGGTTGGGAAATCGTGTATTTCTATCATCTGTATATTATAAGGCCTCCTTAAATTCATTAAAAAAATAATTTGATCTATTAACTAGGCGAGAAATAACGTAGAGTATAATGGGTGGGAATCGAATAACTTTTATCACCTTGCATGATCTTTTGGAAATCTGAAAAATGATTTATCTTTACAATTTTTCCCATTGCTCTCGCAATTAATTGCGGAACAATAGGATGCTCCTCTACACGTTTTATTCATAATTTTGTTTTAATTCATAATGGCATTCAATTTAAAGACTATTTTGACGAACGCATGAAAAAGCGGATTCTGATTTTTCGAATCGAAATCAACACGCCTACTATTGCTAATTCAAATGTGGTTCCGGGGCCGTCCGCTAGGTGGTTGGTCATGCGCAGAAGGAAATCGGGGATCAAAGGAAACCCCGGAGTGTACAGACTTGGTATTATTAGGCTATGGTCGGGTCTTGTTCGAAGGCTTTTCTCACAGCCAAACGGTTGACGACTTGAGGTCTACCTGAACGAGGTTGATCTTTAAGGTCTCTCCCATTCTTGAGCCTGTCCGCAACTCTGTGGATGGTCATCCGGCTGACTTTGAGGAGCTTGGCAATCTCGGACTTCGTGTGGCCCGCGCGCAGGAGAGCAGCGATCTCTACTCGTTTCGTTTCCATCGCTTTTGTCGTGGACATTAGGATCACTCAGAGGTTAACACGTAATTTCAATATATTATTTGATCCTTTTGTGGAAACGGAATTATCCAAATCATGAGCAGTCCATTTTTTGGGGGATGGAAAGAGTGTAACAGAACTTTTGCAAAGCCCGGTATGCCATGACTTTTGGTGAGTGAGTGTATAAATAATTTCAAATAAATCAGTAGAAAAATCATGTTTAAATCATTTATAAATCCTAGATTTGGTCAGCCGACATTTTTTGGGAGGGGACGACTACGATGAACACCATTCCATGGTCTGTCGGTTGGTTTCCGGATCGTACTGGTAGCACCACGACTCATTCTCTGTAATGATTGTTTGCAAGAACTGCGAATTCCGGTCACACGCGTCGATGAAATCTCCAGAGGTTTCTTTCCGTTTTACCGTTTTGCCTAATTTGAAGCAAAACTTGATATTGATGCGTTGTTCCATTTTGCAGTGCATTACATTGGTCGTAGCGCACACTTCCGCTTAACTGTCGTGATCTGTACTAGATTCGATGTCTCTCACTGCATCTGTGTGAGCACAACATCCTAACCAGCGCGGTTGTTCAACTATGGGACCATTCACTGAACTTTTCGAGCGCACCTTGCATATACACTGAACGACCAATTTATTAGAGACAACCCGCTAATAGCGTGTTGCGCCTCCTTTAGCGGCGAGAACTGCCTGAATACGTGCCGCCTGTTGTTAAACCCAGCTTGGTGCAAGGTGTACTCCGAAATGGGTTGAGATGCTCCCTCATTGAACTGCGCTGCAATTTGTTGGGAGGTTGTGTTTGTTGAGATGCTCCGTCCAGTCGCCGTTGGCCTCGTTCATCCACGGCCCTGTTTCGTCCGGAGTTGTGTTTGTTGGAGGTTGTTTTTTGGCACAACTGACATTCACGGAATACCCTTGACACTGTTGCACGGGAAAACCCGAGGAAGTTCGCGGTTTGCGAAATACTCAACTGCGCCCGTCGAGCTCTAACGATCATACCTCGTTCAAAGTCATTAAAATCCTTGGATTTACCAATATTCAGTCCACTTCTGCTGCTGACTGCAATTTGTGATCCAATGCATCCCTTTTATACACCGCTTCGACCTGTTCCATTGTTTGGATGTCACTGGGAGGCCGATCCATTTTCCGTAAGAGGTGTCTCTAATAAATTGGTCGTTCAGTGTAGTTCTACCTGGAATATGTCTTTCCATTTTCCGGAAATAAAAGTTTCTAAAGTTATAGCCCACACTCTTTTCTTAGATAGACGGTACTTGTCGCAAAAGCGACTGCTAAGAGTGCGGAGAGTAATCGAAGCAAAATAAAACAATTCTGAATGCGTTATGGTGTTCGGTTCAGATGAGATATGACCAAACTAAATGTCCGTTTCTGGGTTTCTGATTATCCCATGTCATTGATGGTTAGTCTGGTTAGCAATATCTGCGCAAGGGTAGAACTACCAGATCAACGGGATCCTTTTTTTCAAGGATTATGTATGCAAGTAGAACTATCTTGGTGACCTTTTTCCTGCCATAGCTGAAACGAATACGTTTGTCCCTAAGCCAACAATGGCTTCCATATACAGGAAGACTTGCTTACCTTCGTTCAAACTAGTTTCTAGTAGTTTTCCAACCTTTTATCCGTCGAATATCTTTCTTATATTTCCGGAGCAGGCCCTTCTCCGAATGATAAGGATGTCCCCATTTTGTTGACCCGGTTCCTTTTCTTGCATTTTCGTCATGGTCAAAATATACACGCTCTTTGGATGCGGATTTTCATGGCCTTCTACAACTCCTAACCTAAATGGATGCGATTTTCTTCTGTGGGATATCTCTAGGACTGGGAATACGCAATGGTTTCACGTACGAACGATCAACCGATGGAGAGTATCATTTATTGTTACAGAAATGAATGCGCCAGTGTTTTCAGAATTAAAGAATTCGTTTGTGTGCAATTTCACGTTTGTGCGGTTCCACGCACAGACCACATTATCCACTCCATTACACGAAATTAAAACTTTGAATCCAATGATTGTTGTTCTAAATACCATGATTTAGACATGAAATTTAAGTGAAATGATAATAAATGTACAGAAAATCCCGGCAATGCTGAGACTGAACCCTGGCCACTGGCGACGGGTAGCGTTGTCCAATGAGTCACGATTTCTGATTCTTCGAGTGGATTGACGGTGGCGTACGGATGATTGAACGATTTTGACCTTCAGCTCCTGTTCGAGATACCGTTCCTCCACCATCTGTAGTATTCAATGTGATGTGCTCTGTTATGGCCATTGGCCCGACATCGCACTTTCCATTGTAACTTTTGCGCAGCAATGCAAGGAGGATGTTGCCCTTCTCATATTTTCCGTAGGCATCTCATCATTGTACGCAATGGTTTCAAAGCTCTCTTTCAAAGAGCCCAAAGCCACAGAAGTCATGGAATCTAGTGAGTATTGGGTTTTTTTTTTCCAGTACTTTGGATATAGAGAACAGCCGGCTTATCAGCCAGTATCTCGCAGTTTTTTCGAGATTTCGACCAGGATTGGGATACTTAGCGCAACAGAATGTTTCCAAGCAGCTGGGAAGTAGGAATTCTTCCATCAATCATTAATAATGCCAGTAATATCACTAATTAGGTTTTTTGGAAGGTTTTTTTAAGGCGTAATTACTTACTTTGCCTTGGTGCTTTCTTTTTTTCAACTTCTTGACAATGATGTTGATCTCTCCAGCTTCTATTTTAATCCTTAGCGGATGTTGTAGGTTTTTATGAACGTTGAGAATGCATTCTTTCACTTGCTGAGACATGACTTGACTTTCGAGCTTGTTGATAGTAGGAATAACGAACTGCGTTTCCAGTGAGTCTGCAATGACATTGGCTTTGTCTTGATCACTAAGAACATCATTATCATTTGGAGAACGAAGTGGAGATAGCGCGTCATTCTTCTTTGTCTATAATGCTCGGACCATTCTCCAAACGGAATTGTCGGAAACTGACAAGCTTTGGATTATTTCGGTCCATTATCATTGCGAAGGGCTTTAATCTCTTCACGGATTTTACGTGCCAGCCTGTTGTACTTGGTTTTGAGCCAAGGTTCACGATAGCGCTACCATTGCTTACGGGTCCTATTTGTTTGCATAATTAGGTGTTGAATCCCTGGAGTTAACTGAAGATAGTTACAGTCTGTTTCATAAGAGAAGTCCAACAAAATTGACCAATCATATTAAACCACTTATTGGCTAGTTACTCCTGGCGCCATTCGACGTCATTCTGTTTGCAAACGAAAATGAAAGTACTAAAGTGAAGACGAAATTACTGAATTAAAAGGCTGCTCTGCCTAACATGAAGAAAATATTTCTAGTACAGTCTCCTAGCAAAATACCCGGAGCAAATAATGCATCAATCATGCTTATTCCTGATTGGTTCTTGCTTATCATCGATTACATTTCAACGGACTTCTCTTATGAAACAGACTGTAGGAGGCTTGTTCTCCGAGGGGAAGGCTCTAGATTCCAAAGCATCCTTGATACACTTGGTAATTATCTCAATATTCTCGTCTATGTCCTCTGAACAGCACGCAACGTCGAGACGGGAGTTATGATTCTTGAGGATTTCTTTGAAAAGCTGCCAAACTTGTCGAAGCATGACCTCTTCTCTGAAGTTAATGTTGACATTGTCGAGGTATCGGGCCACATGTTTATGATCAGAAATAAGGTCTTCGATTGTAAAGATATTACAACTTCTCGCCAAAAAATTAGCATATTTTGTTTTCTTACAATGATCAGGCGCATTATTAAAAATCTTTTATAGGTAGGATTATTTTATTAAAGAAACGTGAAAATTGGGCATCTGTGCTTCAAATTAACGTTTAATTGTTCAAGTTTAAACAATTACCAGAAGAAATGTGTCCATTTCAAAATTACCCACTCACGACAAAAAAAAAGCATATGCAAAAACCCAAGACAAAAAAAAAATAGCATAAATTAATAATAATTGTGAATTACAAATGGTAACATTACAGAACTTATACAATAAAGCAAGGTATGCTATGTTACTTAATCTCTGTAACAATATTAAGCCTAAAGTTTAGTCTTTTGACATTAATACTTTGTGGGACCACCTTTGGCAGAAAGCACTGCATGAGCACGTCTAAGCATTGAGAAAATCAGTTTCTCACATTCATCAGGAGTGATTTCGTCCTAAATTGCTTTTTAACTCTGCTACACTTGAAGGTTTCGACTTCTGGAGCCTTTTCTTCATTCTCCTCCACAGAGACTCTATTGCATTCAAGTCGGAGGTGTTAGCAGGTCACGGAAGCACTATAATGTGACGACTATCCAGCCATTCCTTCGCCTTCATAGCTGTGTGGGCTGCTGCCAAGTCATGTTGAAAAGTGATATATTGTCCTTCTGTATATATATATATTATCTGTATCTTCGGACTTCTTCACTGGTGGAATCAAGTAGTAATCGAGCAGTTCACAGTAAACTTCAGAAGTCACAGTTCCATTGATGAAGGCTAAACGTCCAACTCCTATAGATGTCATACATCCCAAATCATTACACTGGCATCGAATTTCACCGAGCGATCCAGGCATTCTTCTCTGTAAGCTGCTTACGTATTTCTCCAACTCTAGGGCCTTTATCGCAGAACCAGGACTCATCATTAACCCCCGTATTCAGAATGAGCGCTCATTCTCTTGCTCTTACTCAAACCATTGTTGAGAACGAATTCAACAATATGAAAATTGGATTCAACAATGGTCCTGAGTAAGAGCAAGAGCGCTCATTCTGAATACTGGCCTAAACATCACAGATGGCTAGTCATCCTTTGACCAGTTCACACGTTCCTTGCACCATGCTACCCGTCGTTTCTTCTGTGTGGCACTCAAGAGTAGTTTACGTTTGGGTACTCTGGACTCAAATTTCATGGCGTGTAGTCGTCTGAGAGCCGTCCGTGTTGACACATTGGTTCCATATTTTCTCCACTCTTGATTCAGAGATGAAACGGAAGTAAACCGGTTGCTTTTGGTGATCTTCCGCAATACTGCATCCTGTCTTTTTGTTGTTTTTGGCCTTCTTCCGCAATTTGTCAGCATTTTTTAGGATTCTGGAAACTGTTGCTTAATTGCAGCCAATCTCCTGGGCAATTAAAGCTTGAGTTTTGTTTTGAACGTACAAAGTTCTAATTCTTTCCTTAATTTCCGTCGAAATGTCTTTCCTACGTCCCATTTTGTGATTTACAGCAAGAGAATGAACTACTATTGAAAAATCACTTGACTGTATACGGAAAGTAATTCAAAATGCTCAGTTATGCTAATTTTCTGTCACGAGTTATTGCATATGCTATTTTTTTTGTCTAATGTAGGCAGTTTTTCATTGGCTACAATTTTTATTCAAATTTCGTAAAGTTGAAAAACTAAACGTTAAATCAAAGCAGAGATGTTATAGTTTCATCTATAATAAAGGGAATATTCCTAATTACACAACAAATGTAATAATTAACAGTAATGTGCAACTTTTTCATCAACAACACGAAGTATGCTAATTTTTTGGCGAGTAGTTGTATATGGTTTGAAGTAAACTTTCATAAGCGCAATGACCAGCACGTCACTAGAATTCAAGTGATTACAGTAGTGCGTGTCTTCCGCTGGTCCAGCAGCTATGAAGTCATCTTGTTTTTGCAAGTACGAGGGAAGATCAAAAAGTAAGTTGCACTAACTCGCCGCAGGAGCGCGCTGTGTGTCGCAATCTTGGGCAAAGCGGAGAAAGGGACATTAACTGCGCAGACGTCGGCTAGGACGGTTGCTGTGGTTTCCCGTCGTGTTTTGTGTGACTAGCGGGCTAAAAGCAATGGCGCGTCAACTGGATGTCCCCTCCAAACTTGAGGTGCGAGCAGCAATCCGATTTCTATGGGCCAAACGGGTGAATTGCACGGACATTCATCGTGAAATCACTGCTGTATATGGAAATTGAGCGCCGATGTGATTTTGTTGCACGATAACGCAACACGTCACAAGGCCCGCCAAACGTGCGAACTGCTGCAGCGATTCAAGTGGGAGGTTTGGCAACATCCTCCATACAGTCCCGACTTAGCGCCATGCGACTTTCATCTTTTCGGTAAGCTCAAAACGGAACTCGGTGGACAACGATTTCGAAACGATGAGGAGGTGAAAGCGGCTGTCATCGTGTGGTTACAAAACGCTGGAGGAGATTTCTATGCATCCGGAATCGAAAAGTTGGTTGATCGTTCGGATAAATGTTTAGGGTCTCTTGGGGACTATGTGGAAAAGTGAACTTTTTGATCTCCCCTCATACTTATAAAGTAAAGTACCGTTATAGTTAATCACTTTGGAGTTCCAGCTAGAGTGCTCGGCATAGAGGTCATCAACTAAGATCACAGGACACCACCAGCGATAAACTCAGAAGCTATGTTTTCCAAGTGCGACGTCGCCTTGGTGGCGAATTGTAGAGTGCAACTAACTTCACATCATCAAGAGCGATGTCGTTAATAATAATGGTGCTGAATGTTTTTCTTGATGTTTTTCTCTTGATGTTGATGTTTTAATACTTGGACGGATTCTATCTTTGCAGTAGACAGAGTAGCCCGGCAGTTTGAAGTCTCGGGCTGGCTTGACCTGATTTTCACAAAGCAAGGCTTCATCTATTTCCTGTTTTGAAAGAAAAATATAAAATTCGATACGTTTGCAGGAATTCATATTTGGAATTTCTTGAGCGTTCCAAATAATACATCGGTGTTCACTTTGTTAATCCTTTGGTCATGTTTAGCAGCTATGTTGTTATTTGTTGACAAAAAGATTTCACTCAATTGTGGGAATAACCTACTTAGTTCAGTAAACATGACAAATGCTACCAAGTTGTTTATACATTACCGGGATGTCGTTGATTTCGATACCATTTCGTCCTGCTTATATCCGAAGTTTTTTCTGGGAATACTGCCGCAAAAGTTTTTTCTGGGCACACTTTTGAACTTTGCAATCTTCTAACTTGCGGATACCTTGGACACTTTGGTATGTTGACTTTCGCATCTTACACATTTTGAAGGGTCTTGCCTACATGTTGAAGCATTGCCTTGATTCATGCTCCCCTGATTCAAGCATTTATGTTGTTGCAATGAGGATCTTCAGTCCACCCCATCGAAACGTCTCCGAAGCGCAGGTAGTTGAAGCACTGCAGTAGCTTCTTATTTCCAAAGAAAATTTCGATTAGTGCTGCCAATGGTCCGATGCGAGTAACATTCCTTTGTGACTGATTGTGTTCTGTATTGGGTAATAAGATCAGAACCATACGCATGGCTATGGGAATTTTTGTTTTTTTTTATTTTTTTATTCTTGATTATTTTTTCCGGAAAATAGTTGGCTGACGAAGTCATAAGTCGCGTTTACATGACGAATCACATATCTAAACCTTTTTTCAGCTTTCAGTTAATGGTGCTGAATTTTCAGGATATCGTCAGCTTTGATACCATTGACTAGCGTCTTTTGAATTTCTTCGTGTAGACATTACACTTTCACTGTCTCATCTCTGCCGGTATACGTTATGATGTTTTCATTTGGCACATGCTTAATCTCATCCAGAATTTCTTTAAGAGTTTTACCATGCGTGCGTCTGATAATTGGAGCTACATAAAATTTTTTACTTACCTTTTGATTGACTTATCAAGTCATTTTGTCCACTTCTGGAGCGTTTCTCTCTGGAGGCAGTAACGACTTTTTCATTGACGTTGGTAATGGTGTCAAGTTCTTAACCTCGTCTCTTTCCTGGATTTCTTATTTTTCACTTCAGTCCAGAGGTTGTTCTCACTGCTCGCATGCATGTTTTTCTTCTTGAAATTTCCTCACTCCAGGACCATTCTTCATTATTAATTCTAATTTATTAAATAGCACTAAACTTTCTTCTTGAAATTTCCTTTCGATTTCTTTCATCAGTTGCTGACAGATATCATTTTTTAGGGCTTCCTGTTTCTCAGCGATGATAGCTTCAAATGAAGCAAAGCGTTTGTCTCTGGTTATGACGTCTTTGTAGACAAATTTGTGGGATAACTCTAGAGATAAATAAAAAAAAAAATGACCTTAACGCTAGGTGTTTGCTATAGCAGCCGTCCTAAGAAGGATGCACCTACTTTAAGAATAATTTTGAGTTTGCGAGAAAATTATCCTGGGCCAGGAACCTAACAGTGAACGAGCAAAGAATGAAAGGTGGGATGGGAAACGTCCTAAGTCAGTTTGCGAGGAAATTAATTCCAATGCCAGGGACCAGCACATAAAATTTAACAGAGAAGGTGAATTTCACACTGAAAAGCAATGGTCCGATGATTGGACCGAGTGATAATGAGACGAGAGCAATGAGATGAACCCAATCGGAGTGCATGAGGTCTTGTGAAGGATCCTGACTATCCGATCATACCAGGATGAGGATGATTTTGAGCTATCTATACAGGGTAAATTTTAAGTATAGCAAGAAGCTGCAGGGAGTGGTGCTTAACTGGAAATGGATTAAAAAAAAGTCATATCAATATGTATCCGGAAATGGACGGTGAGTGTGCAAATCGTCCCGGTAAAAATCGTCCCGGCAAAAAACGTCGTTCATGGCTTTTCAGATGCCCCCAGATGTAAAAATCCAGGGGGTTTAAGTCCGGTGATCGACCCGGCCATTCAACAGGGCCTCCGCGTCGTATCCAACGTCCGAGGAAGATGTTGTTGAGGTGTTGGCGAACAATGATGCGGAATTGGGGTGGCGTTCCATCGTGCCTTCTACCGTAACACACAATGCATTTCCGGACACATGTGGTTATGAGCTTTTTTACTCCATTTTCAGTCAGGAACCATTCCCTACAATTTTTCCGTGTACTGAAAATTCACCTTGTATATCTCGATACAAAGAAAGATTCATTACTTGACACATCTAACACTCTGCGATAGCCCAACTGGTAGAGGCGTCGGCCATGACAGCCGAGGTTCCTGGTTCGAACCCAGGTCGCAGAATTTTTCCTTCCATTTTTCGAAAGAAAAATCTTTACACCGCTACATATATAATACCCTCGAGTTTTCATGTCTTCCTATGATTGGCCGATACCCTATCAAGAATACTTCTCTCCTCAAATGGTTAACGCCCACTGAGTTAATTATCTTCGATAGGATTTGGGATATCCATTTCATGTTTCAATATAGACTAAAAATAGCCGAAAATGAAAGTTTATAGACAGGGTAAAAATATAGGGTGTTTCTAAATGGAAGGACCAAAGCACATCGTTGCCCTGTCTACATATAATAAAAACATATCGTTAGTTCATTTATGAATTTTCTGCACCAACAGTTCACGTAATGAACTGTTCTATGCTACGAGAAAACGGCAACAATTGTTGAGACGAGGCCAACGAGAGACAGGCGGTTAACAAAGGACGAAGTCGTAGCCAACGAGAAAGACAGGCCCCGGCGCGGAAAAGTCACCTGACCATACTAATCCTAGTCTTTCTTTCTCTAAAGTCTGAAGCACGGTCTATAGATATTCATGGTCATCGAGCATCGAGCTTTGGCCATTTTCCATTGTTTCGAGAAGCTAAGGAAAACAGATCGCACCAGGTGCCGCATAGATCGCACTATTCCCGACCGCAACCTGCGATAGAGATTTTCATTGAAACTGAATACGACAGTAAAGTTTCTGTCTGCCGATAGGGTTGAGCTGCAGATGCAGTTGGGCAGATTGTACATGCAGCGCCACTTTTCAATAGAGTTTCCGCCCTACCGGGAGCTATAAACTTTAGCTTCATTTTAACAAAGGAGCTCGATGACCATGAATCTATAGACCGTGGTCTGAAGCAATGACGTATATTAAAGATAGGCTCCGAATTCTATTGTTGTAGCTTGAAGCAAATTGGGTAGCTCCATGCCCAGAACTGTCATGGCTGAAAGTGAGTGAATATGATGCAAAACACATGGCTAAACACGAGAGTAGCTGATTAATAATTCTTTCACACGCCGATCACGGAGTGATAAGTTTATCTTTTCGTTTACTTTGTATTTGAAGTATTTTATTATATTTTATAAACAATTTTTCGATCATGGTTTCAATTTCAATTTCGTTTCGATCGTCTTTCAGTTACGTATTTTCATTTTAGTTACGTATTTTTGATTTATTTTTGTGGAAAATGATTCCTGATCCTTTTTCTTGTCTGTTTGTACAGTTGTACGCAGAACAACTTTGAATAATGGTTTTGAATTAATTATTCCTCGGGCCCAAAATCTTCAAAAACAAAGCAGCCAGACAGCTAATTACTCCACGGCTCACTCCTGCCCAGAACTGTCATGGCTCAATTTGCTTCACTTTTTGCCGCTGTTAACAATAGGATTCGGAGTCTATCTTTAATATACGTCATTGGTCTGAAGTGGTACACGAGACGGAACTGACAACAATTGTTCACTCTGCTTTGTTAATATGCCTTGCCAACAATGTATTACGTTTCCGTTATCAGGCCTTCTGTCTAGGAGCTGACAACAATTGTTCACTCCTCGCGTGCCACTGCGGAAGCGAAGCTGACAACAATTGTTCACTCTGCTTTGTTTACATGCCTCAGGTAAACCATGACCTCCTTTATTATTACAGACCTGTTTTACTGAATAATTTCCATTGTTGCTTTTGGCGTTTCTCAAATTTGCCATGGCGCTGTTTAACCTCCCTTTTTTACCAACTGAAATAAACAAAATGTAGTGCAAACAAAATTAAAAAAATACATAACGTATTAAATTTTTTTGCCTAGAATCTTTTATTTTAAAAGAGTTAATTGGCAAATAAAAAGAAACCTAAATTTGGTTATTGAAATGATTGCTTATTCAGTTTGTTGTTAACGTCACTGAAAAGTCACCTGACCATCTGAGTCCAAGCAACAATGTAACCTTCATTGTTGGAAACAATCAGAGATGGAAGTTAACCAGTGCCACGGCAAAATTGAGAAATGCCAAAAGCAACAATGGAAATTATTCAGTAAAACAGGTCTGTAATAATAAAGGAGGTAATGGGTAAACAAAGCAGACTTTTTGATTTCAGTTTAGATTATGTTCCAAGCAAGGAAAAGTATTCTACAATGATCCTAATAGTTATATTTACAACTCTGTATTCTGTGAAATTTTGTAAGATAATTAGCATATGCCTATTTGTAAATTAACACTGATGTACATTTCTAAAGTAAATGGAATGGTGCTCAAATGTAAAAATACACTACACAACATTTTTGCTCTGAGTAAGAAAAAAGTAAGCCTAATCTAATGGTCATATCATCAACGCCTTTGTAGTTATACCAATTCCTTTTTATTATCACTAGACAGAAATGGATATACCGGTGCATGAATTTGTGTTGCCTTCGCACTTTCAACGTATACGGTTCTGATCCTCAAAACAGAAATTTCACAGGAACATCAGAAATATCAACCCTTTTGCACGTGCGTACAAGATGATGAAGGATGTCAGGAAACGATTAAATGTCGATAATACAGCGCGATCACAGAAGATTTAATTTGCCAACTGTCAATGCGGTAGCAGCAGTGTTTGAAGCCGACGATGGAGAACCAACCACCATTTAAGCGAGATCTATGCACGGGGAACAACTTACAACACATGTCGATTTAGAGTCTGAACTGTGATCCAATGACCTACCCGTTGCTGTGTCTTCTGGAGAAGAAGGCTGGAAGATGAAATTCAGGAGCATTGAAGGGACGAAACTGAGCATGTTAGCCTTCTATTCCTACAAACTGTACGAAAGGCCAGGACTGTTTAATCCGGTGTTGCAGGTGGGAAAACTCACTCAGCAGTATACAGTATTGTGGACGCGTTTTAAAAGTTGAAGGAGGCCGGCTAAAATCAGAAGACTTTGAGAGTGGAGGTTTACCGTTTGGCTTAATGGATTACTCAGAATCAGGCTGTTCAAAACTTTAATTTGAAAGCAGGAAAGACCTGTGTTCTACCTACGTCATTTACCGGGAGCAAATGTGCATTGCAGCAAAACTACCAGGATCTCTTCATCACATTTACATACAATCCAAATTGGACTGAAATAACAAAACAGCTGGCTCCATACGAAACTTCGGTGCATAGACCCGACATCGTCGCGACAGTCTTTGATTAAGATTAAGGGCATTTATCGACGACTTGACTAAAAACTCGGTGAAAATAAGTAAATAATGATCTAAAGAGAATTTTTTCCCACGCCAAACCTCAGATGTTTAAATAATTCATGAAAATAGGAAAGGAAATCCCACAGCCATTGGCGCAATTGGTTGGCGCTTCTGCACGGTGAGTAGAAAGTTCCTGGTTCGAACCCAGGCTGTGGAATTTTCTTTCATATTTTCATCAATTATATAAACTCGGTGCTGGCGAAGGTGGTGACATGGATGAACCTCAGTGAGGTAATGAATTAGTTAAGACAAACCAATATAAAATAGAATGATTCTCAAAGGCAATTATTTGAATGCATCCATTTCTTCCAAGAATACCTATAATCCTTCATTGTTTCCATTGTGACATACCATACCGTTGATAATATTTGTCAGGCCACAATGTTCCACATTGGGAAGCCATTGTGACCTCTATCACTCAGTTATTATTTTCGGCTAGCTCAACCAAATCAACAACTTACCTTATAGCCAATATGTCGGGTTCGTTAATTTAAATAAATTTAAATAAAATAAGACTCGAGAGTGAATTACTTCAATTGAAATAACCAGGCCAAGTGTTGAAATCAAAATAACATAATCTTTATTCAAGTAAACATAATCAATTCAAAAGGTGGTTAAATGCAAAAGGGCTTAAATACTAAAGTTAAATTTAAGATCAATATTAAAATGCTAATAAAAGATTAAATGAAGCGAAATGCAGCTGCTTACTAAATTTAAATTAAAACACTAAAAACCCATTCAATTCTAACCTGAATACAGATAATACCATTATCTTATTCTAAATTTAAACCTTTGTTCATGTGACCACTCTATAAAAGGGATCCCACCCAATCCTATTACTAAATTCCACTAATCTCTATAACTCAATAAAAAACAGATTCTATCAAATTCAATCACTTACAATTCGTAAACACTAGGCTGAAGTTTCTATACCCATATCAGTATCACCACATAAGATCACTTATAAATATGTATATCCAAGGGCACACACACACACAAAGAAAACACACCACTAATATTTCACTTATTGAGGATCACACACTTAATTCCACTGGAAGACTATTCGCTTTACTTTGAACAGGAATCTGGATCAATTGCTTTATGAGTCTGTTACTTCTCAAATTGTCTAAAGCAAGATCGACGAATATCTGCATACAATCTCCTAAATCAGAAGCATGGCCTGAAGATTCTCGATTACCTCCATGTAGATCTGTGTTGATTCGCTTAAAATATCGCCCTTATATTCCAAACTATAGAATTTCCACATCATATTACTGGTTGATCATCTCACTGTCGCTTTACTCACAGAAATGGAGGTTTCGCATATTCTCACCTCTCAATGGGGACTCATTTCACTTTCAACACTCAGTTGATACTTCAAACAAAAAGAAAACGCCAAGAAATAAAAGTAAGGAATCTGACAAATTTTAGCCAGATTGACATGAGGTGCCTGCTTTACGAACTTTTGAATTTTCAGTTTACTCAATGATAATTGGGCCGAAAAGAGTTCACAGGGCACCGCCCTTCACACAGCTATATCCAAAATTGATTGTTGGTGGGACATCCCTGTTGATTAAAATGCAAGGAGAAGGGTTGCCTTAGAGTAACTTGACCTCCAATCGCTTGAAGATTACAAACACTAAAGAATCAGGTCCAGGAGATCCCCTCCCCAAACATACAAGATCTTTATAATTAAAGTTCCATTTTGACATGGCCATAAAAAAACTACTGGACCAAAAGCTATAACACTTGGTAATATTATACAAGAGGGCATGGGAACTTCATACCCACCAAAAAAAAAAAAATTAGTTCAAAAGGTCACCATCAGCATGGAATGGCGTTCTATGCAATATTCGTATACGAAATTAGACACGAAGACACAGCTTAACAAGTCTTTAATCATTACTAAAATTAGTTACACGTTGAATGTGGCCTCCACCGGATTACTGCGTTCTCAACTGTAGCTCGTAACATATCAGGAGGAATGTTGCGCACCTGTCGGCATATCGCATCTTTCAGTTACGCCAAAATCCTGACGTTATCACCATAAACAGTGGCTTTGAGATAACCCCAGAGCCAGAAGTAACAGGGGTTGATATCTGGTGACCGGGGTGGCCAAGAAAAGGGGAAGTTTCGGCCTATAATGCGTTCATCTGTGAAATGTTGCTGAAGTAACTGTTTGACACATGTACCAATATGAGGTGGAGCCCCATCCTGCATAAAATCGTTGTGTCTAAAATGCCACGTTGCTGAAGTTCTGGTATCACAAAACTTCTTAGCAACGACGCCATGCGAGCAGCAGTCACAGTGCATGTCATGAGTCCATCTCTCGACTGCTCTTCAAAAAAATACGGTCCAATTATGACATTTGCTGTCATACCACACCACACGGTAATTTTAGAAGAATGCAATGGAATTTGGTGGAGAACATGAGGGGGACTGGTGGCCCAAATCCTGCAGTTATGGGTGTTGACATCCCCATTCAGGTAAAAATGGGCCAATGCTCGTCCACCTCCATCCGTGCAAGGAATTCCAATGCGAAGGTTTCTCTACGAGGAAGATCGTTAGGTTCGAGTTGTTCGACAAGGTGGATTTTGTAGTACCGCAGCACTTTACGTACGATCTTGTACACCGTACTCAGTGGTAAGTCCATTCGACGTGCAACAGCACTTGCGCTGCACGCCCCTTGTGAGGTTTCCATTTTTGCTTCCTCTACGGCTACTGAAACATCCTTCACGGTTACCTCAGAGACGGGTTTCCTTCCTCGGCCAGGTGCTACCGATAACAAACCTGTGGCTTCAAACTTTGTCATCATCTTCTTCAGACAAGGCCTGAGCCAACACTACCGAGAGAAGGTCTGCGCACAGAAACTGTATACCAAAGCCAACTACATTCCATCCAGCCTTAGTTTGCGTGAAATTTGATGGCCGTTTCAATTGTTGGACATTGTTACAACAAAAATTGAACAATACATAACAATTGAAATGTCCATCACATTTCGCGCAAACTAAGGCTAGATGGAATATAGAAAGACAGGCCGGGGCACTAAAAGTCACATGACCAAAGTAGGTCGAGCAGCAATCCAATCTTTATTGTTTCCAACAAACGAAAAAACTCTGATTATTGAAATCCAAGATGGAAACAATGAAGAGTGGATTGTTGCTCGATCTACTTTGGTCATGTGACTTTTTAGTCCCCCGGCCTGTCTTTCTCGTGGGCTATGCTGTATACATTGTTACATCATCATAAAACGGCCAAGTTTAGGGCTTATTATTGGTGGAGATACAATTAACAATAGCCGTTTTTGTGTGATATAACAATGCATGACGTTTCTGTGCGCAGGCCTTCTGTCTAGGTGGTGTTGCCTGAGCCAGCACCTCCTAAAGAGAAAGCCTATGCACGGAAATCGTCATACATTGTTACATCACAATAGTAGTGCAAATACAGGGCTTATTATTGGTAGAAATACTAATAACAATGCCCTACTTAGATGATGTAACAATGTATGACGTTTCCGTGCAGAGGCTTTCTCTTTAGGAGGTGTTGCCGGAGCCAACGCCACCTAAAAATCAAAGCCTGTTCACTGCATCATCAAACCTGGACTGACAATTCAACTTTCATTGTTTACAACAAACGAAAAAGCACCTGTTGTAATCCGTGTTTTTTCGTTTGTTGTAGACAATGAAAGTTGGATTGTCAGCCCTCGTTTGATGACGCAACCAGCAGGCAGTGAGCAGGCCTTGTTTTTTAGGTGGCGTTGCCCGAGCACGGAAACGTCATCCATTGTTATTCATCATAAAAAGGCATTGTTAATTGTATTTCTACCAATAATAAATATTGCTCTAAATTATGACTTCTTATGATCATGTAACAATGTATGAATTTTCAGTGCATAGGCTTTCTTTTTAGGAGGTGTTGCCCGAGGCCTAAGAGATAACAAGGCCTGGAAGCGGAAAAGTCACCTAACTATCGGGGTGCTAGCAACAATCCAATCTTCATTGCTTCCAATAAACGGAAAAACACTGAATTTTTAACATCCAAATTGGAGACAATTTTTGCGTATTAATGCAATTTTTACACGTTGCTCATGCAGATAACAGCCGTGCAGAGGTCTACCAATATGGTGGATATGGCTCCAACTCAACAATGAGCCAGTGAATAGGAGGGCGCCTCCTTTGTATTAATCCTCCTAGCCCGTAACCAACGAAAAAGACAGGCTGGGACACTTAAAAGTCACATGACCAAAGTAGATCGAGCAACAATCCAACCTTCATTGTTTCTATCTTGCATTTCAACAATCAGTGTTTTTTCGTTTGTTGGAAACAATGAAGATTGGATTGATGCTCGATCTGTCGCGTTCAAATTTATCTTGTTGATCTTTGATCCCCTCTATAAACTCAAATAGGCTGACGTGACTTTTTCCAATTGACGATTTAAACAATTGTGCCAGCCTTCGACATGATTTGTTGTGCGTGGTCCCGAAGTACAAAAATGGATCCAAATTTCTCTGGGAAATTTAGGATTATTTTCATCGTCGTCACTAATCCACGTTTCAACAACCATAATAATAGAAATTTAGGATTATTTTCTATTACTATGCAACAACGTAGTCCATAAACTGGTCCAAATGCAATACATCAGGCATATCCGCACAGATTGTCAGCCATGCTTCACCTACGTCTTCTAACTTCAAAAAAGATAGAGCGACACATTTACGTACGGTTGTTTTCACTTCAAAATTTTCTTTATAAGCCTTAGCTAATCCAAGACTTTGAACTTTTCTCCAAATGCTTTGCGCAAAATGAAAAAGGCATCCATGAATACCTGCATTGGGAAGAATAATTTTTAATGATGTATGACGGCCGATTCGAAGTCTGTTTGAAAATTTCTGGGATTGAATGACAAATCGTTCTCGGATGTTATGTCTTGAAGCATTCGGAACATTCTGCGATACAATTTAGGCGTTCGTGATTTCGGTGTTCGGAATTTCAACGCTCGTGATTTCGGTGTTCGGAATTTTGGTTTTTGGGATTTCGGTTTTCGGGATTTCGGTGATATACGACCTGAAGACAAGGCCTGAGCGCGGAAACGTCATACATTGTTACATCATCATAAAAAGTCATCTTTAATCGCATTTCTACCAATAATAAGGCCTAAATTATAACTTCGTATCATAATGTAACAATGTATGACGTTTCCGCGGTCAGGCTTTCTCTTTAGGTAGTGTTGCCTGGCCTGTCTCTCGTTGGCCTCGTCGTTGAGATTAATAACGTTTACCGCCAAATTCGCGTGACAGTTAGATCCTTAAAATTTGAATTTTGAATATTTTGTATAGGGAACCTTAAATTTGTCATCATGCAAAGGATCACACTAGGACATATTGTCCTTACATTTAGGGACACCCTGTATAAATAAAGGCTAAAAAAAGATGATAAAAAGTGAGATGATAAAAAAATTACAAATGATAATATTGGTGATTTTGAAGTATTTTTTGTTTTTCTTTGTACAGGGTGATTATAAGTTACGATTTCAAAAATCGATAATTTGAAAACTACTCGTCAGAATGACCTGATATTTTAGCAGAACAATCGTGAGGCAATGGAATTTTGTTTGGCGAAGGAAAAGAATAGTTCCAAAAACTGCCGATAGATGGCGCTGGCAGGGTTCACATTGTCTGGAGATATGCAAATTACTAATACGTGACATGCGCACCGCAGACATAGCTGCCATAAAAATGCAGAGCACCAGCTCTTTGCTTGAATGGTTCATCATCAGTAAGATGTTCGTTCCATGAAGCTCTGTTTTTTGGCATTATCACTGTTGTCGCTGTAAACACGTATTCTTGTCTTTTCGCTAATAAATTTTTCGCAAACCCCTGAGCTCTATTATTTCCTTTTGGCTAACAACATTCCTGTGTTTCACGAATCCATTTTTGGTTTTTCCCCTATCGGCACATTCTGGAACTATTTTGTTCCTTCGCCAAACAAAATTCCATTGCCTCATGATTGTTCTGCTAAAATATCAGGTCATTCTGACGAGTAGTTTTCAAATTATCGATTTTTGAAATCGTAATTTTAATTATAATCACCCTGTATTTTGAAATCCCTGCCATTATTTCCATTTTGTTTTCGAAATTTGCTAAATTTTACCAAATTGATATACAGTTAAAATTCTGTGCTCTTAGTAGATGAATTATGAAACTAATTTATAAATGACTTAAATATTAAATATTATGGAGATTTATTTTTCACAATTTTATAATATTTATATTTGTAATATCAGGTCCAGGGGAAATTTTTTTCGTTTCTTCACCCTTACTTTTTGAATGGTTTCAATCCTCTCGTAGGATGATTTGAATAATGCAGACTTTTATACATTAATGAGAAATGATTGGTCATCCTTTTGCACTTATTTGTCTAAGTGAAAACATTCAATTTTATTTTGAAAAAACATCTGAAATGGCACGTACATCACCTATATATAATTCGAGCCTGACTGTTGTATGAATTTAAACTTGGCCCAACGATGGATGCCCAAAGATGATTCTGTCACCGACCGGATGGCACAGAATTGGTTCAAAAAATTTAGAAATGGTGATGGGCGTCTTGAAGTTTCTCTTGAGTGTTTGGTGGACAACAGCTGGTGTAGTCCATTATCAGCTCCAAAATCCATGACAAACTATCACAGCAGACGTGTATGTTGGTCAACTTCAACGTACACATGAAAAAATCAAGCAAAAACAGCCAGCTCTTGCGAACCGTAAGGGTGTTGTTTTTCTTAATGACAACGCACGTCCGCATACAGCAAAGCTGACCCGTCAGGCAATAAACAACCTTGCCTGGGAAGTGTTACCTCATCCACCGTACTCTCCGGATATCTCTCCAACAGATTATCACCTTTTCCGATCTCTCGATAACCATTTGAGAAACAAGTGCTTCACGACAGAAGAAGAGCTAAAACATGAACTGGGTGTGTTTTTCAACTGTAAAACTCGTGACTTTTATAAAAAAGGAATTTATGATTTAGTATCTCGTTGGGAGAAGGTTGTTGATAATGATGGAGATTATTTCGATGAATAAAAAATTCATTTATGCATTAATCTGAGCGCCAATTGTAATATTTGCAAAAACGAAAAAACTTTCCCCGGGACCTGATATTTATACTAATTGAGAATATATTATTTTATGCTTTTTGATCCATTTTTATTTCATACAATCAAGGTTAACTCCAACAGGCAAAATCGCCCAAAATAAGGTCAATGAAAAAAAGAAAATAAAGGAGAAAGAGACTAAGAAGAAAGAAATTAAATAAAAGCTCTAAGGAATCATGGTAAATGTTAAAAAAATGAAGCGAACTTAAATCTTACATCGTTATACTGTACACAGTAGTCCTCACATCGATATACACGTTAGTTGGTCCAAATCAAGGAATGAATTGGACTCATTTTAATAATGAAAAAAAAATTCTCATTTTTCCAAAAATGCATCCTTCAGGAATTCAATAAAAAGAGGGTACAATAGAAAGAGAGAATAAAAAAGGGAACATTTTTAATCTAATTTTTTACTCTTTGTTTATCCTCACTTTTTATACCCTATTTTTACCCCCATATTTTTATCCATTTTTACCCTCCACTTTTTAAGGGGACCGATTTCCTTTAAAGGGGAATTACCTTTGAATCCTATGGATGATTCAAATTATTCCATAGTTTAATTCTGGATCCCTTTAGACATTCAAGTTGATTCGGAGTAATTAAAACAAATTTTGCATAATTTGATTCGGCGCTTCGCGTGGGTTGGTCAGAAACGGCCACTGTAACCTGAAGTGACCATGCCAATAATAGCTTATTCGAAAGGTCAGGAAACTTGACTCGACTAAGGAATCATAATACGAGGGGCGTTCGTAAAGTCATTACAATCAGCCGGAAGACAGAGATGGCGTGAGGCTGCACGGTGGTAGCGTCAGTCCTTCTCCACATGTACACCTCCCTCGGCCACACACTTTTCCCAACGATGGATGCCACTTTTATAGAAATCCTCTTTTTGGCTGCTGAAGAACTGGCCCACCCCGAAGATGATTTCGTCGTCGTCTTGAAAACGCCGTACACGAAGCGGGAAGAGGAAGAAGTCAGTTGAGACCAGGTGGGTTAATACGGCGGATGGAGCAGTATTTCGAATCCAGCTCCGCCGCAATACGCGTGGTCTCATGTCCGAAATTTGCTAGCACGTTATCGTACAGAAGTCTGACCCATGATCTGTTTCACGGTGATATGGCGGTCTGAGAGGACTATCATCTCCACTTGCTTCGCAATTTGTAACTCGTCGCATCCGCTCCGAGGTTCGTCTTCCACGCATGTCTGGTTGCACTGGAAACGTCGACGCCACATGGCGACTGTTCATACGACAGGGCATTGTCACCATAAACGGCCACTATCTCCCCATGAAGTTGTTTGAACTTGTTTCCCTTCAAATACAAGAACCTTATCACGGCTCGCACCTACAAATAAATGATAACTATAAGCTCAAAACATGTTTTGTTTATCCACTTGCACAACACTAATAAAACTTTGATCTGAAAAAGGCTGTATTTGTCCCATCTGATCTCCCCAATAAAATACCGAATTTTATTACACTTATTGTTATCTTATTCTTATCTTGTACAGAGGGTAGATTATCGCAGAACGATAATCTGCGGCACTTATTCCTTCGAGGGAGTTTTGCGCCATCCCAGTAACTAACGACTGCTACGAGATGACAGTAGCAGCCGGGACCGACGGCTTAACGTGCCCTCCGAAGCACGGAGGGTTCATGATGAAAGAGCTGCTGGCGGACGAACAAACCAGTGGCTATCACCAGCTGCTGGACAACCAGCACTGGTCACTCAGCAAATGGGTCAGACTAAAGTCCCCCAACAGCTGTACCCCAAATAGCCATCCCACCCAGCAGTACACTTATTGTTAATCACCCTGTATACCAGCTCCCAATCTTCAACCAGTGCTTTTATTTCGTCCGATGACGTATCAGATCGCGTGAACAGCCAGATATACTTCGTCGGAGGGGTGTTTGGATACTGTTAGCCATATAGTATATCAAATACACAATCTGGCCATTCGTCACCGAACAGCTCATACAAGTAAGTTAAAACGGACCCTGCACTACATCAGTATCGTGTAGGGCCGCCTTTCGCCGCAATGACATCCGCAACCCTTTGAAGAAGATTTTTCATCAATTTGCAAAACGTACCGGTGGGCATCTTGCTCCATTCATCCTTCAAATTGGCAAACAGCTGAGTGGTGTTCTTTGGGCGCCATGGCCTGCTCTCAGCGGCGCTCCAGTTCGTCCCAAAGGTATTCTATGGGGTTTAAGTCTAGACTATGGACTGGTGTCATATCGCCAGATTGAACAAAAAAAAATGGCGATATGCCATACAAAAAAAAAAACAAAAACGAGGGAGATGGAAGCGCGCGAACAAAAAAAATTATCGCTGAGAAGCTCCAGCCTCCTCCCGTTAATAGAAGCTGCCAGAAGAAAGCCGAGATACGAAAGCAAAGTGGATTGGTGAAGGAGAATAGATTAGCCAATCAGGAGACGAGAAAATAAAAGAGCGATTTTGAAAAGAGTAGAAGAAACAGAAAGTGCCGAGATGGGAATGAGGACGGATCGGTACGGAAAAAGAGAAGGATTGTTGCTGGACGAAGAAAGAAAAATAATATTTCTAATTCATCAAGGCCCTCGGAGTGCTGCAAAGATAAGGAAGCAGGAGGAGAGGAGATTTCCCTGAGACTGCCGACCAAAGCCAAGCATCTCGACCACTCTCCGTTAGCCACGATAAATACGACGTAATTTCGTCAATTAAAGGCAGGAATTTTTTTTCACCGCCACGAGAAACCCGGTGGGACCCAGTCCACTCGACTGCCAAGCAAAGAGGTAGGTAGCGATACGAGAAACTCCAAGGAAGCCCGTGCACGAGCAGGAGCTCGAAGCTACATGCATCGAATTTATCGAAGACGGAATGGAGAGCGAACGGTGAGCCAACGTTCTTGCCTTGAAATCAGCTATTTGCGGCTAGAGAAGGAAACTGGAAAGCCTCCGCCAGTTGCAGCCGCGAGCGAAAGACTGTGTAAACCACATTAATTTCGTCAGAAACTTTAGAACTGGACATTTCTGTTAATGACGATAGTTTACCCGACGTACGAGAGAAAACACATCGAGTGCTAACGGCAACAGCGAGCCCGACTCCCTTCGAGGTTCGAGACCAAGCCGTAGCGTCAAGTTCGCTCTGCAACATTCGAAATCCCGAAGGTTCAGAGATATCCAGTGATGGGACACTGCAGGCAATCTTACCCACACAATTAATTCTCCGAGAGGGAACTAGCCCGACCCACGAGGGCAACGCAGTATTTGCAAGCGCGCGCCTGCTTAACGCAGTATTTGCAAGCTCGAGCAGTGGGCCGCGCTTGGCTTACGGACCGCCAGCGTTGGGTACGCTTTAATGATAAGTTTAGCTATAGACTTAGCCGGATGAAGTATCATTAGATTTGTGTGCTAGTATTTTCATTAAGTGTTTTTTTTTTTCCTTCTTTTGTTTTTAACTCATCTCTCGTTTATTTTATTTCATGTGGATGGGAGTAAATTGGCCCCTCTCGTCGATTTACCTGTTCAGGTCGCCGTTATCCTTGTCAACGGTGGCAACAAGCGATTACCTCATTTCTACATCCAATAACGAGATGTTCTCCGCTGGTTCGCTACTAGATTAGCGTTCACGATCAAGAGAAGACGAAATTCCACTGTTATATTTGTTATTACACTGTAAAAAAAATTACTAAGAAAGCTCCTGTGAGCTGCAATTGTAATTCTTTATATTTTTCTTCTTTAAATTTATTAAAAGAAATTCCTATGGTATTTAGCGTTATCACTTCCCTGATATGGCTGTTCCTCTCGGTAATATTTTGGTAATATTAATTTTCTAAAGATATTAAGTAAAAGCTTAATCCAGCACGTGACAGGGAGGGGGGAGGCTCTTGGATTGCAAGCGATATAACGACACGGAATAGTATTTGTATTCCAGTTCTGCTTCCACAAAAATTAAGCGCTGCTAGCATTATTAATGTACACCCCACCTCTTCTGTTTCTATTTTCTAGTGAGCAGGTTAGAGCTTCAACAAGTGGTTGCAAGAAGTAATTGGCTTCGTCGTGTGAGGGTGAGGCACTAGTTGGGCTGAAAAAAGGTAAGAAACTGCTACTGTGTTGGTAAGAAATTTTGTTTAGTTCCAAAATAGGGATAGAACTAAAAGAGTGGCTATCACAGCAGCAGCAGTACGGAGAGGCAAATTTAGAGCCAATAGAGGATTATAATAGAGGTTTTTTGCAATTAGTAAGTAGTGCTAAACACTGGAAAGGAGAGGAAGAAAAGATAAGGGCGTATTTAAGTAGCTTTTCGATAGGTTTTAAGAGAAAAAATAGGTAAAGAAAAGCTAAAGAGCTTGAAGGCAACTATGAAACGAGCGGTAAAGGTACTTTCAACGAAGGGAGGTCAATATGATTCTCTGGTTGAAAACAATCCTCAGGACTTGGTTAATAATAAAAGCCAGCATAGAAAAGTGGATGGGAGAACGCTAGAGGTTAGTATAGAAAATGATGTTTCTTTAGACCGCGATAGGGAACAAGTAACAAGGCAAGAAAAGGGACTGGCGTTGCCACTTCATATTAAACAATGTATTAGGCTTCCCAGAACAGCAAAAAACTAGGAACTTTGCTCGCTATTATGACATCAAACAAATGTTGATTGTTCAATGCCTTTACCAAATCGAAAAAACCGTGTAATGAACCACTACGCGAGGGTTTGATTACTTGAATTTATTTCATGAATGTTATGCAATATTGGTTATTAATTTTACGTGAACTTTTTTGTGTGATCAGTGGACAATACTTCTAGTAATAACAGAAATTCAGATGACCAATATGTTAACTGTTTTAATCCACTGCCAACTACTAGAACCCAAATATGTAGTGTCACTAGTAATTGATATAACCTTTCAAAATTATTGTTAATTTCTGTGTTAAAAAAACGAACAAAAATATACTAATGTGATGTAGTATGTAGGGTAATGATAAAGGAAACATGATGGTTTTAAGTGTAATTTCCAGTAATTGAACTAGCTGTGTCAATTATAGGAACTTGACTGTCAATTTCTAAATCACCCAGTTTGACATAAATCTTCTAGGCCCTATTCGCCGATTCTTTTTGTTGGTCCTGAATCTTAGATCAAAAGATAGCCCAGGACAAGTTATCTTCCAAGAAGAAAACTACTACTGGTATTCTGTTTACTATGATAAGAAGTAGCATAGGATGACTTGGAGAATTTTGAAAAGGAGAACAATCGTCAAAAATCAAGTTTTTCTACGGACAATTTGTTGGCCAAGATCTGATGATATTGCGCTACTGGAACACACCTTCATTTTCTATGATCCTTGCACTCTACATGGGGGTGTACTGACTTTATTTATTATTTCAAGGAAAAAAAGATAAATGATCTATAGGAACAACTTAAGTATTAAAAAGCACAATTTTAGTTAATGTTAAATATTTTACACATTCCTAAAAATGCTTGATTTCATCACCAATTTTTGATTGTTGTCAATTTTTTTTTGTAAAATATATAATAAAAATGTGTAATTAGAATATCGTCAATTACTTGTGAAACTACCTGTCAAATTCTAGTGCATTAACTGTCAACTACTAGTGATTCATGTATTAGTTAGGAAAAAATTTAATAACTTAATAGCTTGTAAATATATAATAATTGTTTAGAGATTGGCACATTATGCATTATATTTACAATTTAATGGTGTAACTAGAACAGTTTCAAAATGCAATTTGATACACGTACACAATTTCTTTTCACAGTAATGTCTTAAACTGTCAATTACTGGTACATCTACCCTTTTTGAAAATACGCAATGTACAGTTGGGTGCAAAAAGGTTTTTACCTGCTCCGTAGGAAGTGAGCTTACCGGATGTTAATCGGTTGCAAATTCAGGTACTTTTACAGGGAATCGAGACAGATTAGACTGAACCTGTCCCTTCTGAATGAAAATAGGGCAGCAGGTATACGCTTGGGATGTGCTATTCACGTGCTCAACTATGACTTAAGTCTAAACCTTTTTGCACCCGACTGTGCAGTCTATTCCAAAAGCGTTTTCACTCAGGTATACGATGTTCGGCTTCCTTGCAATATATGGAACCTTTAAAATTAATCGGTTCAGGCAAGAAGTTGAGTTCAGACTTTCAACGACCAATTTATTAGAGACACCCCGCTAATAGCATGTTGCGCCTCCTTTAACGGCGAGAACTGCCTGAATACGTGCTGACATGGATTCAACAAGGTGTTGAAACCGTTGCGGAGGAATAGCAGCCCAGGCTGTCATCACAGCGTCCCGTAATTGGGGTGCAGGTTGGACGGTAGTGTGGGAAGGCGTCGGGTGGCTCTCTCCACTTCATCCCATAAATGCTCGATCGGGTTGAGATCGGGCGACTAAAGCAGGCCGCGTGATGTTCCTCGAACCGGTCCAAGATCATTCGAACACGGTGACAGAAAGCATTGTCCTGCTGAAACTGTCCGTCACCACCAGGCAACACAGTCATCATGAATGGGTGCACCTGAACGGCAACAATGTTCAGATAGTGTGTTGCATTCAGGGATGTGTCTACGGATATCAGAGGATTCAGTGTGTCCCAAGAGAAGACACCCCAGACCCCACTCCTCCTCCACCCGCCTGTACGATTGTCTGCTGACAGGATGGGTCCATAGCATCGTGCTGTCTGCGCCAGATGCCCAGTCTGCCGTCCGCATGATGAAGTAGGAACCGCGATTCGGAACAGGCGACCTTCTTCCACTCATCCAGTGTCCAGGCGCGCTTTCCTATTTTGCGGTGAAAGCGGCGGTACCCGTGCTGGCCGCCTGTTGTTAAACCCAGCTTGGTGCAAAGTGCGCCGCACCGTGTGCTCCAAAATGGGTTGGGATGCTCCCTAATTGAACTGCGTTGCAATTTGCTGGGCTGTTCCCGTCCTGTTGCTGTGGATGATTCGTGACAGTCGCCGTTGGCCTCGTTCATTCACGGCCCTGTTTCGTCCGGATTTGTGTTTGTTGGAGATTGTTTTTTGGCATAAGTGCCATTCGCGGAATACCCTTGACATTGTTGTACGGGAAAACCCGAGGAGGTTCGCGGTTTGCGAAATGCTCAACTGTGCCCGTCGAGCTCCAACGATCATGCTCGTTCAAAGTCGGTCAAATCCTTGCATATACCCATATTTAGTCCACTTCTGCTGCTGACTGCAACTTGTGATCCAATGCATCCCTTTTAAACACCGCTTTGGCCTGTTCCATTGTTTGGGTGTCACTGGGAGGCCGATCCATTTTCCGTAAGAGGTGTCTCTAATAATTGTCGTTCAGTGTATATATTATATACTAAGAAATGTTTGTATAACAACACAACTGCCTGCAAAAAATTTAGTTGCCATGACCTTGTAAGTGAATCTCGTATTTATTTATTTATTGATTAGTTATTTACTTGTATATGTTTTTAATTTAAATATATTTTTATTATTATGTTTTTTTTCCTCCCTACGAAAAGATGTTTCCCGTTGCGCTTTCTATTCTTTCTTAGTGTTACGCCGTTCTTCTGTTTTCAAACAAAAGCCCATCGAGCGTCGACGGAGAGGTAACGAAAATGACGAAGAACGACGTAACAGAGAATGGTCCAATCAGGAGCGAGGGAAAGTGAAATGGAAGGAGAAGAAGAGAAGAAAGTGGACTTTTACGAGAGATACGGTAGGGCGAAAGGTGGAATGGATGTAGGGGAGCGATTAAGCGGGAAGAGACCCAAGATAGCCGAGTAATGCAAGTGGAAAGGCTTGGGAACGTTAACCGTGAGGAAAACTGCCAGTCGAACGTCGAACAGGACGAGCGAAATTGCAACGTCTCACGGGAGGTATCCGCCGATAGAAACTACGCTTCGCATCGACGAGAGAAATTACTGAATCGTTCTCATCCGAGCGTAAGTGTGACTCCTTCTTATCTTCACTGCATTACAAGTATTAAATTAGATTATTTGGTTCAATTCTACCAGCGAAGAGAACTCTTTTAATGTCGAATACGAGCTGCGTAGAATTTAAGGGAATCTTCCCTTATGGGATGAGGGTCGTGGTTGCTCTCTCCATTAAAAACGACGTATTTGCAATTAGCTGCGGGTTTGGAAAAATTACCGTTACTGCTAGTTTTTGGAACTGTTGTTAAGGTGGATTTAATTCTGCTAAGTTGACTTTATTAACTTTATGTCTATTAAGAATTTTTGAGCTCTTGCGCTCTAGGAGTCACTGAACTTTCTCTTTAGCTTTTGCGCTAATGGATTTTCATTATGTTAAATGGAGCCTTGATATTTCGGCACCAGAATTAATTATATTTACCTGTGAGATTCCCGAATTTTTGTGCGTTAAGTGCTATTATTTTATTCATTGGTGAATTATCTCCTTTATGCCTTTGAATTGCTTATTGAGGCATATCGTAGTTTGAAGGAACTTTATTTGCTTTATGCTCTAGTATCAATCTATTTACTGACTCTATTTTTATTGATTGCTTTTATGTATCCAGACGAGCGTTCTGCGTTACTGGCGGATTTAGAAAGAATGGAAGCGGAGCTCCACTGATTGCTGTATTTGGAGTTGTGTACGTCGTAGATGCCAGCTTTTTCCACTGCGTTGTTTTCTTCAAATTACCTGCGTGAGGCATCTCTACTACGTTACCGGATAGCTACTGTATGGAGATTTAAAAGGGCTCATTGGGCTGAAGACGTCGGATACAATTGCGACGCATAATTTGTTGTTTACATTTTTATTTTGTTACGAGTAATAACTACATTTATTCATTTAATTATTTTTGTATTTGTACCTTCATCAATTCAAATCGAATTGTATCTCTTTACTGAGGTGGTATTAAAAATCTCTGCTTATTTATAATTGACTTCTATCGGCTCAGAACTCTGTTCGGCGTACATATCAATTTTATTACCCATTAATAAAATTTATCCCTTACACTTAGCCCATTCTATGTTCATGAGTGTATCTTATCCCTTTTGCTTAGCCAATTAAAAATATTCTTCTCACGTTGCCCCATTTCCCTCTTCAGGATATTTATTTTTTAGCAGTAAATTTTTTTTGTCTTAGACCGATCACCGCTTGAGGATGAAGCAAGTATGCTGTATATTTTTTAATAATTTTATTTTAAGCTACAGTGAAGCATATTCAGTTTTTGGATTAACTATTTAGTGTATTACCTTATATTTTGAAAATGTATTTTAAAGGGATAAAAATTTTTTTGATTGGTTGTAGTACATGATCATACACGAAATAAGTCGATATTTTTTATTGTTTTGAAAACAGGCCTACTTTTGGTAGTCAACATTTTTTGAAGCAACCTATCAAAAGACAATTATATGGCAACTAAATTTTTTGCAGGCAATTGTGTTTAGGATGACGCTTTTTCTTAGCATTGTATTTTCGTTGACGGGAAATTAAACTGTTTCCAATGTAAGTTCAGCAGTTTCTCTATAAACCACAATGCTAACAGCTGTAAAGCATACAAAAGCATAAAAATTATATACAGGGTGAATACAAAAGTCTGAACCCCCCTTTTATTTTTTGAACCGAAGCAGATATGTCAATTTTGATGAATCCAATGAATAGGAAGTTGTGGGTGGCCTATCCCATAGTGCACTTTTCATCATCCCAAATATGCAAATTAGGACCCATTCAAAATTTATCTCAAAAACCGTAAGGGATAGAGAAAAAAACCCAATTGCAAACTTGTTCAGTATAAAAAACAAACAAAACAAAAAAAAAATCATCCAAATCGGACCAACCAATCACCCACAATCACGTGGTGAACTGTTTGTAGCTTACAGTCACACTGCACAAACAAGTTACTTCAAACAGTTTAAAAAAAAGTTAACCAACAATGCTCGATGTGACGACCGTGGGCACCATAACACAATTGGGCACGGAACCTAACTGACGCCAAAACATCGGCAAGCATGGCTGGTGTCACTCCTCGGCACGCTTCCTGGATGCGTTGAACCAGATCCTCCAGTGAGGCAGGCTGCGTAGCATAAACCTTATCCTTCAAGTATCCCCACATGAAAAAGTCAAGTGGTGTAAAAACGAACTGGTCCTCCTCGGCCAATCCATTGTTGTCCAAACATCTCACTTAGACGCTCGCGAACGACCAACCCGTAATGTGGAAATATCAAAATTCAGTTTTCCTTATGCAGTGTGACTGTAAGCTACAAACAGTTTTTATGCTGAACAAGTTTGTAATTTGGTTTTTTTCTCTATCCCTTACGGTTTTTGAGATAAATTTTGAATGTGTCCTAATTTGCATATTTGGGATGATGAAAAGTGCACCATGGGATAGGCCACCCACAACTTCCTATTCATTGGATTCATCAAAATTGACATATCTGCTTCGGTTCAAAAAATAAAAGGGGGATTCAGACTTTTGTATTCACCCTGTATAGGTTATTATACTATTGGAAAAGGAAACCTCTCAGGGGTGCTGTGTCCTTATTCACTTTGCTGATATCTGGAAAAATATTCTTGTGGGTAGCTTTCAAATTATGTTCCCATGACAAAAAATTATAAAATCGCATTCGACGCCGAGGCAGTTCTTAGATTTCTAGGGAACTTGCTTTCTCCTCAGTTAAAGATGGTAAGAAACGTGTACTGTTCCTTTGAAACATTCATACCGATGTTTGAATATAGGAGTATATAAAAGTTCCTCGAATGCGCAACATTAAAAAAAAAATAGAGAAGAGGTGGGTGTTTGTGGTAGTGCGCATTGCGCCGCTCTCTTTCGGATGATCGTTAATAGAGTTCATTGAAAGGTCGTGGCCCCGGGAGCAAACAGATAGGCTCCAACAACTAAATGGAAATCGCACAAAGAAGAAATGCGAACAATTATAAACTGCGGCCACGAGTTTTAATTAATATTTGTTAATAAATCATCGATCCCGATATGGAAATTGTCGTTTGCTATATAGCGTATGAAAAATTCACTCGCTTCCATTTAGAAGCCGTGTTTGCTTAAGCTGCCTGTTTACAATTTAGTAATGAGTGCCGTTGTGTGCGTGCGTATGCGTGTGTGTGTATGTAACTTTTGCCTCCAAACTCATTTGTTTGCTTGGTGGCACCTCCACGGCTGCAGGCTATGCGCCGAGGGTCACACGCGCAAACCCTTTTGGCCAATCAGAGCCAACCTCTATACAAGTTCCCGTTCGAGTTCGATCTTCATGAGTGTTTGTAAATAGTTTTGGTTATCGATTTTCCGCTTCTTTGTCATTGTTTTTCTTTGTGGTTGTGAGGATGGTTAGGCTTATGAACTCGGATAGGTTTAAAGAAAAAGTGGGATAGGGAGGGAGAAAAAGGACGAGTAACCCGATGAAGATTATTAACTTTTACTGTAACAAGCAGTGCTTTTACTAGAGACCTCTTAGCAACCACAGTATCGTGTCGAGATATTCGCAAAATTCGGTTTAACAGTTGTTCTTAATAAAGTCAGGAGAATAAATTTTTTAAAAAATGTAAAATTACCACTCTTCTTTGAGAGCACTTCCGGTAGAAGAAAATGAACTAAACCTCGCAAAACTACGCTACTGTGTTTTTTTTTTGTTGTTTTTGCATGTATACTTGAAGCCGAAGCAAAACGAGCTCATGCCCTTTAAAATAATTTTTGATGCTAAAACGAATGTTTACCATTAACTTCCAAAATCAAGTTCGCGCTAAATTGGACGAGTCGGGGAGAAGGACGATGCACTGGGTCGCAATCGCTTTGAACGGGATTTAGAATTTAAAAATTGATTTTGTCTATCGATTTGATTCGAATTAATTAGGTGTGTGATTAAAAGGAGCCAGCAGTTAATGAGCGAAAAGTAAATGGGGTTCCATCCGCTTTAATAGAGGGAAAGGCACTGCACGTGCATTTACGCAACATTAACTCTGCCGATGACCCCTGTAAGCAAACAGTATCGTTAATGTCATCGCTAACTAGGGAGTGTTTGGCAAAAATCAAATGCAGAAAACTAAGTGGTTTTCGTCAATATTTCAAGAGGGTAGCCATACTTCAATCGATGTTTACTCCGATGCTGACTGGATTCTAAATTCACTTAAGACGTTCACTTTAAATTCAGGCATTCATCTAAGATGTTATCATAATTGTCTGTTTGTTTTTACGATACTGGTCAATGAATATTTTATTGGACTTCCTTTGGCCCGAATAACAGCTTATATTCGGGTTGGCATAGAGTCAATGAAGTGTTGAAGCACTTGTAAGTCAATGGAAGACCAGGCGCTAACCAGATATTCCTTTAGTTTTCACAGATTTGTTGAAAGAGGACCTTGCTCTCAGATAGGATGTTCCAACATGCCCCAAATATTCTTTATGGGGTAGAAATAAGGACACAAAATGTGGATGTGATACGGAAACAGTTGGTGTGCAATAAAGTATAGAAATTAAAACATTTTTCCATAAATAAATAATTTATTGTTACGTAGGTACATCTTAATGTCCCCTTTTTCAGCGATAGAGCAAACTAAACAATAGAGTAAGAAAATTCACCACAGCTGTTAACAGTTGAACCCGAAATACAACGACCAATTACAGCATATGTGAGAGTATGCGAACACCAAACCCTGGTCCAAAGTTCAGGATTTGACTGGAGATAACCATAGAGGGTAAGAATTGAGGATAAGAAATTGTCTGCAAGACTTAGTACTCGGTTTTACACGATTTTCAAAATATGTGCGGCAAAACTAGAAGCCTTCATATTACCACTTCTAAGGCAAGCGAAATGTTCATCTATTCTGGTTTTAATTTTCATCTATGTCAGATAGTAATACCATTTTCCAAATGAAACACAGTTCATCTCATAACTCCAGTCTTTTCATGATCCGGAATCCGGTCTTTGTTTTTACCAATCAGTTGATTGACATTGTTGAGGCTTTTAACTGATAAATTTACGGAAGCTATAGATGTTGATAAACTTATTTGTTGATTTTGGAAACAAAAAAAAAACATTTCGTACGTAATTTTTTTAAATTTGTATTTTTTCATTGAGCGTATACACTACCCAATCAAAAGTCATGGGGTACCATCACTTTAATAGAAAAACTCAAAAATATACATATTTAAGTATCTTGGTCCACCTTTTGCTGCTATCACAGCTTCTACTCTCTGTGACATACTGTCCACAAGTTTTTGATACGTTTCGACAGGTAATTTTCGCCATTCTGCCGTAAGTGTCTTGGCCAATTCGGTCACGGATTTCGGGCGTTCCGCACAAGCGCGCAATCGACGTTCCAACACGTCCCACAGAAGTTCGATGGGGTTCAGATCGGGCCTCTGGCCAGGCCAGTCAAGTTCTCGAACCCCCTTTTCATCAAACCATGTGCCTACAGCTCTTGCTTTATGGCAAGGAACGTTATCGTGCTGAAACAGAAAAGTGTTGCCAGAGACATGGGAGCGCTGCGTTGTCCAGAATGTCTTGGCAACGCTCTGCGTTTAGATGTCCGTCCACTGAAACGATTGCACCCAACCCATCCATGAAAAGCACCCCCACACCACCACCGATCCTCCGCCGAACTTCACCGTGGGCACAACACAGCTTGGCAGATAACGTTCGCCGAGCGTTCGCCATACCCAAACCCGTTCATCGGATTGCCAGATGATGTAGCGGGACTCATCACTCCATTTAACCGTTCGCCAATGATCCAGAATCCAATGTCGTCGCTCTTTGCACCATTGCAATCTCCTTGCTGCGTTGCTGGTGCTGATGTAAGGTTTATGGGCTGCCGCTCTGCCATAAAAATCCATTGCATGCAGTTCCCTGCGAACAGTCAGGGTGCTCACAGTTGTTCCCGTCGACTCTATGAACGATCTTGTCAGTCATAGGCGGAACATAATCTTGGGTCTTCCAGTCCTAGGCGGAACACTTGTGGTGCCTTTCTCGTTCCATGCCCGGATGACATTGTGAACGGTCGATTTCGGGATGTTTAGAAGGGTTGACGTCTCTCTAACAGTTTTGCCTGCGAGATGGCACCCAAAAATTGTACCTGTTTGGAAGCCTGAAAGATCATTTCTTTGAGACATTCTTACAGCATTCACGCAAGCACCATCTCATAATAGCATACTCTCTATTATTTAGTGCTAGGAAGAATGCCAGCTCGTGAAATTGCAAAGGAATGTCTCATTTTCATTCAAATCAGGGTTGTCCCATGACTTTTGATAGGGTAGTGTATATTTGTACTCTATATTATTTGTATTCTGTCATTGAAATTTTTTGTTGTCTTTGAAGGGCTGTTTAGTGTTAGTGTAAGCTTCCTTGTTTTCAGAGACCATTTGTCATAAAATTACCGTTTCTTGAAATTATTGAAATCTTTTTTTGCTTTATTTTGGCATCAGCTGGGAAAATTAAAACAGGTTATTGGCTGATTTTTGCTTTTTGAGTTGGATGTATGTCATCCTGGCACACAACAGCAACTCAGTTCATTAAAATGTGCGAAATCTTTTTGTGTCACGTTTGAAAAATGCTAAAAACGTATTGGAATAATTTCGTTTTATTAGTTTCATTTAGTACAATGAACCACTGTAAAGACAACATGCCAATTATACAACAATAATACATAAAGATAGGATGTTTCTGAATGATCTGTACAACCCTCAAGATATGTTCCAGGGACCAAAACAAGTATAAAATGTCATTTGAATATGAGGTCTTCTTTCTAGAGTTAAACGGTTTGAAGATGTCTTGCAGTAGAAGAAATTAACGGTAAAACGCATATGAGTTGCAAACTGTGTGATTTATTTCTACGGTATAACAAGACAATACACTTGCTATAGCAAATGCTCAAAATGGCCTCCTTTAGATCTCAAAAAAACCTTTGCACGTCGCCGCATGGATTGGAGAGCCTGTTGGTTAATACCAGGTATATGGCGGATGATGTCGCAGCCATCCAGCATCCGCTGACGTAGAGATGCAACATCTGATACAGGGGCAGAATAAACAGGCATTTTCAAATACCCTTAGAAGAAGAAAACCAATGGATTCATGTCAGATTCCGTAAAGAGGTGAAAGGTCAAATTTGACATGATCATCAGATTGCACATCCTCACTTTCCTATAGCATTGTATTAACAGATTGTTGACAATTTTAATAGAGTTGTAGATATTTAGGTGGATCACTTCAAAATAAACACCCTGTATATAAATGAATAAAGGTAATTCAGTTAAGTAATGATTTTTCAGTAAAGTTTTAAAGTGATAATTATTTTATGACAAGGAGAATCAACAAGCACAGATTATTCTTTACATATTTATAGAAAACTTATTCTGCGTATCAATTTGAGCATGCCATAAGAATTTCTCTATAAAATCATTTCCATGAAACTGGCAATCAAGGTAGTTTTAATGAAGTTGATGGAGGCCTTGCAGTACGTAGCGGAAAAGAAATCACAATTTCGACTGTCACGGTCAGTTCAGAAATCGTACTAATAAGGTACTTCTATTCAAGGAGAAAGGTCGTGACATCATTAGAGAATGCTCCAGAGTGGCGTGGGGAGAAGCAGCTACAAAGTAGTCCTCTCGCATCTATACTCTCGAACCCGAACAACGAAAGTAATTTAGCCCGGAAGAGTGATCTTCCACAGGAAGTGAAAGGAGAAATAACGAGAGACTTAGCTAAGCTATCGAGGAGAAAGGATCCCCTCCTTAGGATAAGGAGAGGGGTCTGAACGAGATGGTGAGTCCAGAAATACTTATTTGAAAAGTAATAAGTTGAACTTCCAAGATAAATGTGTGGCATTGCGGCCTTCTAAATGTGGAGTTCGTTTGTGCCAAAGGATTTTGACAATATGGAAGTTAGTCTCCGTGGTGGAATTGAGTTTTCTTCAAAATTGAGAAAACTGGACGACATAGTAGTGACGGTGTGTTTTCGCTAGTGGCCTCGCATGATGGTTTGCAGGCCAATGGAATTTTCGTGTACGAACTTCACGCTTATCTGGGAAATGGCCTCGATTGTGTCGACGGTTTAATGTTTTCCGATGTAAATTTAGGATAATGAGGATTCTCAACATAGCCAGATTAGATTGCTTATTGGTTCTGGCTCAACAAAATACTTGTCATTCCTCTATGTTATTGAACTAAGTTATTGTACTTATTCTTGTTCTTGGAGCGTCGCACAAGTGCTCCCTGTACTCTGAAGACAAGACTTGAATGGAAGGTATCACATCAACCGTGTTCGACTTTTTCAAGCTGTTCGTTAAACATTACTAGACATAACTCTAACTTACATTCTAAGGTAAAGTGTATTAGTTTAGTTCCGCCTTATTGAGAGCAAGTGCTCTAATTCCATTTAGTTATGGGAATTAAATATATTATTTCATTCAATTTTAATTGCCGTCTCTCATTTTCCTTGCTTCTGTTGATTTCTTCCACTGCATACGTGACATCGACCAGTTTCACCTTTCATTCCTGCTTTATTAAGGATAGAAAAAGATAGTTTTGTTTATTACAACTAATTTTGTTGTGAGATCCAAAATTTTGGATGATAAAATTGGATAAAGTAGTATGAGGATAAGCTAGCGTGTAGTTGTTTATTCCTGAAGAGCCACAGAGATAGATACTTTAGAACCTGCCTCTGTATGCTCTTTCAAACCCAAGGCGGATGCCTAGTGGGTAAGAATTCCTGAAGTGGGACCCTCAAAAACAAACATGTCGTGAAATTTAAAACTTTTATTATAATTTGATAGTACCTAATGGAGTATTAAAATTCCCAAAATATTTTTGAAAAATTTCCATTTGTTAAAAAGTTATTTATAAACAAATACATGTTTTTGGTACTTTTTGTTTAAAAAAATCATATCTCAAGCTAATTTTTTCATATCTCTTTGAAATTTTAAAGATAACAAGTAAAACGTATAGATTTCATAACAAAACACAAAAGAATGAGAAAAAAAAATTTTGTGTAAAAATAAATAAATAAATAAATAAATAAATAAATAAATAAATTTTTAATAAAAGAATGAATTATTTTTTAATGTTTTCAATCGATTTTAACAATTTTGAAAAAACACATTGAATCTGTATTTATTAACGATTTAGAATTTGATAAAAAAAATTTGGTGATCTCTGTTTTTACGCAAATCCCATCAATTTTTGTCAAGCTATTCAATCGTACCGCTGGGCTGCTAAACAAGATGATGATGTAACAATGTATGACGTTTCAGTGTCGAGGCTTTCTTTATAGGAGGCGTTGGCCGGGGCCTGTCTTTCTCGTTGGCTACGTCTCTCTCGGTGATTACGTCCCGTCACTGAAAAGTCATCTGACCGTCTTTTTCGTCGGCTATAATGCTTGCCTTAATGATTCACGTTTTAAGGGGGATAATTATAAAAAATATTAAATAAATAAATAAGTAAATAAATAAAATTTACTATTATTTCTTTTTATTTAAATCTTTGGAGATATAAGAAATTATTCTTAAACAACTTGTAGGGCGTGCAGCAGCTAATGAAAAGGTGAAGGTACTTTCCCTAATGAGCCAATAACTGGAGAAAATTTATATTTCATAGAGTGTTCCTAAAGTAGTAACTTACTTTAGAGAAGTTATGTTTATCTAAACATGTTAGAAAATTCTAAAGATCAATACTGATTATATGAGAGGGCAGTCCTTGCTGCGAAATCTGATACTGTCAATATGAACAACCTCATACTATTTTCGGTGTGTCTTTTGTTTGGAAACTGTAAATGGTTTTATTAATTAAAAAATAAATAAAAACTCCATTTAATTAAAAGAAACATAAATAAAAATTAAATTTTAAAAAAATTGAATAAAAGTCACCGAATGGAGAAATGCAAAGGTTGAAATGGTTTTGTTAATAACGCTCTGTGGTGAGAATACAACTCTACTGAAATAGTTTATGTTGAAGAGGGATGTTGATGGGGCTGTAAACAGAGTTCCTTAATTCTTTCAATCCATCTATGAAGTATTTTTAATATAGACAGAAATACAAGCAATTTTAAATTCTCTCGTAATTCAGTACTCATAGCCTTTCTTTGATATTCTAAAATTTAAGGATGCAATGTCAAACTTTCCTGACCAAACAATTGTATAAAAAATTCCAATACGAGCATTTTAAAGGATTCTTTCGTTTTTCCAAAGTGAATATTTATTTCTAAGGATTTTTCATGTGTTCAAATTCGGATATTGCTAAATTTCATCAAACAAACAGCCCGGGCATATTTCTGCTTCACAGCTAAAGCTCCTTCTTAGAATGTTTACAAAATTTTATTACATTTGCTGACATTACATGACAAATTGTTGACAATTTATTTTCTGAAATTAAAAAAAATGCCTGCTTTAAATTTTTTAATACATTCAAGCGTTCTTTACTCCGTTTTCCGCCGTAACATATATCGTATTTAAAAAAGTGCGTCACCTTACGTTTCCTTGAGTTTTGAACAATGATTTCGGACAATTTTTTGAAGAATATGCTTTACGAATAAACACCATGTTTTTAAATACAATATCGTTTCTAAAACACTCAGTCTAAATTGTTACCATTGGCTTCGTATAAATTTGATCGTATTCCAACGAGTAGTTTCCGAGTTACGCATTCAAAATCGCACAGTGCTCACATGCGAGTACTAACCAGCACGTGTTACGATGTTGAGTGGGTTACTCGGAAACTACTCGTTGGAATTCGATCAAATTTTAACGGTGTACACAGTTTTATGTACCCTGATATTCCCCCAAATTTCATCATCCTAGATATTATAGGACCTTAGTTATTAACATGTTGATCATAAAAAATGGAACAAAAGAAAACACTAATCCACATCAATTGATGTGGATAAAAATCATAAAAAGAATTGATGTGGATTAGTGTTTTCTTTTGTTCCATTTTTTATACGTCGGTATCCACAGTTTCGGCAATTATTCCTGTAACATGTTGATCATTAACACAGGTCAAGTCAAAATGATGGATCCGTATTCTGCGATGTCTAATGAACGTATCGTAATGCAAGATATGTGCTTCGAAAGGTTAACTTTCATAGTTTAGTTTTCACGCTGTATTTTAGCTTTCTACCGCCAAGGGTCAGCAGCGAACGCTTAAAGAAAATGGCGTTGACTGAAAAACAGAGATCGTTCTGTGTGCTTGACCCCATGTGATTTCTTCCGGTGTGGATTTGTAAAGGATCATGTGTACGTACTACACTGCCAACAACATTAGATATTCAGCGTTACTGCGGCTATTGCTGATATTGACCGCGACATGCTACGAAAAGTTTGGCAGGAGATAGACTATCGGCTTGAGGTGTGTCGGGTTACGTAAGGCGCTCACATAAACACTTGTGATGTATTTAAAGTAAACTTTGAACGTTTACCTTTCGTAGCACATGTCTCGCAATACCATATGTTAATTAGATTTCACAGAGTAAACTTCTGAAATCGGGTCCATCATTTTGACTTGCTCTGTATATTGTAGTGGTAGCTGTAGCCGGGCGACGACTCGACTGTAAGAAAAGTTTGCCCTGACCATTAAACATAAAACTAGGGGAACGGTTAAGGGGCAACAAGTTAAATTCGTTAGCGCAATCTTTGTGTCGGGTGAGAGGGAAACCCCGGGAAAAGAGCGACAGCGACTAATGTTTCCGAATTGGCAGGGTGTGGATGTTTATTATTTTTGGCAGAGGTACAAAATAGGTTTTAAGAAAAGTACTACAGATTCAATAACAAGGTCGTGGTACAATCTAAAATCTTCGGAGTTCACCAAATGGGACCGGGTTGTAACTTCCTAAAGTCCTTGTCAGGGGAAACTAAAGGGACACACCCACAAGATGAACGCGGGGCGGACCTACACAGCAAAGAGAAGAAAAGAAAGAACAAAACAAAAAATAATGTTAAACTAAATTGTCACACGAAAGTCAAGCGAATCTAGTAAACAGCAAATATTAATTGTATCTTAAAATAACGTCTATGTTGAATTTTACTAAGTGGAGGTGAACGTGGTTCTGTCGCCGAGATGGACCAAGTCTTCTGGTCTGCTAACTTCCAACTGGACACCCAAACAGAACTTAGCAGGAACCACTACTCTTTCCTGCTTGCATGAAAGATGATCGAAGACGGCACCTCTACGACGAACTGTAGAGCGTTTAGTTATTTGAGGCCGAATCACGTCAGGAACTGCCATGAAACTCCACCATAGAAGGGGGAGAAATAACACCTAAGGAAAACAAACAAAACAAAGTATACTAACAATTAAAAAGACTAGAACGACGGCAAATCAAATCCAACCGCGGCAGAGGTGACAGAGGAGAAAGACGGGGAGACAATCGTAAAGCTTTACGGGGAAGGGAATGAGGGGCGCAGAAATACGCCTATGCGAATTTCGTGGTGGTCATTCAGAGATCGGGAGCATCATGATTCGACTATGGCCCTGGAATGAAGACGCGGAAACGAAGTTCCAACAGGAGGAGCACTTATTTTGGACATTCACCTACTCGTTGAGAAAGTCCGTTTTTCGAATGTCCGATATATAGAATGGTTATCGCCATTGTAGTAAAGGATCAACAGTTCGTTAATTAGAAAAAGGTCTATTAATGTTTTGTATTGAAAAGTCTATGGTTATTTGCTTATCTATTTTTTTCTTTTGTTTTTTTTTCATATCTGCATGCCGTCGGTCGTTCGAGAATGCCTTCATCAACTCTAGGCTGCCAACGAATTCCGGCGACCGCTCTTTTTTTTTTTCAGTAGTAGAAGTACAAACCGGTTTCTACGTCAGACGAATCCATTTTAGCCAATGATGAAGCTTCTAGAAGGTCCAATTTCAGAATCCGTCCATCCGGGTTCGATCGGCGACCAGGCAACGGCGTGGCAGCTCACGATGTAATCCTCCGGGTTAATATTCATTGTTTTATCTTGGCCGTAAGAACTAATATAAAAATCATAAGGCAAAGGGTAATTTTGAAAAGCGTATTAGCCTGACCTGTTCATCTACGAGCAAAAGTCTTGAAATGTATTGCCAGTCCAAAATATCCAATCATATTTCATAGTTCTGCTGAGAATCCTAAAACGACGGGTTTCTTCACAGCCAATCCTTAGTAACGTTGTTGCCAATTCTAGAGGGCTTCAGCGAACATCATCGTCGATTCATTTGCCTTTGGCTCTACTAGCTGACCACTCCAAAAGCAAAACAAAACTCCAACTGCCGAAAAAATATATCTATAAGCAAATTAGTGTTTTTTTCTAAAAAGTCCTAACAATGGGGCACTGAAAGAAAACCTCTATGTGGGGGCGCTGGCTGTCTTTATTACATCACAATCCGCCATATTTAATTGCGATACCATACTATGCTATACGAGTTTCCGAAGTGAGTGAGGAATATAATGAATAACAAAAAAAAAGTGACAGATGTTGTTGTGTTCCTGGCTGCGATCAGCGCCTGCAACAATGCCAGACGCTAACGTACCATCTATTGGTAAGCGACAGAGATTAACGTCATCATCTCCGTTATATGCCCAAGCACTAATTAACTTACCGTTGGCACGGGTTCGGTCAAGTTTTTACCAATTCGAAACCAGTAGACCGACAGCCGTTGTCACCCCCACCCCTCTTACTTCGCCAACGAGCGAAATAGCTAAAGACGGTAATCGAAATAAAAGATGGAAGCAACCGCAACGCGGACCACGCGCGAGGGCGTAAACCTGGAATAGCATCGAGAAAACCACTATACCTAGACGCAGACAGCCTCGTGTGGACCCTTTGACACGGGGAGGCCACAGCAACCTCTTTGGAACGATCCGTCAGACTATTATTTGAAGTGGGCGGAGGAAAAACCTGAGGTCGGTTCACTCATCCTTTCGAGTTTTCGATCATTCCCAGGTCTTAGGGAAACGCTATAGACATCCCCTCCAAAAAAGGGGGGTGGGACGTGTAAAGCCTTATCTTTGCACCCTCTTTTTTTGTACACTCAACCACAACCAACCCGTGAGGTATTCGACAGGTAACTAGACAAGGAGGCAACGTAAGAGCAAAGGTTACCAGACCCAACAGTAAAAATTTAAGAAGTGTACAAATATTATCTCTCGAACCACTGGAGGAACGCACTCAAAGAGTACCACAGAAACACTAGAAGGAAGCTTGCACCCCCCCCCCCCACCCCACAAAACCGCAAATTTTTCTTTTCGCAGATTTCCTATCTCCCATGTATGGTCCCCTGTGGTCAGTTTCCCAGTGGGCCGAACAGAGGCCAGGCCGACACCGGATTCAATCCCCACCGATGATATCCTTGTCTTAACAGGGGCCACCGGAGTCGACACTCAACCCGGAAACGGTCCCAGGAAAATTGCCCCCATAAATAAACTTTAGACGAAAAGTTGGACTGCACAAGCTTCGGGTCCCGTTCCCCTCAACCTGATGGACTTTTCACCCAACTGGCCCCACGGACCTTAACATGGGACAGCCCGAACAGGCAGAAGGGAAGAGGCACTCAAAGGATGTTAAGGTCCGCAAGCCTATAGTTCCGCAACTGCGGAAAATACAAGGTAAACTCGACCCCCAAAGGCAATCCCAATAAACTAAAGCAAACTACCCTAACCTCTAATAAAGAGCTGTGTAAGAGTGGCTCTTGGGCGCAAATCGGCTTTTACCGGTATTGATTTCGGTACCTTATGCTTCCGGATTGGGTGGAAAGCATAGACTTTACACACTTACAGTTTCGGCGTAAAATCTTGGGTTTGCCACATCCGAAGCACCGAAATTTGACTTCTAGGTCAGCAAGACCGACTCCGGAGGTAGATGGTTCAGATCCTCCTACGGGAGGCCTTTTATCCTCCTTTTTCTTATGTACCGCTTCCCAAGCGGAAAATAACGCTAACAGTGCGCCTTCGTCGGGCACTTCAGTACACCAGACTCATTTGCGGATATAATCATAAGCATTTTCCAAAGCTTTTTCAATCAAAGTCTCCATCTCCAGTGGCTCTACCAACCGTAGATTTAGTTTCCTTAGGTTGCCCTAGAACATTATAAAGGGTTCATCTGCCTTTTGCTTGAGGTTAAAGACTTGCTTGGTTTTCTAGGACTCGGATCGTGTGAGTCCCAGCTGGTCCAAGAGCACCATTTTGGTTTCTTCCCACGTGCGGCATCAATTGAGGAGCTGGAACACCCAATGCGCGAGGCTGTGGTGGACCAACTGAAGAAACATACGTTTTAAATCCATGAACCCACCTCGAACATCCGGGCTTGGTTCTCTAAGTCACCAATATACACACCGATGTCCGTCCCGCTGGTAAAAGGTAACAAAGTGATTCTCTGACGATATTTTTCGCGGTTCTGGGTCACATCGCACCAGCCACCTCTTCTAGGAGGTCAAGTTCCGAGGTCGACATGTGTTCGCGTAGTCTTGGCTTCACGAAATCCTCTATCTCAATTGTAGGGCAAATTTGCAAATAAGGTAGTTGCAGTTCTCTCTCCACTCCTAATGTTTCAAATATCTTCTCAAAGCCCGCGATTAACGCTGAGGGTCCGGACCGGCGCGCGCGGCAACAGCACGCAGGGACTGGAGCTTTACCAAGTGGGTGGGAAAGCATTAGCGAGGTAAAATCGCTATCAAGCGATCCTGTTTCTCAATTTCCATTTCTCTCAATTGAAGAGTGACTCTGCAAAACAATTTAATTCCAATTTTTCGATTGAAAAATGGAAGGAAAAATTCTGCGACCCAGATTCGAACCAGGAACCTCGACTATCATGGCCGACGCCTCTACCAATTGGGCTATCGCA